>JAAKBH010000177.1:0-182612 GCA_019776075.1 Amaranthus palmeri
CTAAAATGATTTGATGAGCTATTTTTCCGAATATCCGCTATCTATTCAAGGGATATATATATATATATATATATATATATATATATATATATATATATATATATATATATATATATATATATATATATATATATATATATATATATATATATATATATATATATATATATATATATATATATATATATATATATATATATATATATATATATATATATATATATATTATATATATATATATATGTCAAAATATATATATATCTTATCTAATCTATAATATATATATATATATATATATAATAATATATAAATATAAATATATATATATATTCTACTATAATTATATATATATGGTCATCTTTTGTAATCACATAAAAAAATTAATGTACAAAAAAATAAAAGGAAAAATTACTTAGAATATTTAACCATTTCATGATTTATTATAATAATCCACATATTAATTAAACATGAAAGCTATTTTTCCTCAGCGTCCACTCGGATACACCGGGTGACTTTGTTATAGCAATTTTTATTATAAAAAACTAAATTAAAATTAAATCTCAAAAAAAATATTTTAAATTGAATTTTTTAATTACTCATAATTTGTCATGTAAATTTTCAAAAATTTTCACTAATTTTACATTAAATTTAATTTACTTTTTAGTGAGTTACTTAAAATAACGGGTCATCGAGTTATCCAAGCTTACTCTAGGTAAATACCCCTAAAATTAAAATTATTTATGATTAATAAATAAGTAAAATTATTGTAAGAAAAGTTTTCCAAAATAAAATAAACGAATAGGGTAGTCCGCACCTATCAAGAACGCGGCTTAGCATCTCAATGTGAAGATTTTCTGAAGGAATGTTCAGCTTAACTCGATCACCCATATAAATTATGTAAGTCTAAAAAAAATAAGGCATATAATCAAAATTTAACAATTAGTAAACTAATAAAGTATATTAATTATATACTCCTTCCGTTTTATTTTATTTGTTCACTTTACCTCTTGCACGTATTTTTTATAGCCTTAATATCGCTAAATACGGACCATAAAAAATTATAAAAATTACATATCAAAAAACTTTACATTAAGACAAATCTAATAAGATCTCACATGAATATATTTTATCATCAATATATACTTCAAAAATCTAATTTAAATTTCTCTCTCTAAAAGTGGACAAACTTAAAGTAAACAAATAAAAAGGAACGGAGGAAGTAGTGATCATTATGTATATACATTGACCTTTACAATTTTGTTTTTTTAACTCATAAATTTTAAAAAAAAAAAAATTTTAAATCAAGGGTGTAAAGTATTTCATATTCTTCTTATTGGATTTTGTCTATATATATTCACGTCAAAGTATATAATATATCCTGAGCCTCAACCATTAGATTAAGCTTTTTGGTTGAATTGGTACTTGACATGGTATCAGAGCCAACGTAACAAGAGATCACAGGTTCGAATTTCTGCCCACCCTCATTTAAGTGGAATATTTAGCATCGGGTATGAGGATAGTCTATGCTGCATCCACACTTCTAGCCCAAAGGGCTCTGGTGTGAGGGGCGTTGTTAGAGTACATAACATATCTTGGGGCCTCAACCATTAACTTAAGTTTTTTGATTGAGTTGGTTTCTTGACAATGCACACGTATACGCGGGAAATTAATTAAAAGAACATATAAGAAATAAATATCAAATAAATCACTTGCCTTTCTATGATCCTGATAAGCTTGAACAGCAACAGAGGCAAGAATAAGCCATGTACAAACATTGTGGATAAATAATTTGGTTAGCCATACTCTTATTGCTATACATTCAAAACAATTAGCCAAACAAATTTATATTTTCATTCGCTTATAATAAATTTTCTTTAAAATGAATTAACAAGTACTACTTGTACTTAGGATTTGAGACAACAAATATTATTAATGATGAGAAAGACAGAAAATGACTTGAAAAGTATGAGTGAAAAGGGTGTCAAGGAAACAACTCAACTAAAAGCTTAAGCTTATGGTTAAGGTCTCAGGATATGTTATATACTCTAACATGCCCCCTTACACGAGAACCCTTTGGGCTAGAAGTGTGGATGCAACATAGGCCTTCCTCATACCTGGTGCCAAATATCCCACTTTAAATGAGATTCGAACCCGTGACCTCATGTCACGTTGGTTTCTGATACCATGTCAAAGAACCAACTCAACCAAAAACTTAAGCTAGGATATGTTATATACTCTAACACGCCCCCCTCACACGAGAGTCCTTTGGGCTAGAAGTGTGGACGCAGCACATGTCTTCCTCATACATGACGCTAAAATGAGGGGGTGGTTGAGATTAACATATGACCTCTTGTCACCCTGGCTTCTGATACAATGTCAAGGAACCAACTCAACCAAAAGCTTAAGCTAATGGTTGAGGCCCTAGGATATGTTATATACTCTAACATGCCCCCTCACACTCTTTGGGCTAGAAGTGTGGATGCAACACATGTCCTTCTCATACATGGCGCTAAATATTCCACTTAAATGAGGGGGTGGTTGAGATTCGAACATATGACCTCTTGTCACCCTGGCTTCTGATACCATGTTAAGGAACCAACTCAACCAAAAGTTTAAGCTAATGGTTGAGGCCCTAGGATATGTTATATACTCTAACAAAGGGATATATGAAGGACTTAATTATAAATTGAAATGGTAAAAATTAAAGGAATAAAAAAGAAAAAATTATGTGGATGATGACGACAATTAATACAATTATTTATTGATTTTGTTTGGAATATTTTTTTTGAAGGAATTTGTTTTACATTGATAATAATTCTGTATTATAATAAATAAATGAAGATCAAAAAAACAAAAACATAAGAAGTTGCGGGTTTCAGGGTAGTTGTAAGCTTCACTCTTATTGAAGATTCTTTCTTGAGCCGAAAGACTCGTTGACTACACTCTTCTTTGTAGGTATGAACTTTCGTCTGTCTTCTTTTCCTAGGCTTTGAACACAATTTTTCTATGAACGGCTACCGATGATGATGAAAAAAATAAAAACACAGAGCAATAAAGAAGCAGTTAGTCTCTTGAGAGATCGTCTCTTTAAGAGACATATCTCAAGTCCACTTCATTAAAGATAAATGTCTACTTATCGTATCTTAATAACTACTTACATTATAATTTAAAAAAAAAAAACTATTTATATAATTCTTAATGCCTACTTATCGTATTTTTAATGTCTAATTTCAATATCTTAAATATATACTTACATTATTCTTAATGTCTACATACATTATTTTGAATGCATACTTATATTATTTTAAAAAATACTATATAATAGACTTGCCTAAAAGAAATGATCTCTCAAAAAAAACCGTCTTTCACAATTATTTATGATAAAGAAGTTATTTTGTGAAGCTTGTTTTCTCTGTCCATTAAATTTATGTAGTTGACTTAATCAATAGGCATAAAAATTTTGACATTATCTTTGTTTATGACTTTTGTAAATAGTTACCCTAGGATAGATTGCTACTGATTTTAGAAAAACAATTAAGTCTTTATTTTATATAATATAATGTCCTATAGATAATTTACCACTAAGTAGTAGTAGCTTTAGCATTGCGTAATTTGTTTGTGTAAACAAGCATTAGAAGCGATCAAAACTAAGATATGTCATGGAAATAATATTATACCGTTGACTTTACTTAAATTTAAACCATTACTCTCTCTGTCCTTTTAAGTTTGTCTACATAACGGACAGTTTCATAAGTTTGTCCTATTTAGAATATTTTCCTATTTTGGAAAGTTTTTATCTTTCATATACTCTCTTTATCCTCATTTAACCCTCATTTCTCTCTCATAATACCAATACAATTATTAATTCACACCACTATTTTAATAAAATAATACCCACTATCTACAAAGATTTCACTTTTCTTAATAAAATAATACTCACTATCTACAAAAATTCCACATTTCTTAATAAAATAATACCCACTATCTACAAAGATTCCACCTTTGTTAATTTGTGTCAAATCTTCAAATAGGACAATAAAAAAAGAACGTAGGAAGTATTTTTTTTTTTGGCAAAGTATATTATTATTGTTATTATTGTTGTTGTCGTTGTTGTTGTTATTATATATTCCTTTTGTTCCTTTTTTATGTTCCTATTTGGGTTTTTCACCAAGATTAAGAAAAATGGAAACTTTGGTGGTAGTGGTATTATTATAATCATATATTAATGGGAAGTAATGATTGTATTGAAAGTATGAGAGAAAAAAATAACTAAATAATAGTATAAATGTAATGATTGTATTGGAAGTATAAGAGAGAAAATAATTAAATAGTAGTGTGAAGTAGGGAAATGAGGTTTAAGGGGTACGTAAAAGTGGGATGAAAACTTTCCAAAAATAAAAAGTATTCTAAAGTGGAAAAACTTATGGAACTATGCGTTTTAGTAAGGTGGAAAAACAAAAAGGAACGGAGGGAGTAAGATAATAAAATTTAATTTAATTAGGTTGTTGAATAATATACTAATATTTACAATTTTTAACTACAACTAAGTTGCATCACTATTATATATTGTTAATTAATCTAGACTATTGAAAAAAAAAGTGAAGTGATCAGAGCTTAAATGTTAATGTATAAAAAGCGCAAAAATTATTTTTCAAAAAGCCAAAAATATATAAGAATTTGAAAACCTATTTGGTATCGTCTAATCTAAATTATATCGGATTTCCAAATTTTTTGATATTCGAATTTTTCGATCAGATTCGAATCATGATTTTCACTATTCGAATTTTTTGATATCCAAATTTTTTGCATCTAGATTGATTTGGTATCCGTTTTTTTTAAAAGCAATACAATGCAAGGTTCAAATTACAAAATAAGTGGGGAAAAATTATATGGGGCTAGACTTTCACAAAGATATGCAAAGTCAAAGATCTGCTTGGTCAATGGGTACATAATGAAACTTACTCTATAAAAGAAGTCTTTCATGGGCTCTTAGGGGTTTGGTAACCAGTTCATTGGGCGTGTTTTGTGTGGAATAGAAGTTCTATAAATGAGAGCTTGAAGTCTAGGAACAAGTTGTTTGCAACGGTCAGAATCACTATTGACATATGTCTATTATGTGGATTGCATACAAAATCTAATACTCATGTGTTTTTCCTCTGTGCTTATAATATTCATTATCTTAGCTAGAGACATTCAGAAGTGGTTAGGTATCAAGGTTATAGGTGCTTCTCTTGCTGATTTTACATCAAGGAAGTGGGAAGTATACTACAGATAAGAGGAAGATTACTATTATTACATTATGTAGTCTTATCTATGAGATACGTTATGCTCGAGTGATGCTATTTGTAATTTCAAATTTTCTATGGTGAATAGGGTTTCTCGATTGGTGAAACTTACAGTCAAGAATAGATTTTGCATATTCCAATCAAGGTGTCAATATGCAACACTCTTGGATTACAATTTTTTTCATTTTGAGTAAATAGTTCTGATGTACAATTGCTTATTTTTTTGTCTTTTGCGGAGTTTTGCTTTCCCCTTACGCACATGAAGAGCCAGAGTGGGGAAATCCTTCTTAGAAGGTGTGCTTCTCTCTCATTTTAGTCCAAATTAGGGAGGTGGTTCTCTTATTTGTGGTAGTATCTTGTACTATTTTGTTTTTGGATTAATGAAACCTTTTATATACAAAACAACTATAAGGAGTTGAAACCTCAAAGTTAGGGTGGGGGAACAACAATAGAGTCGAGCATAAAATAAAATTTTACATTCTTACAAGGTGAAACATCAGAAAGAGAAAAAAAAATAAGGACACTCCATCAGCAAGGTGAAAGGGTAGCAAAGACTCTAAAGAGATGATACTGCAAGGAGAACTTGTTTACCTAATGAGAAGGATTGTCGCAAATTGGACTTGCATTCTAAGAACATGATGGATCTCCTTCTTAAGGTTCCAATATCACAATTCCCTGCAAAAAAAAAAAAAAAGTTCCATAGTAAAAAATATTTATCCCTAATTGGAGAAGAACCAAAAACGCTATCCATTGCAACCTTAGTGTAAAATAAAATCGAAAATTCAAATTAGGAGAGGAAGCATGTCACCTTAAACCCAGTAAAAATAGCCAAAATCTTCACCATATTGGTATACAAAGCTAAGGTAAAAGATAAGGGTAAAGGATAATCTCAGTATTCCACACAAGGCAGGGTTTGAGTGGGGTTTTTCCTGATAGATACGGACAAACCATACATGTTCCACTCAAGGAGAGAGTAAAGAAGATGCGTACAGTCAAGGAACCCCCAACTAATACCTTTGCCTAGTAGAGGTTGAATCCCAAACCTTCTACTCACATGCAGATGCTCTATCCATTGAGGCATAAACGATTTTGGTGATCTAAAGCTAAGGTAGTGAGGATAAAGGGTGATTGTTAGAAACTTAGAAAGAAAAACAGACAATTTTAATGATGTAGAGGTTGCTAGCGGGAAGGAAAGACCCATCTACTTAAATGGTCCACTGTTGAAGAGGTTGGGAGTCAAGGTTACAAGAGACAGGGTCAGTTTAGAGTCAAGGGTATTCGATTTCCTATTTTTAACACCCCTTGTTCTAACATAGTAACATGGAAGGTAAAGTATCATCATCATCTTGCTCGGTGTATCTCGCTCATAGGAACTATGATCAGGGTGACACCAACTCATACGCATAAAGAAGAATGCAATTAAAAAGTCTCGAATCTTCAATAAAAGTGAATCTTACAATTATTTTTAAACCTACAACTTACAACATAAGTTGAACTTAACATAGAAAGTAAATGTTACTCCTAACTTCCAATTTATTTCTTTAACATGATCCAAAATCTTTAGCACATGGCTTTAGCGGGAATATGTAACGTTGTTTTTCCTAATAATAATAATGGCGTAACTCCTAAGTATAATAATACATTATGTTTTTTTATAGAAAATTTCTTTAGTACATGGGCTTTAATATATTCTCCCTCCACTTTAAAATTATTGTCCCCTTTTTTTTTTGTCAATTCACTCTAATTGTCCATTTTCTATTTTTGGCAAAGATTTTTTACCTAAATATCATATGTTCACACAAGTAAAGACCACAATATGCCAACTATCACCTTTACAATTATTATAATCACTTAAATACTCCAACTACCACCTTTACTATTATTATAATTATTTAAAATACTCCAACAACCATTTTTTAATATGCATGTCCAACCCAAAATGGGCAGTAAAAAAGAATCGGAGGGAGTATTACTTTTTATATTATATTTTTATTTTTTTTCGTTCCCTAAAAATAGTCACAAATTCTCTAATGAGATGGTCTTATGTTAGACCAATTTTATTGATCGAGTTGGGCCAGTTGGCCTAATATACACTTACAATCTTAAAATGATCATTCATATTCATAATCTTCAAGTCATTACTTCGTTTTAAAATGATAAATTATAACCTTTAAAAAATTATTTAAAGTAACACTTACAATCTTAAAGTTATTAATTATAACTTTTATGCATAGTTAGCTTAGGTCTTCAAAAAACTGCTTCTTCAAATCGATTTTTCTTTCTCTCACATTTTTTTGGTCAAACCCAACGCTTGTTACCCTCCAACCTCCATTATATCTTGATTCTTGCATTATATCTAGATTCTTAAAAAAAAACAGGTGCTCTCCTGAGAGATCGTCTATTGTGAAAACGATTTCAAAAGTCCAACAAAAATTTATATTTAGAGTTGAAATAATATATATTTAGAATTGGACTGGACGTTTGAGAACCGTCTTTACAAAAGACGGCTCTCAAGTACTTCCTCCGTTCCATAATACTCGCTACATTTTTCATTTTGGGAAATTTCATATTACTTGCTACATTTCCTTTTTTTTAGTAAAAAAACCAATCATTTAAAGTTACAACTTCTATTTTTATCCTACTCTATATCTAATTACTCCTATTTTTCTTTTTCAACAAATAATATTAAAAAATTCTAAAAAGCAATTTTCCACCTACTAATCATCATTGCACAGTGACTTCTTAATCTTTGTGCCCATGCAATGGTAGCAAGTAAATCAGAAGGGAGAAAGTAAGAATTTGTGTAAAAAGAAGATTAAAAATAATACTCATAAAGACATGATATACTAATTTAAAACTTGAGGAACTTTTTTTTTTGAAAGAAAAACTTGAGGAACTTGAGGGTAAAGCAACTTAGCAAGTACTCCCTCCGTCCTCTTTGATTTGCATCAAAGAGAAAATGGGTAAATGTTAAGAATGTGGTAATAAATGAAGAGAGAGAATGAATTGTGTGGATGAAATTAAAAGAGAGTTAAAATGTATGGATGAGATTAAAAGAAAGTGGTGGGCCATTATCCAAAAATAGAAATGTTGCAAATCAAATGGGACGGACCAAAATGGAAAATGATGCAATTTCAATGGGACAGAGGGAGTAGTCATCAACAACGATAAGTAAAGCCTCAAGAATAAAAACGTGTGTAAACCAATTACCAAAGCCTAACTCTATTGTCTAACCAGTAGTTGACGCAGCAATAATAATAATAATAATAATAATAATAATAATAATAATAATAATAATAATAATAATAATGAAAAATTTATATTAAAAATCCAACTTTTCAAAAAATAATCTTACCTTTTGATTATTTTTTAATAATTCAACTTTGCCTTTAATTTGCTATCAACATCACGTTTTATTTTATAATAATCCAATATTTGTCATTAGTTTACTATCAGCATACCCTAATAGTAATACTAATAGTATGCTGGCAACAAACTAAAGGTAAAGGTTGATTTACTGAATAATAATTGAATGTTGCGACTATTCACAGCAGATAGGTGAAAAGTTGTATTATAAATATCGATCTTTCCTGATAATAATAATAATAATAATAATAATAATAATAATAATAATAATAATAATAATAATAATAATAATAATAATAATAATAATAATAATAATAATAATAATAATATAATAATATTATTATTATTATTATTATTATTATTATTATTATTATTATTATTATTATTATTATTATTATTATTATTATTATTATTATTATTATTATTATTATTATTATTCAAAAGCGGCTGCTCTTGTAAACCACAAAATACACACATTGTTTTAATGTTTTCATCATTTAATTTCTTTTTATTTTCCCTAAAAATAGAAATAACATAAATCTTTCCTTTATATTCATGAAGAATCTCTCAATAATTTATTCAAAAAAAAAGAATCTCTCAATAATTCTCAAATATTCCTCCAAATTTCCAGAAGCTAAAGGTTTCTTGTAACAGTGTCACTCCTATCTCTGTAAATAATTTGTGGATAGATGTATATATGTGAATAGTTATTGTTGTTGAGGGTTCTTCGAATTTGAATTTTTTGGGATACTCATAATCTGGTTGATTGAGTTTTAGATTAAAGAATCTTTGATATAGTTTTCTTTCTAATTGGCCATTGAATTGTTGTATGTATGCTTGAAATTTAGAGTTTAGGTTAAAGAATCGTTGATATAATTTCTTTCTGATTGTAATTAGTTGTGTAATTTTGTTGAATCGTTGAATTTTTAGTAAGAGTGAGAGATTAGAGGAGAGTTCGTGATTATTATACAGGGATTAGTGAAGATGGTTGATGCAATTGCAACCACATCTCTTATTGGATGTCGGCCGCCTTGTGGTAGCCGGGCTCTGGTCGATTCCGGCTGCAGAAGAACATCAATTGAGAGTTTGCGATTGCCGATTGCTACATTTGTTGGTAGAAAGATTGGTTTGAATCAATGCTTATACAAGAAGGGATCAAGGAGTTTGATCAAAGCTTTTGCAATGGAATTGACAAAGGAAGCTTACGCGTATAAAGAAAAGGATGGAATACTACGATCTTGGGACTACCGAATCGACAGTGATACCGATCTGAGACCAGGTGTATGGCCGCCGAATAACAAGGCCGATAATCCGTCTATACACAATCCATTACTTAGGTTAGAACGGATGGGTTGTGGATGGTTAGGTGCTATATTTGAATGGGAAGGAGTGATAATCGATGATCATCCAGATCTTGAGAAGCAGGCATGGTTAGCTCTTTCTGAAGAGGAAGGAAAATCACCTCCCCCGGCTTTCCTCCTTAACAGGATCGAAGGTATGAAAAATGAACAAGCGATTTCTGAAGTTCTCTGCTGGTCTAGAGATCCATCTGAACTACGAAGATTAGCGTCTAGGAAAGAAGAGATTTATCAAGGATTATTACATTTGCAAGTTGGAATCTACAGATTGAGATCTGGATCACGGGAATTTGTGGATGTTCTCATGGCATACAAGATCCCAATGGCACTTGTTTCTACCCGTCCTAGGAAGAATCTGGAGGCTGCAATTAGGGATATTGGGATTGAAGGTGTGTTTAGTGTAATTGTGGCTGCTGAAGATGTTCATAGGGGTAAGCCAGATCCTGAGATGTTTGTATATGCTGCACAAACTCTGAAATTCATACCCGAAAGGTGCATTGTGTTTGGGAACTCGAATCAAACTGTCGAAGCTGCTCATGATGCGCGAATGAAGTGTGTCGCGGTTGCTAGCAAGCATCCTGTGTATGAGCTTGGGGCTGCGGATTTGGTTGTGAGACGTTTAGATGAGCTTTCGGTTGTGGATTTGAAGAACCTTGCTGCTGTCGAGTCGCCTGAATTCGAGGAACCGGAGTTGGAGATGGAGGAAGAAATCGAATATAATCCGAAATCGACCAGAACAGGATTGGATGATAGTTTCTGGTAAGTAGTAACACACCCAGATTGTGTAGTTTATTGGTAAATATACTGGTTTCTGTTACTCTTTTGTATAAAATTAGGACTTAGAAAGGCAGAAATTAGGGGTGTTCTACATTGGAATGCCTTGTTTTACTCCATTGTATGTGAATTCTGTTCATAGTTCAATGTACAAGTTTATTACTTCTACTTAATTTTGGATGTGGATAATGCCTCATTACACGAAGAGTCCAAAGTCCAGATGAAACACATGCACTTGGTAATGAATGAAGAGAGAAAATAAATTTTGTGGATAAAATTAAAAAAAATTAAAATGTATGGATGAGATTAAAAGAAAGTAGTGGGCCATCACCCAAAAATAGAAATGATGCAAATTAAATGGGATGGACCAAATGGAAAATGCTGCAAATTAAATGGGACAGAGAGAGTAATAAATATTGATTTTCAAGTGAAAGGTGGTTGAAATTCGAATCTTTTTAACTTCTTGTCGCGCTGGCTTATATCATGTCAAGAAATCAACTCAATAATAAGTTAAGTTGATGATTATTGCCCAGCATATTTTATATATTGTGACAGATAAGTATGATTGAGATAATGTTGATTTGATTGATCAATTAGAATCGTATACTTCCTCCGTTCCATAATACTTGCTATATTTCACTTTTTTACGCTATTCAATGCACCATTTTGATCATTAATATCTTAAACTACACTTATCTAAAAATTATAAAAATTTAATATCATGAAAGTATGCGATTAGACAATTCAAACAAGATCCCACTTGACTATATTTTTACTTACACATTGGTCGCAATATGTAAAATAAGCTTGAACGATGAATAGTGCACAAAATGGAAATGTAGCGAGTATTTTGGAACGGAGGAAGTATATAACTAGGGGAGGAATTTAGTTCAGGGCAGGTAGGGGCTTCACCCCCACATTTTTGGCAAATATTTTTTAATATATAAATGTCATTTATATTGTTTTATAATTTTAGTCCAACAAATAAAGCACCACAATTAAAGGAAGAGAATAACTGAAACAAAATAAAAATAAAAAATAAAAAGAATCAATAAAAACTCATACAATAAATAAATTAATCTATAATGAAGATAGTAAAGACAAAATTCCATAACAAAATGGACGACGATTTTCTTGATAATATTTACATTTAGAGACAAATAACAAAGACATACAGTGTCAATGATATTATAAACAAATTAAAAATGTTAAAAGAGCATCGAGTTTTACTTTGATTTAAGATCCCGCCCCCTAATATTTTGTTCAAGAACTCATTAAAATGCCAATTTCTGAAAGTGTTGAATCGTAACACAACTTGCACGAGGTATAAAGATAGAAATATATTACCTCAAAAAAAAAAAGATAGAAATATATAGTATGATTTCTTATTCAACATATGACACTAATGACATGTTAAGGATTAGGAGATAATTAATTGTGTTTCTTATACAACATAACACAACTAAATAAAACCAAAAAGAATGATCAAGGATTAGGAGAGAATTAATTATGTTTAACCAAACTTGTTTTAGTTTTTTGGGTTTTAGATCTTGATATGACTTTGGTTCTATAGAGTCTCTTATTAATTGTGTTTAGTTTACCAACAAATATCCATTTTTTCACTTAAATTTACTTATTAATTAGCATGCAATGAGACTGGTATTATCATCATTTATAATAATTGAAGTGCAACCAATTAATGAAATTTAATTAGAGGTGTTCATAATCGATATACCCCATTATATTCACCCTATTTGTCCTATTTATCTTTTTTACACATGTCGAGAAAAAATTTATCTTTAATATTTTTAATTGTGCATTATTAAAAATTATAAAAATTTGATATTAATACTCTTTGCATAGAGACGAATAAAATAAGATCTCACTTGACTATATTTTAACTTATGAATTAAGAACAAAATACAAATTAAGAGTGATTAGTGAATAGTAACCAAAAAATATGTGGGAAAATTAGGAAGAATAGGAGGGAGTATTTGACATTTTGGGTGCCTAAAAGTCAAGTCAGACAGTCATTTAAGTGTCTCGATCCAAATTATTTGAGTATTCGGTTTATTAGGTTTCGTATAAAGGTTATTCGATTGGTGATTGGTGATCGGTGATGGGTGATTGGCAAATGGTGATCGTCTAAGCAAATGAGGGCTTAGGAGCATGCTAGTTTAACATATAAGGTGATTTTAGTATGTTATATTTATGCTAGTTCAACACGCGGATTATGATAAATTGGTATACACAAATTTTTACTTGATACCGTCTTTTGTAAAAATGGCTCTCAAAAGCCAAATCCTACTCTAAATATATATTGTTATGGCATTGTATTCATCACTATCTTTATCATTTTTTTAATTTCAAATTTGCTTCTAACTTGTTTCTTTTTGCATTCTCTTTTAACACAAAAACTTGGCCGAGACCGTCTCACCGTGAGACGGCCCAATTTTCGCGGCCCAATACACGCGCGTGTCTTACACGCGCCCGTTTTCCCTCCAACATCCTTTTTTTTTTATTTTTTTTTTGGAAATCTTTTTAACTTCCTTTTTTGATTTGAAAACTGCCATTTTCTTCATTTCTTCTTTTCAGTTTCCATTTCTTCTTCTTTGCTGCAAATTCGTTCTTGTTTTTCTTCATCCATTTATCGTTGTCAGTGCTTCATTCTTTGCTGCAAATTCGTTCTTCTTCAAAAGACTGGTAACGTTTTTGTTCCTCCTTTTTTTTTTTTTGGTAATTTATCTTCATTTTTTGATCTGATCGTTGTGTGGTTAGTCGATTTTGATGTTTTTCTTCATCTTTTCGTGTCCGTTCTTGATTTTATCTCCATTTTCGTATTTTCGTTTTTTCCTTTGTCGATTTCACACATTTTTATGATTTTGATGTAGTTTTGCTCTGTTTTTTTCGTAGTGTTAACAATGGTGAAGCCTAGAGGAAAGAAACAGGACTCAGAGTTATCGTTGTCAGCCATTGTGAAGCAACAACGATTGTCAAAGAACAGTGGTAAAATCCAAAAGAAGAGTTCTGATTCTTCTAAAACTTCTACTGTCAAGGCTAAACGCTCAAGGAATCGATTGAAAGAACAAATTGCTGTAATTTCAACTCCGGAGGGACCGTAAGTTATAGCTCCATAATTTTTAGGGTTAATATGAAATGTATATGTTATAGATCTGAAACTTAGGTCATTTTATCTTCCATAAAATTGATGTATGTGTGATTGTTGTTTTTGTTTGCATGTTTGCTTCTATAACCAGATCTGATATATGATAAGTGAACAATTGTTATGTTTATGTTATTTATTGGCAGTGATAAGTTGTCAACTTGCATATTTGTTTTTGCCTTTTATATAACCTTACCTTTAAATTAAGATATGTGAATGATTTGTATGTGTTAAGGTCTAAACTTATGTGTTAAGGTATAAAGTTGTATGTGTTAAGGTCTAAACTGATAAGGAATTCAATATCATTGTATGTGTTATTGATGTGTATGTGTTAAGCTCTAAACTGTATGTGTTAAGGTATAAAGTTGTATGTGTTAAGGTTTAAACTGATAAGGAATTCAATATCATTGTATGTGTTATTGGTTGTATGTGTTAAGGTCTAAACTGTTAAGGTCTAAACTGTATGTGTTAATGTATAAAGTTGTATGTTGTAAGGTCTAAACTGTATGTGTTAAGGTATAAAATTTGTGTGTGTAGGGTTGAGAAGGAAATCAGAACAAATTGTAAAATTTGGTCTTTTTTGCGGTCTGCGGAAGGTGACAAGGTTGTTCTGACAAGAGAGCAAATTCAATCTGTAAAAGAGGTTGGTTTTGGGGGGATGTTGGAAATCAATATCACTAAATACCCTCCAGGTATTCTTGCATACTTGGTTTCAAACTTTGATCCTAATGGTTGGGTACAATGGATCAAAACTGATAAATTGGAAAGACAATATTATCTTGGAGCTGGGGATGTGCATGATATCTTGGGGCTGCCTTTTAATCAAAGAAATTTAATTCAATCATCGTTCAACAATAAAGAGCTTGTATCAAGATGGAAGCGGTTTTTTGGAGTAGGGGAGGATGAAGACCTCAAGACTCACATGGTGCTGGATAGGTTTAAGGATTATCCAGAGGGAGGCGATGTTTTCAAGCAATTATTTGTGCTGTATGTTGGATCAACTATTATAGCTCCTTTACCGGAGAATAAAATTCGTTATAATTTGCTACCGGTTGTTGAGGTAGTGTCTGGGATTTCATCGTTTGATTGGTGTCAGTACACTATGTCTGTTTTAAGTTCATCTATAGCTCGCATTTTAAAAGCTGGTTCTACCCATTCTATTGTGAATGGTTGTTCTATTATTTTACTTGTGTCATACTTTTATCGGGTGGTATTCAAGGGTCAGAGGTACCCAAGGACATTGCCTTTGATCCAGAACCTGACTGATCAAATGTTGAAGGTCAGGTTCTGCCAAGAGCGGGAGGGAGGTTTTGGCAATGGGATGCTTTTAGATGGTGTGTTCCCAATATGTGAGGTTTCTAATCTTTTTACTGTTGGAGGTGTTAAACAAGTGCATGGGGGTGATGCTGGTGGGCAGGACAAGGTGGACAACGTTTTGAAGTTCACAATTCCTGATGGCATTAACAAGGATTTTCAAATCAAATCTATTGCCAAAGATGTGAGTATATTTTATTTTTTAAAGTTGTGTGTATGTTTTACTTATGTTAAGGTCTAAACTGTATGGTTTAAGGTATAAATTGATAAGTGATGCTGTGGAAAATTCATTGATAAATGATGAATTGTATGTGTTAAGGTTTAAACTGTGGGAAATAATACGTTAAGTGATGCTGTTTAGGGCAAATATTTTTAGTGTGTTGTATTGATTTGAATATTCTTATTTCTTTGAAATTGTACATTTTTAAGGCGTTAATTCTGTTTTTTAATATATTATGTTTTTTGTGTCATTTTAAAAGCCTGTTGAAGAAGCTTCTTTGATGTTAAAAAGAGACATCGATGTAGTTGTGCACACCTTCATGGATAGGTTGTGCGAGGCTTCAAAAGAGAGAGTTGGGAATGAATGTCCAGTGTCGGTCACTCAAGAGATTTTTCAAAACAATGAATGGCTGTCTTCCATTGATGCTTTGGTGGAAGAGTTACTCAAAAAATCAAATTGTTCCCAAAAGGTCGTTGAAACTAATGTTGTTGGGAATGAATGTCCTGACCAACACCAAGACGAGGTGGTCAACTTTGAAGGAGTGGTGACCACTCCTGAAACTAATGTTGTTGTTGATATTACGGATGTTCCGTCTGCTTTGAAGGAGTGTTGTTCACTTGAGCTGGGACCAAGCGGTGTTGATGTCCCGTACGTGTCCCAGTTTATGATACTGAATAAGGAAGTTTTTCAAGATTTTTGTGTGTTGGAGAAGGAGGTGATCGACTATTGCCTTCTTGAGGAAACAATGGACAGTTAGTGAGTTTTATGAACCCTACCTTTCCATGTTAATTACATTTGTCTTTTGTGTTAATAATGTGTCTCTTTTTTGTGTTTCTTCGTTTTTCAGTGAAGATGTTTTTGCATTTGGTGATTTGTATGCTATTTCACGTGCGGAAATATGCACTTTGAAGAACAATGTACAGGTTTCGGGGGTTATTATTGATTGCTGGGCATGCTACCTGTGTATGATCGAGAGGAAGCAGGAGCAGATGATTCCCAATAAAGCACTAAAAGCCTTTGTGTTCACAACACAACCCTCTGTAAGTGGTTCACACCTATTTTGAGTTAGTTTTAATTTATGTAGTATTTAATATTTTTTTTGGTCTTGTTTTAATTTGATAGCGTGCGTTGGAGCATTTGTTGACTGAGAAGGACAATGAGAAAGCAATTTCATTGAAGGTAGAGGTTGTTGATGCGTGGCAGCTCCATGCTGAGATCATGAACGCAAAGGATGAAATCCAATTCAAAAATATGGTATGTTTTACATTGTGTTTTTAAACTGATTGTGGGGTGTATTCAATTTGGACATACAACTGTATGTGTTAAGGCCTAAACTGTTGGAAGTAATATGAAAAGTGATGCTGTTAGGGCATAGATTGTTAGTGTTTTTTGATTGGCTTCAATAGTGTGATTAATTGATAACTATATGTGTTAAGGCCTAAACTGTGGGAAGAAATATGAAAAGTGATGCTGTTAGGGCATAGATTGTTAGTGTTTTTTGATTGACTTCAATAGTTTGATTAATTGATAACTGTATGTGTTAAGGCCTAAACTGTGGGAAGCAATTTGAAAAGTGATGCTGTTAGGGCATAGATTGTTAGTGTTTTTTGATTGACTTCAATAGTGTGATTAATTGATAACTGTATGTGTTAAGGCCTAAACTGTGGGAAGAAATTTGAAAAGTGATGCTGTTAGGGCATAGATTGTTAGTGTTTTTTGATTGATCTCAATAGTGTGATTAATTGATAACTGTATGTGTTAAGATCTAAATTGTGGGAAATAAATATGTTTTGTTATTTATGAAGATTGTATTTCTTTTTTCTATTTCTAGTTTTTCATCCCAATGACATATGATCAAAGAGAACACTATGTGCTGTTTGTTATTGACACACGGAGCAAGGTTGTGCATTACCTTGACAACATCAAGAGGAGAAAAGATTATAAAGAAGCTGCAAATTTGAATAAGATTATTGTGGGTTGTTTTTCTGATTTTCTTGAAGTGTACAAACATCCATGTGCTGATGAAGTGATTGGTTACAATGTGAGCATTGTTAAGATGCCATGGACGGTTAATGAAGCAAATGATTGTGGTGTGTATGCTTCTTTTTTCATGGAACAATTTATGGGAGACAAGAATTTTGGCCCTCTAACCTCAGTTGCAAATAGGATAAGGTACAGGGGGTCAATATGTAGTAGATTAGTCTTGTCTGATGTAAATAAGAATAGAGATGAACTAATGAGGAACCTTGATGCATTCAAAGCTGAAAAAGAAGTTAAGAGGCCATTGATCATGGCTGAACGGCAGTTGAGGTTGGAGTACTCACTAAAAAAGAAGGAGGATGATGCAAGAAAGAGGAAGGAAGAGTATGCCAAGAAGAAGGAGGAATTTTTACAAAAGAAGAAAGCGGAGGAAGCACAAAAAAAGAAGGAGGAGGAAGCGTCTAAGGGATTGCAGGAGTTGAATACAAAGATTGCTGAGGACAAGCCAGCAAAGAGAAGCAGGAACAAGTTGGTTCCTGTGAGGAATATCACATTGAAGAAATAGAGAACTTTTTTTAATTTGTTAGTAAACATCAATGTTTGTTAGTGAACATCACTGGTTGTTTGTAAACATCAATGTTTTGATTTTTCAGTTTTTGTATGGGTTACATGATGGTACTGTTAAACACTATTTTCTACTGTTTAATTCAATGTAATGTTAACTTAGTGAATTGCTACATCATTGTGCCTTTTAAATGCTCAATTTGTCATATTAAGATACTAAATTTATGTGTTAAAGTACTCAGTTTTCATATTAACATTCTCATTTTCCGTCTTAAACTACTCAATTTTCATATTAAGATACTCAATTGTCTTCTTAAGATTTTCAATTATCATCTTAAAGTACTCAGTTATCAAATTTTCATATTAATGTAATGTTTTCATCTTTAAGTACTCAGTTATCATCGTAAAGTACTCAGTTCATAATTTTTCATATTAATGTAATGTTTTAATCTTTAAGTACTCAGTTGTCATTTTAAAGTACTCAGTTGTCCTCTTAACATAATCATTTTTCATCTTAAAGTACTCAGTTCTTAAATTTTCATTTTAAGATTGTCAATTTTCATCTTAAAGTAATCAGTTCATAAATTTAACTACTCATTTTATTTTTTTTAAAGTATACATATTGTAATGTTTAAGTATAAAATCTATGACAAATTTTGTTCTATGTAATTGATGCATAAAGAACATATATTGATGTACAAGTTGTAATGCAAAAAAGAAGAATCAAATTAAATGTTTGTTTCTTTTTTGTTTGGCAGTGTCCCTTTGAGCTGAACTAGACCCTTTCTTCTGAGATGTTTCAAAATGTCCCTTCAATCGTTTTTTTCTCCCTTTTGTGATCGTTCTTTGCGGATCTCTTACTTGCGTTAATTGTAGTGCTTGTGAATTTTCTGTCCCATCTTCAATTTCATTTGTATTCTTTTCAGTTATCTTGTTAACTTCATCAATTGCTGCCTTGTATAGTGTCTCTACTACCTTCCTTGCTTCTTCATTGCTCTGGGACTTTAAGACAAGATTGTAAAACTTACGCCCCATGCCTTGTCTCCATGTAATCGTGGAAATTCTTGGAGGTTCCAAGCTTGTAGGTGGGCATTGGCTACCATAAAGCGTATCCCATATTTCTTTCTTTGCATTCTTTGTCCACCTTGGTAGAATATACATAAATGGAATTTTTTGCACTGAATGCAGGTGTAGAACGCGTAAACAATGGCAACATAACCATCCATTTGATTCAAAGTTCTTACAAGTACAGTCAACATGTATAGTGTCATTGAGTTTAGTGTATTGAACTTCATGCATGTTGACATCACTATAACCATCAAACCAGACGCTGTTAAGATTCAAAATGAGGCTATTATCAATGAAACTGAGACACTTTATTTGACTTAGTAATTCCCATTTGACAAATAAGATAATCATGAAATTGAGTGTTATAAGATGATAATTGATTGAATTAACAGTGAATCTTTAATAGTAATGTACCTGTATTTTTTAGTATCCCCCATGTCGACAAGCAGTTCAATTGAAGATGCTATTGCCATCTTGAATTCCTGTTCAAAGTCTCTAAATAATGTTGCTGTGTAAATCTCTGATGCATGTCGTAATAGACCGGTAAGTCTAAAAGCAGATGTGGGGGTTGTTGTTGTGCAGTAGAACTCTAAGGCAATCTCCCTCTCTCTCCATCGCTCTATAGTTTTCTGAAATATCTTAAAGAATTGATACAAGTTTGTGCTTTTAGTTGCTTCAAACCCGATCGCATTGTTTGTTGATTCACTTCGCTGCGATGACAATATTCCAGCAGAAAAAAAGTCCTTGCTCAATGCAGTGCACCACTTGTCTTTTATATTGTATAATCGGTCAAACCATTTGTATGAATCTTTATTTCTCTTGAGTTTGAAACTCTCGACCATGTCTTCCCAACATTTATTGAATTCGTTTTCATTACTACATCCCATCAAGCATTTATTGAATGCATCCTTGAAGTTTGCATCTGATTTTAATGATCCATAGTGTGATACGGCATTTTTCAGTATATGCCATAAACACAGCCTATGTCTTGTGAATGGGTAGACCTAAACACAATATGTGGAATTGGAAGGTTTAAAAGCTTAATTGAACCAGATAACAATGAAATTGTAACGCTTTATTTTGTCTACATAATAACAGATATATAATTGGGGGGTTTAAGACATAAATTGAAGGGTTTAAAAGAATAACTGAACCAGATAACAATGAAATTGAAAAGCATTGTTTTGTCTACATAACAACAGATATATAACTGAGGGGGTTAAGACATAAATTGAATCTCATTAAAATTAAATTGATACCTTTAAGATTATAAAAAATACCTGTTCTACTGCTCTTGCAATGGCTGCGTCTTGGTCCGTGAAGATTGATACTGGATTTTTTCCATCCATTGCTTCCTTTAGTTGTTCAAGAACCCAAACAAAAGATTCAACTTTCTCGTCCGCTATGAATGCACAACCAAACATTGTTGTGTTCCAATGGTTATTTATCCCAACTATTGGTGCACAAATTAGGTTGTATTTGTTTGTACAATATGTTGTATCAAAGATGACAACATCCCCATAGATCTTGAAGTCTTCTTTCATCAAAGAGTCGCACCAAAAAAGTGCAACAAGCTTTGCATCATCATCAAGTTTCATATTCCAATAAAAACCATTGTCTTTTTGGGCCAACACAATCAATTGTTTGATTACAGTCTGAGCATCCCCACCCTCAATTTCTTTCATTCTCATTCTGTTTACGTAGTTAAGATGATCTCGTAAAGTATGCCCTACACATGACGTCCCTCCAGCATGCTTTGCCAAATATCTATATGCTGTAGTAGGCCTTACATGTGCATCCTCAAAACCTTCAATTGTTTCCATTGTTTCCTTCAAAGTCGTTGTCCTCTCAGATCGTTGCAAGTATTGCCATTCTACTCTTGCCAATGCATGGTTATGAGAGACAACATGTTGCTTAACAAATATTTCTCCACTACATACATCTAGTTTCATCCTTATGTGAGCATCACAACCACATCGTTTGGTTGGAACTAATTTCCTCTTGCTACTTTGTTTTTCAGGTTCCTTTGTTTTTATCTCTGTCGTCCCTTGTTTAGAACAAACAAAATATCTTTCGTGTACAACACCATTTGTTTTCCTTATAGTGGATTTGCGAACACTAAACCCCGTTGCTCTAGAATGATCATGATACAACTGTTCAAGTTCCTCCCAACTTCCTGCTCTCATACCCTCCAATGATCCCCTTATGTCGAATTCTGTCCTTGTAGCTAAGGGGTTGGCTTGCACACATTGTATGTCAAGAGGTATATCTGAAACTTAAGAATTGATCCATTTAGTCTAATAACTGATTGATATAAATGGACAATTGACATCCAAAGTTTTCTTGAATGTAGTATACTAATACAATTCATGATATAATTTGACAATTGATCCATTCACAAAGGATCATATTACAAGTATAACGGAACATATCAGAAGCAAAATTTGTAGAAACGTTAAAAGTCTAAAAACAGAAGCTCATTCAAGTATGCTTTTTAAATATCAGGTAATAGAGAATTGAACAGCTTAACTATCAAATTGAATGTGTTAAGATAGTAATTTTAATGAAGTAATTGAATATACATATATGAAACATCAATGAATTTCAAAACGTAGTTGAACAAATTGAGTGATCAAATAGCATAATTGAACATTTCCTTGCATAATCAAAACGTAAAGTGTATAATATATGCATTAAATCGTAATACATGTATAAACCTAATTTCAGTTTAATCAAGAACTTATGCGCATTCGATAACTGAGTGTGTTAAGCGAAAAACTTCAATGTATAAGAGCGTAATTGATAATAATACCTGTATTGGCTTCGTCGTCTTCATCATACATCTCCATCTCAAAATCACCATTAACATCTTCATCATGTACAAAATCTGAAAATTTGTACAGAATTAGACTTTTCACATATAGAAAATCTGAAAATCTGAAAATCAACATTAAGAAATTCACCTTCAATTTGTTCTATTTGTGTTCTTGATTCTTGTAATCTCATTTCAATTTCAAATTCATTCATTAGATCATCCATTGTAGCCATTGTTGAAACGAAAATGATGAAATTTGCAGAGATTGTGATGAAATTAGGAAAGTTTAATCAATTGTGAAGAAATTAGAGGCGTGTAATTACGGTAGTTTTCTTGTTTTTTGGTAACCGGTTGTTTTTGAGGAAGTTTTTTAATTTTGGTAGTTTTGTTTTTAAATCAGGAAGTTTATATATACAGCTGCTATTGATCCTTGCATATTCCCGCCTGTTTGTGTCTTGGGCTGGGCCGTCTCAGCGTGAGACGGTCTCGGCCAAGACCAGCTGCTCTTTTAAATTCTCTTCAAAATGAACTCTATAAACTCAATGTCAACTTTAAAACAATACTTCTATAAAAGGTGACTTTAACATTAAAAATGTCGAGATAACTAATTTTATGCAAAATTGAAAAAAATTATGTTGAACATCATTTTTACTTTTCAATTATCTTTTTCGCAGATCTAATGCAAACTTAAGAGTTAGATTGTTTTCAAAATTGTCATGACTCCACCACGGTCTGGTCGCATATTTTACACGACTCAACCACGGTACGATCGCGTGATTTACTCAACCATATCGTTGTGATGTATTAAAAACCACTGCAAACTTTAAATGATCGTCATTTTTCGCTCGATTATCAGATTGGGCATATAATATATCATTGAAAATGAGATAGTTGAAAGAGTATAATCATGACTATTAAACATGTCAAGAGATATTTCCACTAAAAGTCTAAAAGTACACTGACTTAGCTTTCCATTACGATTCTCATTCTGAATAACTATTATTAAAACAAAACACGATTGATGTCATCACTTTTTAAAATTGCTTACGTGTACTCTCTTAATAAATTTTTTTCCCTTAAAACTCAATGATGTCATTGTTATTATGGCTAATATTTATATTTTTAACTTTACTACCTTCTAAATAGGAAAAATTACCTAAAATAATCCAACATATTCGTGATTTCCCTACAATAATCTCACCTATTGATTAACCATAAATAATCCCAACTTTAAGGAGTATTTGCCTAGAGTAAACTTAGATAACCCGATGACCTGCTATAGTAGGTAATTCACCAAAAAATTAAACCGAAAAGTAATTTAAAATTAGAGAAAAATTCTAAAATTTTACGTAAAAAATTTTAAATAATAAAAAAATCATAAATTTTTTTTGAACATTTTTTTAATATTTTATTTTAATTTAACTTTTTTTTGTAAGATTATTGAAAAATCACAAATAGATTGAATTATTATATATTTTAATTTTCTTATTTTTAATCACCAAATACTTGAATTATTTTCTAATTTTAAGTATATCGTTGAACAACTAGATCTAAAATGGAAAGGAAAGTTACACGTCAAGATTGGAATTATTTCAAGGGACATTTAAACCCGAAAAGTAAAAGAAAATTAAAAGCTTATAACAGAATCTGCATAATACTCAGTTTCATTTCTTCATAGTCCTTCCCAAAACTTCACCATTTTAGCAACTCTGGTCATTTTTTCCAACTGCTTTCTCCTTTCTCTCTCTAACCCACTTCTAATTTTGCTTCATTCTCTCTCTTTTCCTCCCTTTAATGATCTATAAAATGGGGAAAATCACAACCATTGAACAGACCCAAAACAGAGCGAACCCTAAAAAATCAAAGAAGAAGATCGAAAATGGCGAGAGGAAAGATACAAATTAAGAAAATTGAGAATCAAACTAACAGGCAAGTCACTTTTTCTAAGAGAAGAAATGGTCTATTTAAGAAGGCTAATGAACTTGCTGTTCTTTGTGATGCTACTGTTTCGATTATCATGATTTCTGGTTCTGGAAAACCCTATGATCATCTCACTGATGGAATCACGTATGCTTTAACTTTTATATCTGTTTTTGGATTTATCTTCTTTTTTAGGTGTTTTTGATTATTATTTTTGATATTTTATTTTAAAAAAATTGAATTTTGGCGTTAATTTATGTGGGTTGTTTGCAGTTTAAAAGAGATTTACGATAGGTTTCAAAGGACTTTAGAGGTTGATGTATGGGCTAAACAATACCAGGTTAGGTTTTCCTTTTTGTATTTGAAACCCTTGTTAGTTGTTTATGAATTTTGGGATCATATTATATTAGTAAAACCTATTAATTTTTATGATAGACTTATTGATTTATTTAGTGTTGATGTTTCAATAGTAATAATGACTTGGAATTTGGGAAAGGGTTTCTTCCATGTTAATTTTGGGTATTCTTAATTCATGTTACAATACCTAGATTAAGCTAGCTAGTTTATACAATCTCATGGAATAAAAATCATGGACTAATAGCCTATTGTAACATAAATAAGCATCTCAAATAATAGTGTGAAGATCCTAACCCTTGTTAGGCTTTATTCTAACAATTGATGAGTGGTCATCTTGGTTTGTTGTGCCAAGTACCAAATAACTAGTGCGGACGCCGGGAGGTGAATTTTATCACCTTATTGCTCATACACACTAGAGGAGAGCATTGGGTGTCCATTGGGGTGTGATTAATAAGGTTTGGATTATTGGATGATGTGAAGAAAAGAGTGCGTGAAGGGTGCCTTGCGCGAAGCAAAGGGGTGCCTTGAACAAGACACATGATCAAAAGCTCATATTGGGCTATTGTGAGAGTTTCTTGTTCGAGCAGCCTGGTCCAGGCCCATTGTTTGCCATTTCTATTTTATTGGTCTATTTTGGGTGGATGCTAAGAAAAAGGGATAAATAGGGTTTGCGATCTCTATTTTGTTGGGCTAGGATATGTTTGATTGCCATTAGCGTAAAGAATTAGAGAAAGTTGCAAGAATGATTTCATCGACAAAAAAAAGAAGATAAGCAATGTGATTGTCATGCTTGTAATTGAAAAGATAAGTATGTGGTAAACTAAGTAAAATCAATAGTAGTCACATAATCTGCAAAGTGTTGATACCAAGCTCAAGGTGTAGACCAGAAAGGAATTTCTTCAGCAAAAACATGATTTGGTTTATTTGAGTCCCAAAAACTCGTTGGATGATACATATAGACATTTTCAATCAATTTTCTATGTCAAAATGTATTTTTAACATTGAATTGGTGAATAGACTAAGACCTGGATAAAGCAACGCATAAGACAAAACAAATAAAGCTGGTTTGACCACATGACTGAAGGTTTCATCCCAATCGATGACCCCAAATCTTTCATTGTCTTGTGCTTGCTCAAATAATTGATGGTCATATATAATTTCTTAGGTGTTTGGGAAAATCTAGGAAAAAATAGAAATGCCCATTATATAAAGATTTTTTTTGAGTTAAATGTGCTGATTGGTAAAGTACCGGCATTGTATATTTTGAGGGATAAGGAGTTTCGGATAATGAGACGACTAGCTCTTGATATTTAACATACCTAATCTCGTTGTCCTTCCATGATAATGAAGCTTCTTGTGCTCCTATTCTAATCATTTGGGAACTTGTCTAGGTGAAATTTTTGGTTTTTTCTTATTTATGCTCCAATGTTGATTACTTCCGTAGTGGTTTAGTACAATAATACTTTAGTGAAGAAACCATCAGCAAAAGTTCTGATTTGGTGCGCTTTTTACGATGGGGAATGATCAAAGTTTTGGACTACCAACTTAATATGGAACTCTTTAGACTACTAAGTACTAACCTTGACCAAATTCGTATTTTTTTGCAGAAAATGCAAGAAGAGCTGCAGAAGTATTCTGATATTAATAGGGAGCTTCAAAAGGATATCAGGTGACAAATGTCTTTGTTGCAAAATGAACCTGTTTCGTTGTGTTTGATGGATTATGAGTTATTTTGGTTTCACTGATTTAGTCTTGCTCGTGATCAATGATTTGGTAGGCAAAGAATGGGAGACTTATTGGAGGGCTTGAGTTTTCATGAGTTGCACAATCTTGAACAAGAAATGCAGAACTCTGTAAACGTCATTCGTCAACGCAAGGTTTAGTCTCCTTCCAGCTTAACATTTACAACCTTCTTATTGTTCTCTTAGTGCAATCTGTCACTCTTATTTACTGGTCATATATTTTCAGTTATTGAAAGCAAGGCGAAAGATTTCGTATTCATTCCCTTTCATGCTTCCATTTCCGAAATATCTGATAAATAATATCACTACAAGAAAAACGCTATTTAGCAACATAAGAATTTATTACCCAATACTATTTTCTCGCCTCCCATCTTCTTAGTTATAGAGATATAAGAAGTTTTCTCATCAAAAAATGAATTCACCATGTAAGTTTATCACTAGTATATGCACCTTATTTAAATGGGGCTACAGATGTATAGTTCTTTGTTTTTTGATTATAATGGACTAAATCAAAATGGCTCATTAAATATGCAACTTCTTATTTATGAGAAGTTGCACATGACGTTTGCTATCAAGGGTCAATCGGAAACAATTTTTTTGCTTAGTCTTATCATTAACAAGGGCAAGGTAGCTTACATCAGACCCTCCCAAATCTCACCCTAGGTGGGAGTTACTTAATGGCGTTGAAGTAATGCAATGTTGTTGTTGGCAGTATAAGAAGCTTGAGAATGACCTCGGTACTACCAAGAAAAAGGTTAGTCCATTACATTTCCTCCCGTCTTATATGCTTGAATTTGTTGTTCTTATTTATCTGCCTATGTATTTAACTTGAAACATCTTTTTTTTCTGTTTTGATTTCAGTATCGAAATGCGCAAGTAGTCTATAGAAGCCTTCACCAAGAGATTGTAAGCATTTTTTACTATATTTACTTAATCCCGAGTTACTGACCTCTAAATCTCTGGCTTCGTCTTTCTTTTTCTTGCTGAAAATGATTGTTCTTCTCGATTGTGCCCCTTTTCTGATACCTAAGAGAAAAATTTTGAAGTAATACTCGCTTATTAATCTTATTCAACATAATCATATGGCAGGATCTAATTCCGAAGGATGAACCACAGTATGGGTTGATTGATAACGGAGAGTACAACAATGTGCTTGGATACAACGATGATTCTCGTATACTTGCTTTGCGGTTGAACCCATGTCAACCTAATCTTCATGGTGGTGCTGGATCAGGATCTGGATCATGTGTAACTTATGCATTACTTTGAGTATCAACGACTAAGAGTGTCGCACTAATGTACTTGAAATCTATGGGTTTATGTGATGTGGTTCCTATTTGGGACAGAATTGTATCATCTTTTGTTGCCTGAATCACTGTGAGGATTTGTTGTACTGTTTTATAACTAAGTAACCATCTATTCCCTCCGTTTTTTTTATGTTCTTCCACCTTATGATAACGAGTAGTTTTAAAAGTTCTTCTACTTCTGAATACTTTTTATTTTTGGAAAGTTTTCATCCTACTTTTATCTCTTAAAACCTCACTTGATACTAGTATTTAATTATTTTCTCTCCCATACTTTAAATACAATCATTAGGGGTGTTCAAAACCGGATACCGGGTCGACCTGGATCCGGAAATCCGGGTACTTAAAATTGCGATTCGGTTTCAGTCCGGTTTAAACCGGGTATCCGAAATCCAGACACCCGCCCGCTTATTAGAATGTTTTAAAATTTTTTATTTTTTGTTGTTCAACCATATGTTTGTTTATCTCTATTTTCACTTAAAATATTTTTTTTACATAAATTTCAAATTCAAACTCTAAAAATCTTTAACTTAATTAGTCATAAAAGCTTAATTAAGAAAATAAAAGAATAATATTATTATTCATGGTTTTAAGTAAGAATAAATATAAAATTCAAATACTAACTCTTCAAAATATTCAATTTAAGGTTAGCTTAAGAGATATCATGATCATTTTATTTACGAAAAAAAAGTAAAAGAAAAATAATTAAAGAAAATCGGATACCCGTTTTTCAGAAAATTTGTGACCCAAATCTGGATCCGGTATCAGGTTTTAAAAGCGAATACCCGACCCGGATTATCTGGTTTGCAAAAACCGGGCAAATTATCCCGAATAATTCACACTACTATTTAATTATTTTTTCTCTCATATTTTCAATATAATCATTACTTCACACTACTTTTTAATTAAACTAATATCAACTACATTCCAAAGATTCTATTTACCTTAATATTTGTCAAAACCCAAAATGGAAGAACAAATAAGATCGGAGAGAGTATTATATTTCTTAATTAAGGGTAATGTTTGACGATTTCTTGATTAAGATTTATAATGGGGTTGACCAAATTATTATTACTATTTATTATTATTAAGGAAAATTAATATTAATAATTCAACTTTGTACCTATATTGCTGTGAATATGGATTTTTTTTAAATAATTTAACCTTTGTCATATATTTGCTTATAGCATATCATATTACTGATAATAGGATATGTTTTTTTTTTGAATACTTAGGATATGTTAATAGCTAATTAAGATAACTGTTGGATTATTCATGGGAAATGAGTTATGAGAAAATGCTCTAAAGATTAGATAATTCACAATGAATGAGCAAAAGTTCAATTCTTAAATAGTATAAATAGTGTAAATGAAAACCCATTTTTTTAAAGAGAACAAATTTTGAAACTTCAAAATAAATATATTAAAGGAAAAATTATCGTGAATAATACAACCTTTTGTTAATTCACCTACAATAATACGAACTTTTGATTAACCATGAATTATACCAACTTTGGGGGTATTTTCCTAAAATAATACCAACTTTAGTTTATTAACTAATTTGCAAAATTTTTTTGTCATATAATCACCTATAGTTTAAATTTTAACATATTAGATATATCGTAGGAAAATACCCCCATAAGTTGGTATTATTCATGGTTAATCAAAAATTAATATTATTGTAGGGAATTAAGCAAAAGGTTGTATTATTCCTAGTAAATTTTCCTATACTAAATCGTGTTATAATTTAATTATTCATTACTCATTCACTCATAATCCCCCATATTACTCCATATTGCTTCATTATTTTCATAATCCCGAATATTGGATTGAAGATGTTGAATATATGTTTGAAGTTTTTAAGAACTTTTAGTTTTTCTATTTTATATTTGTTTTGTTAATAGTCTTGAATTAGCGTTTTTTCTTTTAGTTCTTCATTTACAAATTCATTAAATATATGACTTTATCAAATGCGTATTGCAAACAATGTAGTAATGGTAAAGTAAATTCCTGCAGTGAAATTCTGCTTCATGCCCTTGATTTGCACTAAAGCTAAATATTTTCAAGTGTGTGTAGTTGATTCTTTTTGATCGTTAAGTCACTCCCCAACTTTACTTCAATAGATAGAAGCAATTGCTTTCAAAATCTTGTTCAAAAAAGCACATGAAATTCAACTTCAACACAAAACTTTGAGTCTTCTTTCTCAAACATATGATTTACTCTACAGGTAAATTAGCCAAGACATACATGCTGATGGGCTTCCTATACTCTTCTAGGCTTTAATATACGATCTGAACAAGGCTGTGAATTGAAGTACATTTAAACTCTGATGACAACAATTGATCTTCATCGATATGTTGTTCGTGTGAAAGCATCTCTGAGATCCGTTGTATCTCCAACGACAAATTTCTTGAAAAATTCATTTGATGTACAAAGCAATGCTCCTTGAGACATATACATAACGAGCCTCAGAACAAAGACCCCAGATACACAAAAAAGCTTATCTGCAATCAGAAACCTCCCAGAAGCCAGAAGCAAATTGAAACCAAGTGTGAAAGGTAGAAGCAAAAACGATTCTCCAACTTTTTATGATTACATAATACCTCCGTACTTGTGTGAGAAAAAATGACACTATCAGTTGAAAGTATAATGGCATGAAGCAAGTATATTTCTTTGGAAAACTCCTTTGTGTTTGTACATGTAATTACCAGTAATTGAAGCACATAGTAGCTAGCTTTGCTTGATCTTCAAGAGCAACATTAGTCAAGACAAACTAGAACATTGATTAGCAATAAACGATTTCATATAAATACTCATGTATGAATACTTTTATCTTGTAAACAACTAAGATTAAATGCGCGAAACTTCGATGAAACAAGGGAAAAATTATAACTTAGTAATTACCGCCATTAAGTTTCTTCAAGTGAGAGTTGATATGTTTTCACAGCCTTTAGAATATCTGGCTTCTCTTCACAAAATTGCAATTGCTGAACAAGTGCTCCACAATGAACCCTAGCTATGTGAGCTGGTTAATATGACATCTTTGTGGTTCAGAGGCTATGAACCCATTAAAGAGAGCATTATCCTCCTATTAACTTTCGTGGTTTCCAATTTCAGGGGTAGGAATAATTGACTATTCTTGATGATGTATGGAATGAGCAATAGAGATCATATATAAATCATCGATCGCACAAGAGATCCATTTAGGGTAAGGTCCCCCTTGATGTAGGTGAAATTGTGAAGGTCGATTTATGTTTGCCAATGGCATGAAAGCTTTCCATTGGTGCTTGTTTAGAGCTTTCCATTTGTTTCTCATTTGCTTTCAACTACTCAAGAGAGCCCATAGGGAAAATGTGTGTAAATTTCAAATTATAAGGTCAATCTCATACTCCTTTTCTCCCTCTCACTTTGCACCATTTTCATGCACTTTCCTTTATTAGAATTAGATTATACCACTCATTTTACACCCTTTCCTTTTGTTAAATAATGATTTCACTCTCTTTCTTTTAATTCATTCACAAACTTCTTATCCTCATCCACTCACCCAATTCTCCTTCTCACTAAATTTCACCAAAAAATTCTAGGTGCATTCTCATAGGGAGTAATAAGCAACCATGGCTAACTATTTAAGAAAACCCTATGCAAAAATAAGTAAAACCAATATCACAACTATGAGACCTATTGCTAATTCCAATTATCACCAAGAATTGACAAATATCTTCCACCCTAAAATTAGACATCACCTAAGTTACAAGAAGGACAAGTGTTTTATAGTTAACAGAAATACTTGGTATCATGGTTGGATCAAAAACCTCATATAAACACCAAGATGTATACTAGGTAGCTCCCATAGCATAAGTTCATGGTAAGGCAATGCCCAGCTTGCCATTAAATGCATAACAAGCTCAATTACAAGACGCCAGTCGTACGACAAAGAAGCCAAGCCTGCATGAAAAAGTATAAAACTCAGGCACATACATGAAGAAACCATAGATATGAGTAAACAACAAAACATCAGCAACACAGAGACATCTCAACACTGATATGAAGTTCAAATTAAGTTTTTTTTTGTAGAATACGCAAAGGAATCAATAGATCTAAAATATATCATTACAATAGGAAAAAAAAAACACAACCCTGAATTTGGGGAAAACTTAATTTAGGGCGAAAGTTTCCAGAGAAGAGCAATTAAGAACGAGAAAAAACAGATTGCTCACAAAATACAAAATCAACAGTTTCTTTGATTCAGAAAAGATAGATTGCTCACAAAATACAAAATCAACAGATTGCAATATTTAGAAAAAGGGATAATCAATTATCACAAAATTAAATTAAATCGCGAGATTTGCGAAATTTCCCGGGCTGGAAATCCAAGATTCGCAATGACCACAAATATAATTTCTTCAGTGTGTTTAAAGTGAATAAAATCATCACTAAGCAACAAAATTCATAACCTAAAAACTGTTGATTTGAAATACTTTGAAATTAAATACAGATCTGAACATATTAAGAGGAGAGGAAATCAAAAACCCGACGAAAGAATATATACGAGAATCGATTATAGAGAGAACACTGCTGTATTGGAGACTTGGAGTAGAAAGCTTACCTAGATCTAAGACCAAGATGAGGCGTCGGCAGCTTTGAGAATAAGTAAGATAAGAGAATGAATGACAAACACCCCCTACATGGCTATATATACTACTCCTAGTAGGGTTATTTTTCTTAAAGATGGAGGAGTGCTCAAAAATCTTAAAAAAAAAAAAAAATTGACATTAATAATTCAACATTTCACTCATCCGCTATGAATAATCCCATCTTTTGATTATTTTCTAATAATCCAACCTTTGTAATAAATTTGCCTACAACATACCTTTATACTAATAATGGGTAATAATAAGGTATGTTGCTAGCAAACTAAAATAAAGGTTGGATTATTTACAGCGAACTAAAGGCAAACGTTAGATTATTAAAAAATAATCAAAAGGTTGGATTATTCACAACGGATGAACAAAAGGTTGGATTATTAATGTCAATTTTTCCAAAAAAAAATTAAATAAATAAAAAGAGTGCTCAAAAGTAGAGTGGTCCTACTCAATTTATATCAATTGTCATTTTTGTTCGTATCATTTATTTGAGTCTGTAACAATTCGTCACACAATCATCCTATGGATCCACTCGTGTGGACATAGACATGAGGCACCACAAATCCCAGGTAATGAAACTTCATACACACTTGATGGTTTTAATGTTTCCCAAAACATACTTCATTCGTTCCCTAATATTTGGTACATTTCTTTTTGCACGTAATTTAATGTCTATTTTAGGAGTATTAAATATTTTTATTTTCACAATATGAAAAATTATAAAAATTACATATTAAAGAAACACATTCTAAGAAGAATAAAACAAGATCTCATATGAATATATTATTTCTTATGCATGAGTATAAATTACCAAAATAAAATCGAAGATGAATAGTGCTACTATAAAAATGTATCAAGTAGTATGCAACAAAGGAAGTATGGGATAATGATTTGCAAAATTAAAATAGAAGCTTACCATTTTAATGAAGAAGAAGAAGAATACACACAAGATTTAAGTGTGCCCTTTGAGGAATTGATAATGATTTGCAAAACTAGGGCTTTTGGCATGAACACTAGAAATGTTTGCTGAAATGAATTGGGGATTTGTTTTTGGAAGTGTAATTTAGAATGAAAGAAGAAGGTTGTATGGGATAAATTGAGTCCACCTACTATAGTCAATCAATTTAAAATTGGGGGTGCTGTGAGCAAACTTATTGTAAAGTTTGGATTATTTATGAACATAAAATCTCATAAGAGACGGTCTATAGGATAAACCATTGAATTGGACCAGCCCAATTTTGTATTTTGATAGGTAACATTTTCTTTTTACATTTTCTAAAAACCAAAATATGTTGAATTTTGTTGGGTTGGGCTTTTGTGGTTCCCGTCTATAGGATAGACCGTCTCCCATGAATCAAAAGTAGTGGTTATTCACAATAAAACGTTAAAAATATGGATTATTCCCAATAATTTTTCCTACTTTTAACCACACAATTTTTTTCTCTTTTCATTTATTACCATTATATACTTTTTTCTTAAAAAACAATAATTTTCTCTTTGCTTTAGACTATATGAGACGAAGAAATTACATAATACTCTCTCCGTCCCATTCTTATTGTCCAGTTTTGAGTGGGCATGCAAATTAAGAAAAATGGTAGTGAGGTATTTTAAGTGATTATAATCAAAGTTATTAAAATCGTGATTCTACTTAGAATCGTGAAAGAAACGGTGCAAAACGAAGGTTCAACAAAGAAAATACAATGAAAAATATAGAGCAAAATAAAGACACAAGTGTTTATGAGGTATCTTGGATACCTCCCCCTCAAATGATGTTTTATTATAATTGACTCAACAATACAACTATAATAAACTCCCCTTAACTTAAGAACAACTTCTTAAGATCACAAATACAAGTGCAAAGTAAGAACCCTCCTTTAGTTTCTAGCAATGCACAAGTATACCCTCAATGTATGTTTTTGTGGTGAGTTGTTCTATGAATGATGTATCCTTTTATAGAGGAAGTATACATCATTCTAGAACCACATCATTACTCACCATAAATCACAAGTAACATCCCACAATTAACTATGATAATTAACATAGCAATTATATACTACAATTAACAACAGTAAAGTAATAGTACAATGACCTTTCAATGTCAACAATGCACCAAGAGAAACTGATCAAGGAAGCCCAATAGTCCACTCGACAGCATGCTCAAATGAGCCCACTCTGTGCTCGAACGAGCCACCAAAACAGAAAGGCTTCTGACTGTTGCTGTCATACCTGCTCGGACGAGCCACCAGCTGCTCGAACGAGCAGGCCTTGCCCTGCTGCTCACTGTTGGTTCTTGTTGCTTTGAGCACGTACATTACTTCCCATGTCTTGACCCGTTCAAGACATGGTTCCTTACTTTATTGCTACCTCAAACGATCCATGTTTAACACCTCATGAACCGTTCCAAACCTCAATTCATTAACTCCCGACACAACTTTATCGTTATTCTCCAATGTGCACGACAAAGCTTGTTCGACTAAGTGATTAAAATTATCATCAATATTAAGAATATTGTTACTTGCACTAACAAATCGTTAGAAGAGGTAGAATCGAATCGTAGAATCGTACGATTCTACAAATAAACTTAAAAATAATAAAATATCTAGTTTCTTATCATTATTATCCAATTCAAAAGTTTAAATTTATGAATTAAAGCTTCTTTGACTTTATTTTTAAGAATATAACGAAAACTTTTCAATAATTAGTTTAAATCTACATACCGATTAAGAAATTTGTTTTTGAAAAGTTTTCATGATGAAAAATTTGAAATTTATGTGTATATGTGAAAGAAATTAGTAAAATATGGTACATAAGAAAAATTTAAAATAATTCATACTATATTAAATCGTAGAATCGGATCGTTAAATCGTAGAATCGTGTTATGATTCTACCTTTAAAATTTTTATTCCAACTAGAATCGTAAGATTCTAACTGCGATTCAAATCGCTCGCTTGTTTTTAGATCGTAAAATCGTAGAATCATATATTAGAATCGCGATTTTAACAACCATGATTATAATAATTGTAAAAGTAGGAGTTGTAGTATTTAAATGATTATAATAATTGAAAAGGTGGTAAATAGGTTATTTTAAATAATATAAGTTGGGGTAAAAAAAGATATTTAGGTAAAAAATTTTTACCAAAAATAAAAAATAGACAATTAAAATGAGATAACCAAATAAGGAAAAGTGGACAATAAAAATGGGACAGTAAAAATGGGACAGAGGGAGTATAATTGTCAGCGGGATATAAATATTTGAATAAAATTTCGGCTTTACAACTACTTAGCAGTTTGCACAAGCCACCAAATCATCTTCTTCCTACTGCAGCAAAATACAAGAGAAATTAATTTATCTTCCTCCTTAAACCCCATTAAAGCCTGCAATTTTCGTTTCCATTTCCATTTTTCAGGAACAATCAAAGAAAACTAAGAATTACGGTTTTCGAATTTTTTCAATCGGGAACCGTTCCTTCTTTTCCTTCAATTTTTTCACCTCTTCCAGAATTTCTCAATCTGTTGCTCATTTTATTTACTAGGTATGTTTTGTTTTATTCAATTGCATTTCTGTAATTCTTTTCTGTGGAGCCTTGTTTATTTTGACCTTTTCTATGAATGTGAACTGAGAATTCAATTGTGGCGTTTTTGGTCAACCTTTTTTGGGTTTCATGATGAATATTGAATATAGGAGATTGAGGTTTTAGGTAATTGAATTACTTACTGAAATTCATACTTCAATTAGGTAATGGTTAATTTTTGATTTTTTTAGAATTAAGCTGATTTGATAGTTGATGTGAATAGAATGAGAATTTTGGACTGGAAATGGTTAATGTAGCTTGACATTATCGATGAACCTTAAGTATGAACATCTGAATTTAATTATGTACATTTCACACTGGTCAGCTAGCTGAAGTTCTTATGTTAGCTTAAACCTTGTATAGGATTTAGCCATGTAAATTGGAAATTCATAGTGGTATAAGTGAGTAAAATTGAGACAAAGAGTGTAATGTGATTATTGGTTAGGTTATCAGAATTGGGTATTGCTTGGAATTGATCACGAGGGCAGGTTTGAATTAATAAAAATGATCGGATCGTGCTATAGTACGATCCTATGAATGAAGTTTCATATGATAAAATGTTTAGTCGTTAGTCATAATTATTTATTTCAAAAGTTTAATATTACGATATAAATTTTTAAAACTTCATCAGGAATGTTTTCAAACACAAGTGTGTATGTAAAATAAATTTGTGAAAGATGATGCATGAGGAAAACCAACTATAATGGAGACTAAGTTTGAAGGATCTAACTAATCATAGGATCTTGGGACCGTAGAATGGTATAATGGCCCTACCACTCTAAATTATATTCCATATGGGATCGTTAACCTTGTTTATTTTTGAATTATAGATCGTAGATTAGAATCGAGATTTTAATATGGTTGTTGGTGTGGTGGTATCAAATAATTGAACTATTGGTTTGTAATGAACCGATTGGTGACTTGGTGGTTATTAGGTTTGGAACAAGCTTTTTCTTTATGTTTTGAGCACAAAGATAAGAATTTGAGGGTTTTTGTGTCTACAATTGTGGAGAAAAGATGGGTATATGTTTGATTGTCAAAACAATACTAAGAATTCCGCATGACCTAGAAAGCTAGAACTAAGCTTCGTAGCTCAAATATAAAGGTAATAACAATGGTGCTAAGAAATGAACTTGAACAAGTGGCCTTTGAAATCACAATAGGGTCTATTTCAAATGGCCTTATCTTTGTACTTTGACGAGGAGCAACTACAAGGTGGCTAAAAAATAATTGTAAAATAATCTAGACCTTTTAAGTCACAATAGATCCAATTTCTAGGGACTTCGTGTATGTTCTTTGGCTTTTGAAAACTTATCTTGTTTACCATGTAGTAAACAGTGCCATGCTTGTGGGGTACAATGATTACAATCCTCAGTCACGTCCTTATATTTAGCTTTATTTGTATGTATATAGTTAGCCACAAGAATAGGAAAACAATATCATGGATCTAGTGTAGGTAGCACTTAGTAGCCATAAGGGATGTAGGCTTGAGCATATCAAGTTTGATTTAAACCTTATTAATGTAAATTTTTGAAGAATGTTAGCCAAGTTGGTTGAGGTACATATACTATTGGCGTTCCCTATACTTGTACCATGGATTCGAAACTGGTTGGCAGAATGAACAATTTAACTTTATTGACAACAAATCTCTAGAGAGGATTATATTATAAAGCATGTATAGTTGTATGTACATAGGGAAATAATGCTTCATATAGAGCTAAAGTAATTATTGAAGTACCAACATCATGTAAATACTACGGTCCATGATTTACAAGTTCTAACTAAAGTAGGTCCACAACTTCAATTAGGATTTTAATTTTTCCTTTGTAATTGTATTGTAAGCTAAAGCTAGTCTCTGTAGAGGTTTTAAAAACATTAGACGTCATAATTTTTCATTGTTGGTTTTCATCTTCTTGATATTGTTTTTAATCCTCTGTGATATACCCTTAATTCAACAGTTCTATGATAATATGTTATGTGCTATGACTATAGTATTTGCATGTAAACGTTCAAGTGTTTTACAGTATGTGTTTCCCTCTCAACTCCAATGTTTTACTATGTTCAATTTGTACTCTTCAAAAGTGAAATAAGGAATTCAGGATCTAGCGAAAGCTGTAGACTGCATCCTTCGAAGTTCGGACTTGTTTCATGAAATAGTTTAATGTGTGAAGTACTCATTATGTATAATGCTATGCCAGTAGTTCCTCATTTAAAGTGTGGCTTCTCATTAATCCCTTGTCTATTTGTGAAACTCTACTCCTTTTTATATCGAAAAGATTAAATAGTGCAACCTTTATTTGGAAAAAAAGACATTTTTTCTGGTCATTTGTTAAGGACCTGTCATGATTTCCTTGTGATTATATCTTAACAGTAATCAATGCCCGGGAAAAAGCACTCTTAAACTTTGAGGATGGACTTGCAAGTCCCTAGGAAAATCATTCTTAAACTTTGAGGATGGACTTGCAAACACAAGAACACTTGAGAGAGAATAGGATGTCTAACTTTGATGCGGAAGCATGCAATGGAAATGTAGAAACAGAAAGTCTCAAAAGTGCAGTCAAGGGTATGTCTTTCATGTTGTTACTTTTGTACTCAACTAGTTTCTCCTTTTTTGTGCGCTGTTGGGATGTTTTGCCTGTTTTTCTCTGGATACATAGTTATATATTCTTATTTTCTTTCAGATATGATAGAGTGGTTGAACGAGCAACTTCCTAATCTGAATGTTTCAGTAGGTTCTTCACTTGAGGACTTAAGAGTTCGTTTGCTTGATGGAACTGTTTTATGTCAGATACTGAACAGACTTTACCCTGGGGCAGTTGAAATGGTACTATGACATTTCCATTATCCAAGTTCAATTTTAGTGTTTATGTTTTTCTTTTGTTTTGGTGTGTGTGTTGGGGTTTTTTTTTTTGGGGGGGGGGGGGGGGGGGGTGGTGGTGTGGGGTGCCACGACAAACATTACTATAGTTATGCGGTCAATATGTTAGATCATATATTTTTCTCTCATTTTCTTAAAACTCTTTTTTCTGCTCCAGGGTGGTAGTTTAGATCCTCATCAAGCAACTGTAGAAAGCTTTTTATCAACTTTGGATAAAATGGGCTTGCCTGGGTTTGAAAATCTGGATTTACAACAGGTATTTTTTATCACCATATAGTTAATTTCTTGAATTATTTGCAACTGTTAACAGCAATGCTAAATCCGTAAAACATATGGGGTTAAATACTTAATCAAAACATATCAACATGAGACATTGTACATACTGCAAATGTTTACGTGACTAATGTGGTAATTGGTAAAAGACATGGTAAATGTCCTTGAATAGACTTGTTCTTGTTGGTCAGACAATTAGAACTTTGAGATGAAAATTCAAGTGGAATGGCTTAGTTAGCATTTCATCATTATTCGGTTAAGGTTCTACTCAAAATCTAATCAGCCTATAGTCGCATCTTGTGAAGTTCCCTTATCGAGGCCTCGTCTCCTGCTCCCTTAACCTTACATTTACTCAATTTCAGGCAAGCTCAATAACTTTAGATTAGTTAAATCAAGTATGGACTTAAGAAGCTCATGCAATTTAAGAAGCGTTCATGTTCCTAAACTTTTAATAGGAAGAGAACCTGTCTTAAATGTGTCCTTCGGTGCCCAAATATATCTTTTGTAGTGTATTTTTGGATAATATGCAGGGATCTATGTTCAAGGTGTTGGAGTGCCTTCAGGGGCTTAAGAGCAATGTCTGCTTCAACAGTGATAGGGAAACGATAAGTAATCACGTGACAAGATCGAATAGGCCAGATATGGAAGGTTTGGATGGGGCTGATAATCTTCAGGTTCATTCTAACAATTATGAAAAGGTTGGAACAGTAAAACAAAGACATTCATTGGAGTCAAATTTTCAGACTGTCCTTCAGAATACTAATTTATCAGGTGAGATTTTATTTCTGGACATCAGTCTCACGAATCATGGAATTTACAATAAGTTGCATTATTTAAAAGATTAAAATTTTTAAATATTCACAATAACTTTATCTCGATTATGATGAATAATATTATAATTTTCAAATATGTTTACATATTCTGTTGACCCTTACAAATATCAATGTCATTGTTTCTAACCACTAGGCTAATGCATATGCATTCCATAATGCAAGGAACTGAGAAAATCATGTAACTAATTTTTTTTTAGTGTTTGATTTTTATGGCTTTTAGTATGGGTTCAGTTGAACCCACTCAACCGGTACTATAACCGCCACTGATTTTAGCCAAAGAGTTGCACTTTAACGCGAAAGCTACTATGTGGATCTGGTATTGTAGAAGATGTGGTTTGGTTTTCTTCTTTTCTTTTTTCTTTTTTTTGGGTTCTGGTGGGGGGAGCATCATGTGAAATATGTCTTGGTCATATAACTTTTGTGTACTAAAAATGGCCTTGCTAAGTAACCATGTCTTGTTTGATCAAACTTATTAAAATGAAGCTCATCATGTACATATTCTATCAGGTCTTGCTGTTTGACAAAGGTCTTTCTAATTAAATAATAATAAGATTCTTCTACCATGATAACAATAGTTTGTGTTCCAGGCAACCTTGGTCTTGACATCAAGGTCTCTGAATTGATGAATTGGAACAGCTTAGATGTGAGTTTCTGCATGCCTTGTTAAGCATTTGTCTCTCATACAAGTCTGACTTTGCTGTCATTATATGTGGCTCTTTGCAAATACAGAAAGCTCCTATGCAATTGCTCTTTAGCATAGTGGAGAGGATCTTGGATGAAAGTTTAGAGAGAAAGGGTGGTGACGTATCTCATGTATGTACTTTTCAAGCTATATTTTGCAAAGTTTTGTTCCTTATTTGATATTATTGTTTTCTTATATACTGTTAATTCTGTTTTTTATTGTGCTCAGTGTGTAGCAAGCTTTTTGAAAAAAGTTGTACGAGAGATTGAGTGCCGGGCATCAAATCAAGCAGAAAAGATAAAAATTGTAAAGTATTTGTAACATTTTATTGTGATTAAACCTATTTAGTATTTATATGAATCCAATTTTCATTTTGCAATGCTTGCAGCAAAACAATCTTTGCAAGATTCGTGAAGGCAAGTATAAATCAAAAGTGAGAGCCCTTGAGACACTTGTTGCTGGAGCTGCTAAAGAAAGTGAGGTATTGCTGGGATTTTTTAAGCTTCATTAATGTCTATTAGTTTAAGAAACTGAATGACTATGTTTTCAATCTCGCTTTTTTGTTAGGTGTCTATAAAGCTTCTTCGGCAGATAAAGGTGGGTTCTTTTTTTTTTTTTTAATATATTCTTGATTCTTCCTCTATGTTAGCATTTTTGAATATGTCTCAATTAGTATTCTGGCGTGCACAATTACATGTATGATGAACTTTTACAGTAAAAGTTCAAGTTCACAAATATCGGTAGATGGTGTAATTACAAACAGGCTATAGATGGCATTGCAATATAATCGGTGTAAATTTAACTCCTTAGGCATGCAGCCTGAAAGTATCCCTTGCCACATTTTTCCGAATTGATTATCATGTTCAAGGTTTTAAAGCTTTTAGGTCGGTTGTAAACAATGAACATAAATCCATTTTACGATGTGTTTGGATAGAATTTAGAAAGGGAAGTAAGGGAAAGGGAGGGGAGGTGAGGGAGATTATTGAGTTTTTTTATCCAAATCATTCCAATGTTGAAAGAATTTGTTTAGTACAAAATGTAAGAGACTTTTTCCTCCCCTTTTGGTATATCCAAATGAGGGAAATGTCATCCCTCCGTTTCTCTCCCCTTTTCTTTCCATTTCCTTTCATTGAAATATAATGTAAATGAATGATAGACAATAGCAATGTTGCAGTGAAGATATGCAAGCTATACAAAATTGGAAAATCGTTTTCTTCCAGTTCACATGCTCCTTTCCTCACCTCCCTCTTCTCACTATTCAACAAGAGGAAAGAGAAAAAATTATTTTACATTTTATGAACCGGATATTTCTGTTTGTCTTTCCAACCTCATATGGATTCTACTCTCAAGTTTCATCTCATTTATCTTGAGATCCCTCTTCATTTGTAAAACGCAAATATGGCTTAAAGTATACATGTAATATGTTTACTATCAGATTCACTAAACAGCAAATATGTTAAAACCAATTTAAGTGAGTATTATCTCAGATCTAGTCTTTTTTTTAATTTAATACTGTTTTTACAAAAATTTGTGACACTGTACCTGGTAATGAACTCTTGACTTTTCTGCTTGGTATACTAAGTTCATTACATTTGTGTTAAAAAGGGGGATTCACTCTTGAATGTTTGTCCAAACACCACTAAATCTAATCAATAAATCCCCAAAAGCTGATTATGAAGGAATCTCAAATTTCCAAGATGAGGAGAAATATACCTGAAGGTTTCGAAGAACCCTAGTGAAGTATTGTTACTCGTTGTTGGGGCCTACTAAAATTAAGCCTATACCATTTACAGTAGTGGAGAATTTCATACTTTCATCCATAAACTATACACTAAGCGGGTCATGGGTCATTTAGGCTTTGATTTCAAGAAATACTATCCAGTGTGTTTCATTATTCTGACTTCTGGCCATTGACAGTCTGTGATTGGCAGAAACAAGCCAAGGAAAAATCAGTGTATATTGAGTCTGTTGTCGCCATTAGCTATGATGTAAAGTTGAAAAGTTTCTTGAATGGGTCACTGAAAAGCATACAAATTGAGATATAAGTTGTTGAGGATTCAATTCAAATTATGAAGAAACTTGCTTGAATGTTAGAAATTTTTATGCTCCCAAAAACCAATGCCTTTATTTCTTAAGTCACGAATTCGGTATTAAATAAATAGATCTGTGAATAAACGATATAATAGGCAGGTTATTACCTTGTCCATGTCTACCTCCTGGAAGATGTCATTGGAAACATTCCCGCATCAAGTCCATCTTCTATTAAGACATTCTGGAGCTGAGCAATCGTGACTCTGGCTTTTGTGGTCGTGGCCTAGGATTTCAATTTTGTATTATGGTTCTAAAGAATTCTTGATTTTACGATAAGGCATGATGGAGTTTGACAAAAACCCTGAAATTGGAAGGAGGGAGAGGAAAGATATGAGGGTATTTTTCTACTTTTGTGATATTTAACGGTCAAGAACAGTTTAAGTCTACTTAGATTACGTGAGTATAATATAGGCATAGTATATATGGTTACTATGTAATTTAAAAAAATGTTTGTCTACCGGCTACCATGTACCTATTTGATATTTAACTTGTTAATATGTTTTCTTGCTTATCAGCCTAATGCCTCAATTTCTCATAGCACTAGCCACAATAGTCTTTTTTGTCTTCTGTATGACGGTAAACAGGGTTTTCTTTGTGAAATGCATGCAATAACTTTTTCTCTTCTTCAGATTGAGAAGACAAAACTAGAAGAGAAGAAAAAACACGGTGAGCAAGATTTAGTTCATTTGATGAACGAAAAAGACACACGTGATGCTGAGGTTAGAGCTTTAAAACAAGAGCTACAGGTGGTGAAAATGTCATATGAGAAAAACTGCTCACAATTGGAAGCTGAAGTAAAGGAAACTAGAGCCAAGTTGCAGGAAAAGATTATGGATTTTGATTCTCATCTACAAGTTTCAAAGAAGAAAGTGAATGAACTGGAGGAAACCTTTGAACATGAGGTTCAAACATTTAAAAGGAGAGAGTTTCATTACTCCTGTCTTGTAGATTCTCAGTCTAATGTTCTAAAGGTTTGATGTATTAATATTTTGAACTTCAGTGCTGTTTGTGCCTGTGTTTTAAATGTGAATTTTTTATAATTTATGCTTGAGATTACGGTTCTATGCAGGGACTAAGGTTAGATCTCGATTCTGTAAAGAGAGAGGTTCTGACTACTCAAGACTGCTACCCTCTTGAATTACAATTTCTAGGTAGAAGTGACCTATGACATTTCCAGTTGCAAATTCTCTCGGGTTCCTAGTCTCTAATGCCATTTCTTACTGAAACTATGTGTTTTGCAGGCAAAAAGATCAAGGAACTTGTTGATGCTGCAGAGAATTACCACATAATTCTTGCAGAAAATAGGAAATTATATAATGAGGTTCAGGATTTGAAAGGTACACTTGATTTGTTTACTTAAGCTTGGTTTTGTGTATGCTAGCTGAATCATTGTTTGTTGCTTTTGACAGGAAGTATTAGAGTATATTGCCGTATAAGGCCTTTTCTTCCTGGGCAGAATGAGAAGCAGACAACCATAGAATACATTGGTGAGAATGGTGAGCTTGTTGTTGTCAATCCCCTAAAATCAGGAAAAGACAGCCGCCGATTGTTCAAGTTCAACCAGGTCTTTGCTCCAACAGCTAGTCAAGGTTTTTGACATCATTAACATATATGGCATCTGCAAAAAATTCATTATGCTGTGTTATACATGCTAAATATTTTTGGAAATTCTGTTTAAAATAATCCCAACTATAACTCATTCTCTCAAAATAATACCTAGTCTTAATAAACGAAAAGTAACCTCATACTAATCCGAAGTTCTATTCATCTTCTCAAAGTACTTCCACTTGGTTTAGTAAAAAACATACTTTGGATTGTTTGGATTGTTACGAGAAGGTTACCCTAATAGAATATTATTAATTATTTTGAATGGATGATAATAGTAATTTTTAACAAAATTTACAATTTTTTTATTTATGATTTATGATTGGGTATTTGGAAGCTTTTGTCATACAATAATGCCTCATTGACTTAATAAATTTTATTGCTTGGCAGAGGAGGTATTTATAGACACTCAACCACTAATTCGATCTGTTCTCGATGGGTATAATGTATGCATTTTTGCCTATGGACAAACCGGTTCTGGCAAGACATATACTATGGTATGTTTGAATTTTTTTGTTATGATGCGATGCTTACATAGTTGTGAATATGTCGTAGTTCTAAAACCCTGCCTGGGCGGAAGCCATTAAATGGTGTTGGTATAATGGAATGTTGTACTCTCTAATTTCCACTTATCTTTTATTGTCAATCTAGACTGGACCTGATGTTATGTCAAAGGAGCATTGGGGAGTAAATTATAGAGCTTTGCATGATCTTTTCCTAATTTCACAAAGTAGAAAAAGCTCCATTATGTATGAAGTTGGTGTTCAGATGGTTGAGATTTACAATGAGCAAGTGAGAGATTTGCTTACATGTAACGGCTCACAGAAAAGATATCCTTTTGCACTTTAATTTCATTTTACATTGATTTTCTTTTTATCCTTGCATTTGAACCTGTCAATTGTTTATGATAACCTTTTTATTTAGAGCTAGTATATGAGGCATTGTATCTTCCTGTTCAACTCTTATCCTGCAAACTAGTCCTGTTTGGACAACTATCTTCCTATCTTAAAAAGAATGATATTGCCTTACACTAATTCTTTATTGAGGCCGTCTCATTGTGAGACAATTTCAATTGAGTCAGCCCAAACTATTAAAAAAAAACTGCTTTATAAGTGTGAATTCAGTTACGTTGTTTTTTTGTTATTGTTTTTTATTAATGGGTTGCTTGTATGGGCCCGTCTCACAGTGAGACGGTCTCATACAAGCCTTGCTGATTTCTTTATGAGTGGCTCATGATTTGAGTACATGTCAGTTCTCCACTCATGAACAAGTTGTTGCCACTAATTCTTGCCCCAAAATGAGGGATATTATTAGAAACTCTTGGCTGTAGATCAACTCAAGAGTAGACCCTAATGCCACCTTTTGGATGGGTGAAAGTGGAGGAAATGGAGGGAAAGGACGTGGAGAGAAATGTACGGTTGGATAGCAAAAGAGAGGGGATGAAGCGAAGGAAATTAGAGAGAACTCCTTCGCATTTTTAGAGCAAATCCTTACCACAATGGAAAGATTTGAAAGGAAATTCACCTCCCCTCCCTTTCCTTCTCCTCCTAAAATGCTATCCAAACATACTCTAAAGAATTCTTTTATGACATAGTAGCATTTTTTTTTTCTTTTGTTCAGTTGCATCTTGAATTCTTATGTGGACATTGTGTATATTTTCCCAATATTACATAGATTTGTGGTTAACTTTGCTAGTAAAAGAAATGAATTATTGTTTCCACACACTTGATATAGTCTCCTTGACTTGCACACACTTGGGATTTGGAGCACCACTCAACCTAATGGCTTGGCTGTCCCAGATGCTAGTATGCACCCTGTTAAGTCGACAAATGACGTGCTAGAGTTGATGAACATTGGGTTTATGAACAGAGCTGTAGGTGCCACTGCGCTCAATGAAAGGAGTAGTAGATCTCACAGGTTGTTTTCTGAACTTCATTCTTTTTGCCGGTGAAATTATTTTCTTATTGTTCTTGTAAATTATCTTTCTATGAATTCAACTACTATTTACTGCAGGTTGGAGATTAAATAATGCCTTGTACTCTTATTTTTTTTATTTGTTGCGCAAGTGAGGAGACTGAAAGGCACTTAATTTGCAAACGAACTTTCATGATTTTTGTAGCAAAAGCTCTATTAATGAAATCCTTATTGATTATGCAGCATCCTTACCTTTCATGTTCGTGGCACAGAATTGGAGAGCAAATCTGTTTTGCGTGGTTGTCTTCACTTGGTAGACCTTGCAGGGAGTGAAAGAGTTGATCGCTCTGAAGCAACTGGAGATAGATTGAGGGAGGCCCAATATATCAACAGATCATTGTCTGCTCTTGGGGATGTAATATCTGCGTTGGCTCAGAAAAGTTCCCATGTTCCTTATAGAAATAGTAAACTCACGCAGGTTTTGCAAAGCTCACTAGGTATTCGGAATAACTTACTATGTTTATTTTCTTACTAATTGAATGATGTTTATCTTGTAATAACTTTACTCTATTGAATCAACATCATGACAATTTATTTAAATACTTGTAATCCAGGTGGGCAAGCAAAAACATTAATGTTTGTGCAGCTTAATCCTGACGTGGAATCTTACTCTGAAACTATGAGCACTCTAAAATTTGCTGAGAGGGTATCTGGAGTGGAGTTGGGGGCAGCACACAGTAACAAAGAGGGAAGAGATGTTAGGGAACTCATGGATCAGGTGTTTGCTATGTTGTTTCTTTCTTCAAAAAACTTTGAAATATTTCAAAATGGCTTTGAATACTTTTTTTCTGTTCATGTCTGGCTTGTGTGCTGTGTGACCTGTGTCATATGGAAAGAAGCAGAAGTTACATCTGCACACACTCATGTCAGTTGTGTCGGAAACTGTTAATGTGTTGAAGAAAAATACTTGAGCTCAGCAAATGGAGTTTGATTATCATCATAATTTTCGTGTAGGACAAAAAAATGGCTCTGTTGGACAGTAGGATTAAATTGTTTTGTGAACTAGAAACATCATCCTATTTTCTTGCTTGCATCATTTTTGTGAAACTCTGGTGTCTCAGTAAATTTTGGACAATATATGATTGCATATGTAAATTAACACTTTTTGGTTTTCAACATCATCCTAGTGTCTTAATCTGTATTCAGTGATTCAGTCTATGATTAGCATTTGTTTTGCTTGCACAGTTGCTTTCACCTTTTTTATACATGATAATGTCTTAGTTATGTGTTATGTCATCAGTCAGCACTTTACGTGTGCAACAGGGCGGGGGCCCACTCAAAGCCTGTAACCTGGCCCGTTTTAAAAGGGTCAAGCCTGTTTATTTTCTAAGAGGGCTGGGCTTTTAATCGGTAGACCCCTTAAGATTATCAGGTCGGGTCACGTTTTCAATGCTTGACTTTGTCTTATACATAAAATAATGGTTTTTTAACGGGCTTTTAAAGGTCAGATACTTATTAATATACACAAAATTCAATTTGAAGGTGGTGGACACTTACGGCGTTTGGTTAGTGGTACTAAATGGTGGTAATGGGAATAATTTATAGTGTACAATTTCATCAAAAGTTCTATATCATTCACATGGTAGTGAAGCTTTGATCACAAAAAGTTCTTTTGTTTACAAATTTTCATTACCACCTAATAGCACCTTTCCCAATGGTAATGCATTGGAATGAAGTTTATGAAGAAAATGAGATGAGTAAAGTTGGACAAGCATGGCCATCAAGGTAGCCCTAGAGATTTTTCAACCAAAATTACACTAGTTTTTCATTTCCATTACTAGCGTTTATTACCATCTACGAAACGGGCCGTTAGTAGTATTACACAGAAACTCTGTGGCTGTGGTAAGTAATGAGCTTTAAGAGGAAATTATGCTTGTGAATTTGTGATCCGTAATGTTATGGAAAGTTTTTAACATACTGCTAGTTAGAGAAAAGTTTGAACAAATGCTTCTAGAACATGACTAAACAACCAAATGTAATTTTATGCCACAGCATAATTGATTTAGCTAATAAAATGAAAATTTAAAATAAATGTGGCGGGTCAAACGGGCTTTAGGCCTAACCTGCCCCGTAAATATTTGTATTTGATCCGGCCTGGCACAACCCTTTAAAAAATTGCTCTACCAGGTCCGAACTTACCCATTGAACTCCTCTAGTTAGCACCAATGGTGGATATGCATGTCCTTTTAGGTGTAAACAGAAGATTCAGATCCATCATCTGATATTCTGACTAGTGAAGTTCTACCGCTTGTTTCATATCTTATGAGTTTGTACTTTGCACAGTAGCCTAACCCTTAGCTGTTTTGTAGGTTGCAGCCCTGAAAGCTACCATTGCAAAGAAGGATGAAGACATTGAGCGATTACGTCTTTGTAAGTCACATTCCAACAATGAGAAACGTGAAGTGAGCTCTCAGGGGCTTGGAGGGTCTCCCGGGAGACCTTCGTTTGGCTTAAATCAACCATCATGCGTACTGTTGGAGCAGGCAAGCAGACCAACTTCTAATCAAGATTGTCGTTCAGAACAAAGTGATGAACATTCTGAAACTGGTTCACAGCATTCCGTTGAACAACTGAACCACCAACCTGAATCACCGAGGCAGCCAGACCTACCTGCTTCTGATGCATTTCATAGTTTTAATGCTGACGCAGATCTCTTGGGATTTCGAGATGCAGATGCTGAAGAGAGTGATATATCTGATAGTGGCCTTTCATTGGGGACCGAAACAGATGGTTCCATTTGTAGCACTGTGGAGCACACACTTTTTCCAGATATGCCAAAACCAGTACAAAACCTGGAAAGGTACTGAATTCTATTTACTAGTTTATGTAGTACTTCAGTCATCACTTGATAAACTGACCGTTGTAAAACAAAGAAGTTGTTTCCAATTGCCTCTTGATTGCAAATATCATTTGCTACTAAACATAAATATGAAGCACAAATGATATAATGGGCCATTTTATTATCATCCATCATAACCCAAGAAGGCAAGCCCAAGTAATTATTAAGTTTTAGCTCCATCTAGAAAGAACACCATTTCTGAATATGATTAATTAGTCTTATTAATATGGTATTTATGTGCTCTTTCAGTTGCATATATCTGGGCAGCTTTTAATGAAGTAAATACACATTTTCTAGTTTCTGCAAATAGACGAATAACCTCACAAAATACAGATCAAATGAGTTAGTATAGATGTATGACAATAAAGCTGTAGCACATTTCGTGCAATTCAGCTACATCTTACTCGAACTAGATGCGACTTTTTGATTGACGTTTATGATCATTTTGTGATTATATTGATTTTTGTATGGGAAAATGTTTTCAGTTTCTCGACCCCCTTTAATTTTGTATATTTTCAAAAAATTTCAGGTTAACTGCACCAAGTAAATTTTCAAAACCTCCACAAAAACATACAGGATTTTCTCGGTCATCGCTCAGCAATTCTTCTTCGAAAGTTGTATCAAGTATGTTTACTTGTGCTGGTTTAATTTCATCTTTTGGGTCGCTACAATCGGATCTCGCCTTGTTTACTGATGCTTATACTTTTCCTTCTTGTGGTATGACACAGGCAATACGAAACCATCATCCAGTAACTTTTCGTTGTTAAATCCAAAACCGAGGCCTCCCAAGCGTTGGACCTAAAAGCTGCAATGCTCCCGCAAGTAGGTTGAACTGATGAAGTATAGTAATTTTATCGATGTGGTGCTCACCCTCTTTTGACGTTTTCATTCCTCTCTTGCCACGAATGGTATCATAGGCAGGCACTCATTTGTGCACATTTAACAAATAGATGCTGTATTACTCTGTAAACCTGACAACAAATGACTATTTGTGATCTATATGTAAATTATGTACAGCAAATAAATGGTTGTCCATTTCAATTTTAACTAAATTGATGAGATTTAGATAGCTCAATGCGAAGGAAGTAAAGTATTGAATACAGATATATAACATCATCATCATCATGTCTAATATATCCTGCTCATAGAGACTATGAACAGGGTCTGGGCAAGGAGGAAGACGACAACCCATACCCATAAAAGAGGATGTGGCCAAAGGGTACTAATAACAAAGGTTTTAAATCTTATGTATTCAATAATGTATTGTATATATGATAAAAGTTTAAATAACAACATTGTAATGGCTAGCTATCAATGACTTCTTTGTTTGGTGTGTGGATGAAGCCAACTTGAATTCATTGACCTCAATGATATAATCAATTGTACACGTTGGTAAATGATGATATGCTAGCTTGGTTGGTGGTGAGAAGTAGAGCTGTTAATTAGGCCGGGTTGGGTGGGTCACATTTTTAGATGGCCGGGCGGGTCAAGTTTAAAAAGTTTATTTAATGATCTTTTAGTCCGATTTTGTAGTCTGTTGGGTTCACTTGCCTATGTTTATAAAATAATGCCAAATCAAAAAATATATAAAAAAACATGAGAAAATATTTTTATGGCAACCAAGCCCAAAATGACCCGATCTAGCCTAACCTTTACATCAAAGCCCGATAGTAACTTGGTACATAATCGACTTGACTTGTAAATTAACCGTTTAAAAGTGATCTAAATCTTGACCCGTTGGGTCGATCTACCCCATCAAACACCTCTTCAAAGAGTGAGAAAGCTAAGGAAACAGTGGAGAGGAGGGCGACAATAGGTGGAGGAGAGCTTGGAGAGCATATGGTAGTGTGAGTGGAGGAGATAGTGAAAATTTGAAACAAATAAGATTTAAAAACAAAAAAAGTAATGGAATAAGATTGAAATCAAACTTTTCCAAAAAATAAGCGTCAAATGCCCTGGTTTGGAGCTGTTCGCAGTTACTAAGTGCGAACAGCTTGCTTTAACTGTTTTGACCTGTTCGCACTTAGTAACAGCGAATAGGTATGTGGGATTTTTAAAACAGAAACTTTCTTTAGAAATCAGGCAACAGGGCTGTTCGCACTTGGAAACTGCGAACTGGTCAAAATCAGTCAACAGGTTGTTCGCAGTTACTAAGTGCAAACAGCCTATTGACTCATTTTGACCTGTTCGCAGTTAGTAACTGCGAACAGCCCTGGCTTTTTTTTTTTCTGAAAATTCCCCTCCTGTTCGCACTCAGTAAGTGCATACAGCTCCAAACTTGTGCCCAGACCTAGTAGACGCTTAGTTTTGGAATAACTTTAATTTGGGTCTTATTTCATTATTTTTTTTGTTTAATAATCTTATCCTTTTCAAATTTTCGGAGATAGTAATCTAGAGGAATACCCCACCAAATTATCAACTATGAAATATTCACAACATCTTTATTTTAGACACGAAACTAACAAAAATTTCTAATATATTACGATATATAGATAAATTTAGAAATAAGTTTAAATATAGTATATATAACCCCTTTTACAGAATAACATAAATATAATAACCAAAAATATCGGACATCAAACTTATCTCCATATTTTTTCTTTGACATGCCCTATTAACAATTATAATAGTAAATCATATTTAGCACATATATTTCTCATTTGCCACCCTACAAAATCCAATATTCTAGCATTTACCCTCCATCAAAAACCAAGAATTTATTTATAAACTTTTTTTAAAAAAAAAATAAATAATCCCCCTCTTGATCATCTCTAACCCATTTCATTAACAACACCTCACCTCTCAATAAACTTATAAATTTTGTATAAGCAAAGAACAATGAGAGAAATCCTCCATATTCAAGCAGGACAATGTGGTAACCAAATCGGTGCCCAATTTTGGGAGGTGGTTTGTAATGAGCATGGCATTGATTTCAGCGGGAAATACATCGGCGATTCGGCGTTGCAGCTCGAACGTTCCGATGTATATTACAATGAGGTAAGTGGGGGCAGGTATGTGCCTAGAGCTGTGATGATAGATCTTGAACCAGGCACCATGGATGCCCTTAAAGCTAGTCCTTATGGCAATATTTTTAGGCCTGATAATTTTGTTTTTGCACAAAATGGTGCGGGTAATAATTGGGCTAAGGGACATTATACTGAAGGTGCTGAATTGATTGATTCTGTTCTTGATGTTGTTCGTAAAGAAGCTGAGAATTCTGATTCTTTGCAAGGTAACTTGCATTTTTTTTTTCTAATTCTTGCTTGTAATATTTGATGGGATAATCGAGTTGAGGGCTCTCTTTGATCGTGATATCCTCGTGGTGAGGGTATTGGTTTGTCTTTTCTTGCACCCTTTTCAGACCCTGTCTTGAGCGAGATTGCCTTGAGCGAGATTCATTGGGATGATGATGAATATATGTGATCAGTATAATGCAAAAGTGCGGTAGAGGTTGATGCGGTAATGAGAGTGATGCGGTTATCATAACGCTAAATATCGTTTGGAAGCATGATATATCTCTCGAAACAGCCCAACATGCGTTTTTAACACCTTTACAAAGTGAGAGATATCCATTCGTTTTTAACACCTTTACAATGCGACTGATGGATGCAATTTGGCCTTTTTTGACTATGAAATGATGTCAATAAATCATCTAACTTTAATTTATAACAATAATCTATCTAACAAAAAACTTAAAATTATAGTTGGAGCGATATGTTACATATCTCCTTGCGTAAGAGCCCTAAAACTATGAATGTAGCTCGACCCTCCATTTAAAATGACGTGTGCATGAGATATCAACGAAGTTTAAGCTTACACATATTCTTGTGAGAGACGTTCTCACTGTGAGACGCTCTTCACATATGGGCTGAATCGCCCAATTAATACAATTTTTCGTATATAAGCTCTTTGTTTTGAAGTCGTCTCACCAAGAGACGGTCTCTCATAAAAGTAGCTCTCAAGCTTATGCATATGTCAGATACTCTATCTCATTATGTGTTATATACTCTGTTATATGTACATGCAATTTGACTTAATTTTATTTTCAAATGGATTGATTCTATCTATTCTCTTAACAATGTGATTAAAACCCATGTAGGTTTTCAACTATGTCACTCCTTGGGAGGAGGAACAGGATCAGGAATGGGGACCTTGCTACTATCAAAGATCAAGGAGGAGTATCCTGACCGTATGATGATGACCTTTTCGGTTTTTCCATCTCCTAAGGTGTCAGACACGGTGGTGGAGCCCTACAACGCCACACTTTCCGTTCACCAGCTGGTGGAAAATGCTGATGAATGTATGGTGCTTGACAATGAAGCCCTATATGACATTTGCTTCCGCACTCTCAAGCTCACCAACCCTCGATGTAAGCTACTTACATCGCATTTTTTTCTCTTTATGTTCACGGGCAAAGACAGAAATTTAAATTAGGAGGTTAAATAGTCGATGCTGATGCACTTGCAAAAATAATGAACCCTAAGGCCAATTCGAATCTTCATTCTATTGCTTTGACCTACGAACGTTACTTGCTTTTGTGATTAATTAAGCCGCCTTTATATCAAATCCGATAAATTAGTAGAGGCCACATCTTTAGGCCGAACAGACTAGGCCTCTCGTGACCGCCTTTAAGCTCCGCGCATGTTACAATCAAGCCGGTTTACCAAGAAAGATTTGTGAGACGATTTGCTTAATTTGCTTCGTTATTATAGTTAATTTAACTTTCGGTTTTTAAACTGTTGTAAACAATGCAGTCGGCGACCTGAACCACCTTATATCAGCAACAATGAGTGGTGTAACATGTTGTCTTCGTTTTCCCGGACAATTGAACTCCGATCTCAGAAAGCTAGCAGTAAACTTGATCCCCTTCCCTCGTCTCCACTTCTTCATGGTCGGGTTTGCTCCCTTGACATCCCTCGGCTCCCAGCAATATCGATCCTTGTCCATCCCCGAACTCACCCAACAAATGTGGGACGCCAAGAACATGATGTGTGCAGCAGACCCTCGTCATGGGAGGTACCTCACAGCATCAGCAATGTTCCGAGGCAAAATGAGCACGAAAGAAGTAGACCAACAAATGACTAATGTTCAAAACAAGAATACATCGTACTTTGTCGAATGGATACCAAACAATGTCAAGTCTAGTGTATGTGACATCCCACCCACCGGGCTTCCTATGTCTTCAACTTTTATAGGAAACTCGACTTCTATTCAAGAGATGTTTAGAAGGGTTTCGGAACAGTTTACTGTCATGTTTAGGAGGAAGGCTTTCTTGCATTGGTACACCGGGGAAGGTATGGATGAAATGGAGTTTACTGAGGCCGAGAGCAATATGAATGATTTGGTATCCGAGTATCAGCAGTATCAGGAAGCCGGTGTGGAACTCGAGGAAGAGTACGAGGAAGAAGAAGCTTAATTATAAAACTATTATCGCCCGTTTGATATGTGGTATTAAACGGTAGTAATGGGAATGAAATTTAGTGTGATATTGGTTGAAAAATCTCTTGCTACCTTGATGGTCATTTTTGTCCAACATCAATCATCTCATTTTCTCACAAAATTTCATTCCAATGCATTACCATTGGAAGAGGTGGTATTAGGTGGTAATGAAAATCTGTAAACAAAAACTCTTTTTTGTGATCAAAGTTTCATTACCGTGGAAATGTATGAAACTTTTGATGAAATTTTACACTATAAATCATTCACATTACCAGCATTTAGTACTACTAACCAAACGAGTCGTTAGAGTTCTTTTTAATGAAGGGGAGATTGATACAGTTTAATCTCTTCTATGTGTTCATATAGCAAACAGAAGGAAGAGGAGAGGTTCTTATTTTGTTAAGAGCAATTGAATTTGTTTGGATTTAATTAATCACTACATTATATATATTTACATATACTATGTTTCATAACCATTTTATATTTCCGTGTTTTACAAGGTAGAGAATCAATCATGCTTATAGGGGTGAAAATCAAACACCGGTAACGGTGAGAGAAAAAGTCTTCAACTATCAAGTCAATCCAAAATTCTCCGACTATCTGTCTATTCCTCATCAATAACAATAGGCTTCTAAGTTTAGTAATGAAAATACTATTCATATTTTTTTCATCCATTTGTTTCTTTGTCTCTACTTTCAACCAAACATTTAAAAAGCGACAATTACGACAAAATATTAAACAAAGTTATTTCATTATAGGGGATGAATCGAGTAAGAGTGAAAAGAGAAGGACAACTAAACCAAAAGCCATGTCAAAACTGGTAAAATTCAACACATCACTCAATTTTTCAATCTGTTTAGAAAGTACGAGGTCGAGCAAGAATGTTAACCGAATAATGTGTGTAACAATAGGGCTTTCCTGAGGGATCGTAGACACTAGCAGTATGTGTTTCACCTATACAATACAATCTTCACTATACGATTCTGCACAAAAACGAAAAAACGCTCTTTAAAATCGAAATAAATGCCCATTAGCTCACTAAAACAAACCCTGTAAGTGCAAGTGAAGAATGATGATTACACAAAATCTGTATTGTAGATCCTTGACCAACTTCATGTAGATTGATACAAGACCCGCGAAAATACAACTATCAGGTACCACTCCGCTTATTCTCGAGGGCTGATCCCTCTTTCAGAGCGAGCTGTGCTTCATTATCTCTACCGAGGGCAAACAAAGCAGCAGCCTGTAAATAAGAAGCAATATGCCACACGGGTGATATAACTTGAGCTTGCGATGCATCATCGAGTGCTTCCTGTGGCATGTCGCTCATGAGATAACATAGACTACGTCGTGCAAAAGCTGTTGGTGAAAGCATGGTTCCGACATCAATAAACTGGAAAAATGGAAATACGATAACATTGTTAGCTCAATCTCTAACAACTTAAAAGAAACTTGCTTATTACTACATCACACTCGAAATATTCGACATCGGTCAAACCTTGCTAACATGAACCAATAATCAATCAAGATATGTTATCTTAAAATCATTGATTGGATTCGGCCGGAACACTAAGAAACAAAGTTACACAAACATTCAAAACCCATGAGGGACGAGTTCAGAAAGGAAAGGGGAAAACACTGAGCCACAAATCAAGAAAACTACAAATTAAAGGCGCTCAATCAATTAAAACCATCGATCTGACTGAACCAGTGTCGCATGATTCGTTAGTCTACCGCGAATCGAGAATCGAAAAAAGCGAATTATGGTTGGCTTTGGTTCTTGGGAAAATTTGAGCGAATCGCGAATTCAAATGGCAAATTAGCTAGCGAATTATGCTACACTGGACAGAATTCACAACATTTCCCGCCCAGTCCCAAAAATATAAAATCCCATTCACGTACGCGTAATTTGTCGTCCATTCTCGATGGAACTACAAGTTTATAGTTTTCTGACTTTAATAATAATGAATATAATAAAATGACTCGTTATATCATGTGCACTTATTTATTTGAAGATTTAGATGATGTTCGCAATCAAGGTCAAACGGAAACAAGATTCTTGTTATTACAAGGGTAAGTGTGCATACACTTGATGCTCGAAAAGTCCAAACCCTACCATGGTGGGAGCCACTTCACGGAAATAGGGTGATGAAACGCTGTATATACACGTAATTTGTAGGCCGAAAAATTAAACAAAGAAATGGGTATCTACATAGAGGACATACTTGAGTGTAGCATTCAATTGCTGTCTTGAAATCCTTTTGTCTAAATGCAACATCACCCTTTTTCTTAGAGGTCAGAGTATCCTGCATTTGGCTGGTCCACATCTGAAACGAAAGCTGCCAACGTAACAATAAGATCCATTAGGAAGAAGATTAGACTAATGCCAACGTAACAGGCATAAACAGTTTGGCACGCAAAGAACTGTCAAACACCTATCTAAGCCCTTTGACTATGATCGAGAATACTAACGGTATATCTAAGAAGGAATATCTAAGAAAATTACAAGTCAAATTATAAGAAGATCTGCTATGAAGAGAGGCGGGGAAAAGTAAAGAGTACTCTGTAACATCGTATTATTTGTACCTTTATTACTTTAAAAAGTATGTTAGGAAATTACTATAAAACTATATATATATATATATATATATATATATATATATATATATATATATATATAACATATATATATATATATATATATATATATATATATATATATATATATATATATATATATATATATATATATATATATAGGGTCAAGTTCCAGTGAGAACCAAGCTTATATGAGAACCGTGAGAACCAATCGCCTTGATAAAAATGTGTTACTTTTTTATAGAAAATGTGTTACTTTTGTACAAAAAAACGTTACTTTTGTTTAAAAGAAAAGTTGTTACTTTTTAGCATAAAATGTGTTACTTTCAGAAAAAAATATTTTTTTCAAAAAAATAAAGTAACACGTTTTTTTCGAAAATTAACACATTTTTATGTAAAAAGTAACACCTTTTTCCGTGTTTTTTTCAGAATTTTTTTCTTAAAGTAATACATTTTTGCCCAATAGTATCATAAAATACAGTAACACCTTTTTACCCATAAGTAACACCTTTTTAGTAAAAAGTAACACTTTTTTGTAAGGCTGATTGGTTCTCACGGTTCTCATATAAGGATGGTCTCACTGGAACTTCTTCCTATATATATATATATATATATATATATATATATATATATATATATATATATATATATATATATATATATATATATATATATATTCAATTAATTCATTTTGATTAGGGAGAAAAAAGAGAACTAAAGTCCCATTACATCCTACTTCAATATTTGAGGTCGTTATTTCGGAAAAATAGAGTAAATAGTAATCATAAGTCTATAGTATGCACATCACCATCTGCTTAAACCACAAGATAGGGCAGCATTATCGACATGTTTGGTTATTGATACTAAATGGTGGTATGAGAATGATTTGTAGTTAAACTTTCATGAAACGTACCATGTCATTCCTATGGTAATGAAACTTTAATCATTATAAAGTTTTTTTATTCACAATTTTTTATCACCGCCTAATATCACCCTCAAACTCTACTAATTAAAGGTTACCGTAAAACTTCTTGGTCGAAAATTACTTCTCTAGCATCCACAATAATGATATGGTTTGGCTTATGCTCAAAATTTTCGTGGCACCTACTTAAGTGATAGTTCTTTATGCATATTAGGAGTCGGTGGATATAAGATCTTCATTCCTTATTGGCTGACCGTAGGGTTCTAAATTCTAATACACTTTCTAGCGGTCCGTCGAGGGTGAGCCTTCTCTTACACTTTAGACAACAATTTCCAAGTACGAAAACTCATATTTTCAAATAATAGCCAATTGTCCCCGATCTCAATTGGGTATCTTTTAAAAGTACATGTTTTCGTACTTGAAATTGTTTCTTCTTTAAGATGGCTCGTCTTCAACAAACTACCTAAAAGCTATGTTACTCGGATTCTTCATTTTTCTTGACGTACCCGTGTCCGATTAGGAACCCTACCGTTGGTGTGGGACTTAGACGTAAAATTCAATATTTAGACGTATCCGACACTTGGACATGTACCAGTATCCAACATCAGCCCGAGTCCAAGTAACATAGCCTAAAAGTTTACTAGAAACCCAATTGAGGAACCCTACCATCAATCATTGAGGAGGAATTTGAGTCATTCCTATTCATATTTACAGACTCCGTATATGCATGGAGAATCACAACTCTCCATTAATGTATGTAATAAATGAAACAAGTAGACTCATTATTTTTCTCATATGGATTGCTCGAAAATATAAGAATGTGATGAGGGTGGTTTCGTCATGCAGCTTTGAAAGTTTTCGATGAGGTAGATAGTGAGGAAAATAGGATTCAATAAATTTTTTTCTCGGTTTTAAGAGGTTGAAGAAAATGAAGAATTTTATGATGGAAAGAAGAGAACGAAGGCTATATCTATGTAATAACACACTTAGTTAAACGAAGAAATTTGTCACCCTTTAAAATTCGGAAAGGGCTCATAACTTATTTCCATCACTAGCACAACTACTTCGCTTAATGGCATGATCCAGGTGTGGCATAACCATATTACCGGAGTGCTAACTTTTTCCCTTTTGTCTACTATTGGCATACATGCGGGTAAAACTGTAGAGCCTCAGTAATAAACGGCTACTTTTAGTTTAAAGAATTGGTTACAAACCTCAGTGGCAGCTCCTTCGTCGTCTTTGTACCCAAGACTTTCCAATATTTCATGTATGGCCGTCAAATCTTTTCTTGAGCAAGCTTCCCCAAGAGGAGAAAGATTTATATCTGCTGCACCATGAGGTATCCCCATCAACACATGAGATGGAACCTGCAGAAGAGTCATCAGAATTTTTAGTACCCAATATTATTCAACCTTTGCATCCGAAGGGCCAATGAGGATGTAACGTGTAAGCGAAAGAACTCCTTATGAAAACAAGGGGATAATTAAGTAAAGATCACAAGTAATCAGTTAATAGCAGAATGTTCACCAATTTAGTTGCAAATTTTGATCATGAAGCTGTAATAGTTGTCTTAAGATTTCCATATCCTTTACTAGTAATTATTAGTGACTATCATAGTGTAAAAACAAGGTTGTATCAATCGCATCGGCCGCATTGTAAAGGTTTGCAAAACAAAAGAACTAATATTTCTCGCGTTGTAAAGATGTAAAACAAACGTGTTTTGCGTCGTATCAAGGGACCACATCACTTCCATTACCGCATCAACGCTCCATTATCGCGATCGTGACTAGTTACAGCATTTTTAACAAGGAGCTAACTAAACCTCATCTTCAATTGACGCCTTCAATCAATAACATTATCATTCTGTTTAACAAGGAGCTAACTAAACCTCATCTATTCTCATATTTGTTAGAGCTTAAGTATAATCACTAAGCGTTGAACTCAAATATACTAGCGTTATGTTACTCTAATACTCCTACTTTAACCACATGCCATGTGTCGGAGTGTCCAATCCCACAACACGACACTATCCAGAAAAACATAGTTTTGGCTTGTATTATCGTGTGTTGGATCATCTGATTTCTTAATGTGTCTGATACAACATATATGAGGCGTAGCAACATACCAAAATTGGTGAAACACCCTAATGTACAGGTTGATGTACCTATGGGGTTAGGACTTTAGAAAGAGCTATTCGTGTGAGAGATTGTCTCTCGGTGAGATGATCTCCAAAGTCAAAACAAGAAGTCCATATGTTAAAAATTTGTATTATTGGGCTATTTAACCCAAGTATTAGGAGCGTCTCATGATCAGACCGTATCATACAAGAATTTGTGCTTTAGAAAAGACCTTGCCCAATGCCATAAGTCAAGTCAAAGCTGAATTGAAACCATATCCTCTTCTTATCCATCTGCCTTTCCCGCTAATGCCCCTGTACCGTATCCATATCTCCGCTTTTACAGCTCGAGAGCGAATTTCAGTAATATCATATTAACATTTACTCTAAACAAGAAGCATAAGCACTAAGTGGGTACTTTTTGTAACATATTTCATATGAAATGTGGAAGGAAATCCTGATCGTCATACATGCTTGGCATCGTCAATATAATCCAACAGATCAATCAAACATTGCTGCAAATAAAGTACACTCAAAAGAACCCAGGCCATAGTCGTAGCACTTACGAAATAGTAACAGGCAAAAGCAAGGAATTAAACGAAAGAGTAAAAATGCAAACCTCGGTTTCCTTTTGAAGAGGAACCAAAGAAGCAACCAGTGACTTGGGATTTGGCCTTTCACGTGGCTCATATTGCAGACACCTTGAAGCTAAACGTACTAGTTCAGTCCCATCGTCGTTTGAAAATTGGCCTTCCAAGCAAGAATCCATCAAAGTTTGAATATTTCTGTCACGAATCAGATCAAGAGCCTGAAAGTTTTTAATTTATGTTCAGACTATTATAGTAATTACAGGTCGACACTCAAATATAAACACATATCAGATATTTTGGACCTCACACCAAGATCAATCTTCACGTATTTAGTACTCCTACATATCAAACATTCTCATTAATTCAAGAACGTAATCACGTATAGATTCATCATGTTAATCAGACTTCGATAGACGGAAAAATGTAGGAGATTGAATGAACAATACAAATGCAGGTCCACATTAAAACTAATCATGATCCAAGAAAATTTTTCGGAACCACAACCCATTGTCAAGTTTTCAAAAGAGACATTGTCTCAAACCGAAGGATCTTATTCACATGGGCACCTATCTAGAACACTCAATACTTGAAAGACATAGAGAAGAGATATTCATTCTCTATACAGATAAGCATTTTCTGCATGGAGCTTATAACCTCTTTGAAGGACTATCAACAAGCAACATACAATCTCAAACACAATTTAACAGAAAGTTACCTTCTTTAAAAAAAGGAAAAATTACCTAGAATAATCCAACATTTTCATAATTTTCTTACAATAATCTCACCTATTGATTAACCATAAATAATCCAGATTTTAAGAGGTATTTACCTAGAGTAAATCCGATAACCAGATGACTTGCTATAGAAAATTTTTAATTAAAAAAAAAAAAAAGATAAACTAAAATATAATGTCGAGTTTTTGGTAAATTTAGAATTTTTTATGTAAATTTTCAAAAATTTTCTCTAATTTAAAATTAAATTTTCAGTTTAAATTTTTGGTAAATTACCTACTACAGCAGTATCCGGTTACCCGAGTTAACTCTAGGCAAAAACCCCCTAAAGTTGGGATTATTCATGGTTAATCAATAAATGGGATTATTGTAGAAAAATCATAAAAAGGTTAGATTATTCATTTATACCAGATAATTTTACCTTAAAAAAATGTGCTGAAATGCGATCAAGAGAAAATCAGATATAACATTTCAGCAACTAGAGAAAATCAGATATAAACAAGAGACTTACATGGCTCGGAGGGATGTGCTTTCCACTTAATAAATCAAGCAAAAGCGTCCCAAAACTATATATGACACTCTCTGGAGTCACTCTACCTGTTGAGAGAAGCATTGCACATGCATCAGAATTCAAGACAACAAAGTCGATCATCCAATGCTAAATAACTATTAGTCTATTAATAACTCAATTTTTTAATTTAATTCATCATGTATTTCAATTTTCTTCGATAATTATTAAAAAAGAGATTTCCCACAACCAAATCCAAAAAAAGTGGCAAATTAACCCCCTTTTTTCAATATTCATAGAATTTATCCCTAACTTTTATATTCTACAATTAGCTCCCCAACTTCAACCAATCATAAATATTAACCCCAAACTATACATGGCGTAAAACGTAAACTGCCCCTAATACTTTCATTGAACTTGCAATTCACCGCAATTTCTTTATGAATTAAAAATGATTCTTTGTTTTCTAAACAGCTATTGTGTACATGTGCGTATTTTCTCCACTAGGAGCCAGTTTGGTGCCATTTTCGGTCATTCTATATATGGTAGATTGACACTTAACTACAACTTTTCGTTCTCTTCCCTGTCATTGATGCTCTCCACCATATGTCCTGTCTGAAAATGATCCATGGGCCATGGCTGGTCAATCGATTTATCAGTTAATTGCAAATTTTAATAATAATTTTAGTTTTTCTATCAAATAATAATAATAATTTTAGTTTTTAAATGATTATTTTGGTCATATAGATTGTGATACTACGAAGCATTCCCTTGTCTATAGGAGACATATTCCTAGGTTAATGACAATCCATCATACCTTCTTTGTCCCTCACTATACTTTAATATGTACACAGCTTAAATGAGAACAATAAAGATGTATAATCAAATCAAAGAACATGTTCCAATCACCACTTACCAGTCCTTAAATACTCGGGTGGAGTAAAGGCCAAGTTGGTACTGTAGCTTTTACCATCTCTACTATTTTTCATTAAGCCGAAGCAGGACAGTCGAGGATCACCTTCCTACAAAATGAACAAAGAGCAAGGATAATGAAAACTTTACACCAGATTGTAAGACCTAAAAATTATAAAAGCTATGAATTTCATTCTATTTCTCTTTTTTTTATAATAGAAAATCCTTTTCGTAAGCAAAATGGTCCGTTTAAAATAATGATAAACTATGCAATTAAAATCTTAATAAAGTATGATGAATTTTATCAATTTTCATTTTCTATTCGTAAATTGTTTTGTCCCCTAACAAAATAAAACTAAAGACATCTACTTACAAAAATTTTTCTCAAGTATTAAAGACTTCCATCAGTCATCACAGAGTCAATGTGTTCAACCAAGAAGCTCCTCCATCTCCATGGACCCAAAGGCTACAATGATGACCCAATAAGAATCTCATGTAGGAAGGTTCTAAAGAGCTCTAGATGTGAGAATCAGGATTAGGCTAGTGGATAAGGGCTTTTTCTTTCACACTTGTGATAGGGGTTCGATTCTCACCATCTACAGGAAGGATTTACTCCCTAGACCCCATCTCCCTCCTTGTAGGGATCTCTAGCCTACTCCAGAGGCCAGAGCAATAAAAGAGCTCCAAACGTACTCAACCTCACCTCTATTAGCAATGAACCAAAAATGTGATTGTTCCTTATAGGCTGGTAAGAGATCAAATTTCTATAGCCAAACCAATCAATATATAATAACACATCTTTGAAAAAAAACAAAAACGTAAGTCTTTCAACTTCCAAATGTTTGTTTTCTTCATACTCTTAACATAATTGGTACTCGGTCATAATAAATGTGATGGAACTTATGGAAGCGTAATTTTGCTAGAGAAGGCACATGTCAAAGTTCATGGTAATGCTTACTCAACTCTAACATTTTTTTCTTCATAAATTCATTCACATTCATTAGCACTTGAGGAGTCGTATTATATGGATATGAAAAATTGTGAAGAGAAAACCCATGTTAAAGGGTGGAGTTATATTACTATGGTAATGAAAGGATACTTTTATGAAAAATTAAACTAGGTATCATCTCATTACCTTCAATATAACCAGCTCTCATTGTACAAAAATGCAATTTCGGTCACAATTACGGTAATGGTCACAAACTTAAAGTGATGCGATAAAGAAGGTGATACGGTTGTGTGCAGCCAAATATCAACCAACGCCATGAAATATCCCTTGAAAACAACTAAAATTTGGGTTTTTTTTACACATTTATGATGCAGTAATAGCAATTTGGTTGATTGGAAATTTTTAGCCAATAAGCCATGATGCGGCCTTGCTTTTTTGCAAAATGTCAAGTACTAAACAAGTTATATAGTCATAGTTTTCAACTTCTTAGAGTGCTTTATTGGTGTTATATTATAGATGCTACTGGATTAGGATCAGAAACTGATCAAGAATCACCAAACATTACCAAATATGGAGAAACAAAAAATTGAAGAGGAGACTGAAAAAGTGAAGTTCCTAACTTAAGCAAGGAATGAACTCAAGGTTACCTCATCAAACAAAACTCTATAAGCATTGAGATCGTGATAAAGAGCACGTCCCTTACTGGTACAATATTCTAAGGCCTGTGCAAGATACAAAGCCACCCTTAACCGCATTGCCCATTTCATTGGATGTGCTTCCCCTGTGCCAACCACAAATTCTTTTAAAGAACAACCACTAAAAAGTGCACTAAGATTTTCACACACAGAAAAAAAAAGGGGAAATTCATCTTATAGAGCAATACAACAGCTAAATGACTACACATGAAGAAACCTAAATGGGACTGAAAACATATTGAGATGTAAGACAAAAAGAAACGGAACATTTGAGAAGAAAATATCTTAGATATCTAAGAAATATAAAAAGTTCATTGCACAAAAATACAAGCAGAATATGCAAATTTGTAAGACAAATTTTGAAGTAAGCTAGTTGTCGCTCTTCCTATCAACAATTGAGATCACACTTTGACCTGTGCAATGCCAATGGGTCGGAAAAGGGATGGGCCGAACTCAAATTAAAATGGGCTAAGTTGGTTCGAGTCTTATCAAAAAGAAAACATGCTCAAATTAAAATGGGCTAAGTTGGGTCGAGTCTTATCCGACCTGGCACGTTTATAATTTTATTCTTTTGAATTTTGATCGAAATAAGCATGTCATGTAAGTAAAATGTTTAATAATTTTATTACTTGCTTTTATCTATCATGAATTTATGATTCAATTATTGACTATTTATAAATCACTATTAATTTATCATAGTTCAAGCAAAATAAAAATAAAAATAATAATACTAATAATAATAAAGGTCCCTTTTAAGGCCCGTATAAAGCCCGTTTTTAGTTCGCTCCATTACGTAAATAAAGGTCCCTTTGAAGCACAACCCTTTAAAGCCTAGCCCATTAAAGTTCATGCTTAAGGGTAGGATTCAGGCACTCGGCCCGGCCCCATTGCACAGGTCTAATCACATTCCATGTAGTTGCAGCACCCAAACAAAACACAGAATACAAAAGGTTCATTAATACTCACAATGAAATAGATGCTTTGCAAGTGTTTCGTTCGGCATAAACTCCGCAACAAGTAGTCTCTCATCACCTTCACAACAACAACCCAACAGATTGGCTAATCTATTGCTTCGCAGCTGACCTACTGCTTTTGCTTCTTCCTACGTTGAGAAAACACATGAAAGAAATTATTAAATCATTCATAGGATTGATTTAAATACATCTACATGGAATTATTGCATCCATACTCATAGGTCTAACAACTCATGGACCTTTTGCAATAAATTGTCTTAGGAAGAAGATTTATATTATGGAGATATTAGTCATCGTCCCAAGGGAAAAAAAATCAACTCTCTTGATCTCAAAGAAGGATAAAATTGCTACATCACCAATATAAAAACAAAATAACATGTGAAATCATTGCTAATATAGAGTATACTTTATTCAACCATATATAATACAAATCTGCAATTAAGAGAATCAATTTTGACAACAGTTTACATATATTCTTCCCCTTCATCGATTTGTATCTATATCCTATATAAGTAATATTGTAAATCCCAATTTACCTCCTCTACTATCCACTCATCTTCGGCCAAAGTTTCAAGCTTACACAAATTTTATCAAGTTTGTATTGTAATACATCTTTTAAATTTTTCATCACATAAGACGGAAAATGAATAAACTAGACTAGCAAGTCAATAATAAAAACCAGAGACAACACGACACATTCAAGCTGTGATATAAATAAGCATGGGTTAAACGATGAGAAATGCAGCACCATTCATGAGACAAAATAGACCTAAATCCTCATACTAAAAACTACATTTCATACCAAGAATTGACGGGCATCAGGCCAAGCGGACCTGTTAAAACGTTTAACAGCAATCCTCTTTTGATTTTCCAGCTTCCCTTTAAACACAATATTAGGTGCCTTCTCTCCATGTTCAGAAACTATATTTTCAACTGCAAAGCTAGATGTAGCAATCCTAAGTTGTTCAATGCTGTACTCACGAAACGCAGGCACATCACCGACCTCACCCTTCTGCTCATTATCTGATAAACAACGCACCAAACTCTAAGACATGATACTAAAACATCATTCAAAAACCCAATTGCATACTACAATTACCGACTGAACGCAATCACCATGTACAAGTTACGGAAGAAATCACCTTTATCAGGCTCCGAAGTCGCTCTATCATGCCCGGGATCCCAGCAACAAAATGATAGTTTCGAGCAGTGACACCCCATTACAACCCAACAAGATCAAAATCCAAGCTAATAACCCTTTACCAGCAGCCACAATTTATACACATAACCAAGCAACATTTATGTAGAAACCTTGGGAAATTCAATTGTACATTTACTTCCTGCACACTGCAAAATGGATAAAACTAAATGAAGATTCACATAAATAATACAACATCAACAAACAAATATTGGGTTTTTCATGTATATTACTAAATTTCATACACAACCTTGCAACTTATTAAATGACAAGTAGAATAAATTTCAACCTTCATTTAAAAAATCCCAACTAAAAAAATGAATTTCAAAATTAAGCCAAAGAATTTAAATACCAGCAAAAAGGGGAAGACAGAGATCACGAGACATTCCATTTCACACAGTATAATTACTAATTAGTCAGGTGACAATCATGAGTCAAACAAATTTCTCAAAAGTAGAGTCATAAAGAAAACAATATCCAAAACTATAAAATTAACCATCAATTATTCAAATTCATAATTGTTCTCTAACTATTGCAAAGTAATAGGCGTTACCTCAAGTTTACACCATGGAAATTGAAATCCCAACAAGAAAAATGCAAAAAGATTTGAACTTTTACTCTAATACTTCAAAAGATGCTTTTTTTACAATATACCCACTTCAATTTAACCTCTTTTTGATCAAATCACTTAGCAACTAAAAAAATTGGATTAATTTTAAAGATGGGTTTTTAAAAATAATAAGGGGTTCATACGTTGGAAGCTTAAAGATGTGTTTTAAAACTATGTTGTTGTAGACTTGTAGACTTGTAGTACTCTTGTACCAATTGCCATGGATAGTTTTACTTTTTAACAAATTTTTTTTTTTTTGAGATAGTTTTAACAAAATAATATAAGTATTCAATAATTAATAAAGGGTGATATGGGATTGTGTAAATAAAATTATTTTTTTAAAAAAAAAAAGCTATACGGGATTGAAAAATGGTGGGTTATTGTTAAAATTTAAAAATAATGCAAAATGATTCAGATAAATCAAAATAGCAAATAATGTTAAATGAGCGCAATAAAGTTAAAAGAAATTTGAGTTAGTCTTTCTTTAGGTGGAGTGATATTACAAGGATAAAAGTGCAGGCCGTATTTGACCTAGGGCGGGTGGGGTAACTCCCAGGGCTCCATATTTCAAAATTTCGGTAGGTTTAAATTTATACTTAAATATTAGAAAATGTAAAAAAAAATTAAAGAATTAAGAGTAATTGTGGAATATTATTAGCATGTAATGTCACTATTTGTTGAATTAAAAGGATTGCAATTTGGGATAGTTTGGTACTCAGTATTTAAGAATCAAGTCATATCACTCCATCTTAATTTTACTTGTATTACTAATTAGTCTGTCTTGTATCAGATTGTCTCATAGTTAGACCGTCTCATTTAAGAATTTGTGATAACATATTATAATAATATACCACGAAAATATGCATCTTGTTGTGAAAAAAGAAACATGATGAATTCAACAAATAAAAGAATCACAAAGTAATTTTACTTTTTGTGGATCCAAGGAAAAACATTATCATGGAAAACTTTTAGCGATGTTGATAAGGCCCCTATTTCTAATCTCGCCTATGGGCCGCCAAAAGTTCAGAAACGGGCTTGGTGAAATACACATCCATTAGATTGCCAATAATTTTCTTGAAATTTTTTTTATTATAAAGTATATTGAAAATAAAAAAAAAGTAATTGAGAATCAAATTATAATCTTGAGAAAAGACATGATTTTCTAGATTTGGGTTAATAAAGAAATGTCAACCTGTTGGCTTTTTCTTTTCTAACTTGAAATTCCAAAAGTCAAAAAATTTTACCAAAATCCACCGACATGAAAACCCACCACTCTTACAAATTTTATTATTATTATTACACAACTAATATAAAAACTCTGCAATACACGAAAATTTTAATATGAAAATATAGAAATAAAAATATAAATTTTAGAAGAAATATGCAATTACACAAAATATAATAATCACTATTAAAATTTTATAACAACTTCACAACTACTCCTACTAATTAAAGTTTATTTTTATTCATTAAAAAGGGTTTCTTTTTTATTATAACCTTCTAATAAAGATTTTAAATGTGATATCATTGTTTACTTAATTTAACATAGCTTTAAAATATACTTATAAATCTATAACAATTACTAAAACAAAACACTGCTGACATCATCCCCTTTTAAAATCGCTTACGTGTCACTTTCTCATTGAAAATTTTCCTTCCAAAATGCAATGATGATGTCATTGCTATTATAATTATCTTTGACTTTACTATTTTCGAACTTTGAGTTAAATAATTCATATTAATTATATTTTTACTTTTTAGATCCAATCATTTAATGTATTAGAAAAATACTAGATAATGTCCGTGCGATGCACGACTTTAATAAAATTTTTGACATATTTATATTAATAAAAAATTAAAAAATTTACACCTTTATATTTTAACCATTTCAAAATATCTTATACCAATATAATTAAGATTTTATAAAAAAAAATTTAAAAACAAAATAAAATATACTTCTATGACTTCTTAATACATTAAATGATGTGACATAAAAAGTAAAAAATTAATCAATTTGGATAATATTAGTCATAAAAATTAGTAAAGTAAAAGATATTAATAGTAGCCATTATAACAATGACATCATCTTAAAGTTTTATTGAGGGAAATTTTTTATTGAGAGGGTGACACCTAAGCAAACTTTTATAATAGTTATAGATATATAATATTTCATTTATTTCAATTATAAAAATTTATTTCTTAAATTTTAATTTCTTAATTTATACAAATATATTAGAAAATTTGATAAAGCCGTGCATCGCACGGGCACTATCTAGTTATGCCTATTATAAAAGTTTACAATATGCCTATAGATTATGCCCATTATAAAATTTTAATTATTTGAATTAATATTATTTCCTAAACTAAACTGTCATGTTATCAAAAGAAACAAATAATATTATTCTATCTATCAAAGAAAGCTCTAATATATTGTATGATTACTACCCTCCGTTTGCTAATATTATCCAGTTTATAATATTTTATTTTAGAGAGAGAAATTTAATTAAGATTTTTAATACATGTATCGATGATAAAATATATCCATGTGAGATCTTGTTAGATTCATCTTAATATATACTTTTTTATTATATATTTTTTATGATGTGGATCCAAAATTTACATTAAAAGTAGAGTAGAAAGACATTTGCAAACAATGGGAGTATTAAAAAGTTGTGAGACCAGGCAATCAATTGATGTCCCAAAATCAGTAGTATAGTGAGCATTGAGTAGTAATATTATATTGAAAAATAATTAGTATACATAGAGAAAACATTTTACCTATATAATTTTATTTGAATTATGATCTGGTATTAGCTGGTTTAAATAATGGCCGACTTATTTTGGCTGTCATATAATTCATTTGGGCTTTTATTTCTTTATTGATGATAAAAAAAATTATCTTAAATAATCTCATTTATTGTTCATCATCATCATACCAAATATTCCGCTTAGAGCAGGATTTGGGTGAGGTAAGTTGACAAACAATCTGTACATGTACTCCTTTTAAGGGAGGACTAGGGGAAAATGGTCTATAAATTACCCCAAGAAGAAAAGGGACCCGCATTATAGGAGAAATGAGTGACGACTGACAATGTCTAAAGAGAAAGCTTCAAAATAATTTATACTGACAGCACTCATTGGCACATTTTAATCGGCTACTATATTATTTAGAAATAATCAATAATCAACAACATCATGCCAATATGTAAAATTATTCATGACAATTTAAAAAATATAAGCTGCAGGTTTCGCTCTCTTTGGAGGACTTTGTTGAGCCGAGAACTCTTTTTGATCGCACTCTCCTCTATAAATATGAGTTGTCGTTGTCCTTCATTCTCCAGATTCAGATCATAGTTTTTTATAAGTAGGATACACTAGATATGATGATGATATATATCTTTTTACAAGGTGCAAAATTGCATGTTTTTTCCAAGTAAAACTATCATCATGCCAGCTTCACGGTCTGCATGAATTCTCAAGACATAAATCACATGGACAATTAAATTATAATCCTACCATTTTCTTCTCGTTTAGAATATTTTATTTTGGAGATAGAAAGTTGATTAAGATTTTTAAAACATATATAGATGATAAAATATATCCATGTGAGATCTCGTTAGACTCGTCTTAATGTATACTTATTTATTATATATTTTTTATGATGCGTATTTAGAGATATTACGACTCAAAATTTACTTTGAAAACTGTATAAAAAGTAAATGAAAAGAACATTTGGAAACAGAGAGAGTACTAGTAGGATTAAAATTGAAAAAATAAGAGAACAAAATTAAAGAAATTAATTGAAATATATCTCAAAATAAAGTTACTACAAAGTAAAATAAATGGATGAAAATAATAATAAAAAAAACACTGATATAGGCATATAGCATATGTGAATGATGATATACACAAAAGAAAAGGTGAATGATGATGATGATGATCATAAAGGATAGTCGAGAAAATTGGAATGATGATGCCGCCTAAATTAAATAGGTAGTCTTCTTCATTATTATTGTTAAATCGACTAGTAAAACTACTTTATTTACTTTTTTACATGGCTACATTTAATTTAGAAGGGAATAATAATAATAATAATAATAATAATAATAATAATAATAATAATAATAATAATAATAATAATAATAATAATAATAATAATAATAATACACGGCTAAGTGTGAGGAGAATGGTTACAAAGTTATCCCTTTTGATTTCTCCACTTCCGGGGATGGAGTTAGGTGAAGACACACTCGATTTGTTATCTAGGGTTGCATCGTTTTCTTTGAGCAACTCACGTAACACTAAGTCTAGGGCTTACATTTATCATAGACTAGCTTTTTGTATCCAAAAGTGTGTGGATGCTCAGCCTGTCACTTGACTCCCCACCAACTTCTTGTAAATTCTCTTCCTGTGAATGGAATATGATTTTTATAAAAAAATAATAATAATAGACATTAGGATGTCAAAACTAAATTCTATAAAAAAAACATGATCAAAAATTTGCAAATGCAATTTTAAAATATATGTTGGGACCATAAACCTTGAGTTTATTAAACACTTGTGTGAGAATCCCTAAACACCAACTTAATCTAATCTAAACCCCTACTTAGTATAGTGTAAACCTCCACTAGACACCTTAACATACTCTTAAACCCTACTTCATACACTTAATCACTACTTGAGATACCATAAACTAGGAATGTTCATAATCGGGTATCCTATCTTTTGGGTACCCGAAAAGCTGGGTACCCAGTAAGTCGCATATCTATTTGAACGGCCCGTGTCCGACTTGATTTAACCTGGTACCCGGATAAATCGGGTTGAGACACCGAAGACCCAATTTTATTTTTAACAAATTAATTTGTAAAAATAAAAAGCAAAATTAAGCACCCGTTATTGGTGAGTTTGATTCTTCTAATATTGCTGATAGTCCACTTATCTTTAATTGTCTCATTTCCTAAGCAAAATTTAACAAAAAAAACACCAATAATGTGTTTGCCTCGTTTCGTTTCCATTTGGTTAGTGGTACTAAACGGTGGTAATGAGAATGATTTATAGTGTAAAATTTCATAAAATGTTCCATATCATTCCCATGGTAATGAAACTTTGATCACAATTTTTTTTTTTTTTTTTGTTTACAAATTTCCATTACCACCTAACTACCTCTCCCAATGGTAATACATTGGAATGAATTTTATGAAAAAAATGAGATGATTGAAGTTGGAAAAGCATGGTCATCAAGTCCGTAGCCAACAGATTTTTTCAACTAAATTTATACTAGTTTTTCATTTTTCTACCTACAAAACGGGTCATAAGTGCCTTCAATTTGTTCCTCCTTCAATTAGTTACTGACTAATTTTTAAAGTTCCATTTTCAAGTGTTTATGATATTAGATACTGACTTTTGATTTTTAGTTGTTGGTAGCACTTGTTAAGTTATGGCTTTCTTTCCTAATACTTGATACTCCATTTGTGTAGGATTACTTAGTCAAATAGTCAAACAGCCGTGGATAAATATATAATTCGGCGAGTACTCGTTTTAATTTATTGTGTGGCCCATGATCCGATTCGTTCAAGACAGGTTGGGTACTCGGCCCGTAACATATTACTGATAATTAACCCGCCACTTAAGCGATGGCTCGACGGGTAGGGTCAAGCGGGTCGTATTTTTTTTAACACCCTACCATAAACCCCTATATGAGGTACTCTAAACCCCTGATTAACACTCCCTAAACCCCTACTTATGTTACATTACCTATGTTTATGAAAGAGACAAATCTTGGGGAACTTGAATGATTTTAGAGTGAAGAATATTGAGAAATTTTGAGAGGAAGATTAGGAAGATGAATGGGTTTGTAAACTTGTAATGAATAAAAATGATAAATTGTCAATGATGATTTTGTTTTTCATTTCTCTCATATTTTGTTTTTTTATATAAAAAAATAACGGCTCTGCCTATTAAGGAGGGTCTCTCATAGGGATCGTCTTTTTAGACAATTTGCATTTCAATGAGTCTCACCCAAGGCGGGGTCTAAAGAGGGTGGGAAAGAAGGTAGATCAATCCACTCATCACAAGGAGGTCATCATCGAAGGAAACAAATATTTGTTGAATTTTTTGTTAAAATTAGTCCACTTTTACCATATGTGTTAGGGTGGAAGAAATTTAATCATGGTCGCAATACGTCTGACAGAAAATAACCCATCATATAATTATGTAAACATGCTATATATGTAATATAGATTTAAGCATTTAGTAACTTTTCCCCAAGGACTTTAAACCTTGGCTGATTTCGATTTATGCTAATGAATAATGACAGGTTTATTTCAAAAAATTAAAGAGTTGTTGTTTATGTCTTAATTTATGATTCATATTTTTTTTTATAAAGTCATGAATCATTCTAAACACTAAACCCCTCCTTCTCACTCACAATCACACGACCCACATCTCAATTTTCCAAAAAAAAAAAAAATTCTTTTATTGTTGTTCATCAAGTGTAAATTCTTAATCTTAATTAGTTTTGTGTAAATCTTGATTAGTAAATTATTAATTTGATGAAGATAATGAATTAGAAACTTTGAATTCTGACAATTAAAAAATTCACGAAATTAGGGGTTGTTTTAAAAACATAACTTGATTATTTTCTAAATTCATGCTTAAGATATTAGCATATATAACGACTAGCTTGAATCCCATGCCAAACACGGATAATTTTAAAAAAATAAATAACTTCTTAAACATAATTTAGTGTCAACTTAAAGAATTTTACTTACCACAATTTTGTCCAATTTTTTATTGCTATATTTATAAAATTTTACTTACCTAATTTGAAACATGCATTAAACGTATTGTCCAATTTTGACCGGCCATTTAAAACGTTAATTGATCAAAATAATAAGGCATTCAAACTTAATTATTCTATTTACCCGATTTAGCTAAATGAGTATTTTGGAGGGAAAACAAATAACATAAAGGCGACATGTGTCTTACTGAATAACGACTTTAGTATATAGTATAGATGGTAAATAAACAAAAACTGGATGCTATAATGTGGAAAAAAACTTACAAAATGATGAACTTAACGGAATTTAACAAGAACTTAACGGAAAATGCTACGACAATTAGATAGTGCATAAACTGAATGCTACCATGTGGAATTTTCTTAAAAAAGTGCTACCATTGGCATTTCATTAAAACTTGATGCTACCATGTGGAATTTTCCTTTTAAAATATATGTTGGGACCATAACCCTTGAGTTTATTAAACCCTTATGTGAGGTTCCCTACACACCAACTTAATCTAATCTAAACCCCTACTTAGTATAGTGTAAACCTCAACTAGACACCTTAACATACTCTTAAACCCTACTTTATACACTTAATCACTACTTGAGATACCATAAACTAGGAATGTTCATAACCGGGTATCCTATCTTTCGGGTACCCGAAAAGCTGGGTACCCAGTTAGTCGCATATCTATTTGAACGGCCCGTGTTCGACTTGATTTAACCGGGTACCCGGATAAATCGGGTCGAGACACCGAATACCCAATTTTATTTTTAACAAATTAATTTGTAAGAATAAAAAGCAAAATTAAGCACCTGTTATTGGTGAGTTTGATTCTTCTAATATTGCTATAGTCCACTTATCTTTTATTGTCTCATTTCCTAAGCAAAATTTAACAGAAAAAACACTAATAATGTGTTTGCCTCGTTTCGTTTCCGTTTGGTTAGTGGTACTAAACGGTGGTAATGAGAATGATTTATAGTGTAAAATTTCATAAAATGTTTCATATCATTCCCATGGTAATGAAACTTTGATCACAAAATTTTTTTTTGGTTTACAAATTTTCATTACCACCTAACTACCTCTCCCAATGGTAATACATTGGAATGAATTTTATGAAAAAAATGAGATGATTGAAGTTGGAAAAGCATGGTCATCAAGGCCGTAGCCAACATATTTTTTCAACTAAATTTATACTAGTTTTTCATTTTTCATTACCACCGTTTAATACTACCTACAAAACGGGTCATAAGTGCCTTCAATTTGTTCCTCCTTCAATTAGTTACTGACTAATTTTTAAAGTTCCATTTTCAAGTGTTTATGATATTAGATACTGACTTTTGATTTTTAGTTGTTGGTAGCACTTGTTAAGTTATGGCTTTCTTTCGTAATACTTGATACTCCATTTGTGTAGGATTACTTAGTCAGATAGTCAAACAGCCGTGGATAAATATATATATAATTGGCGAGTACTCGTTTTAATTTATTGTGTGGCCCATGATCCGATTCGTTCAAGACAGGTTGGGTACTCGGCCCGTAACATATTATTGATAATTGACCCGCCACTTAAGCGATGGCTCGACGGGTCGGGTCAAGCGAGTCGTATTTTTTTTTAACACCCTACCATAAACCCCTATATAAGGTACTCTAAATCCCTGATTAACACTCCCTAAACCCTTACTTATGTTACATTACCTATGTTTATGAAAGAGACAAATCTTGGAGAACTTGAATGATTTTAGAGTGAAGAATATTGAGAAAGTTTGAGAGGAAGATTAGGAAGATGAATGGGTTTGTGAACTTGTAATGAATAAAAATGATAAATTGTCAATGATGATTTTGTTTTTCATTTCTCTCATATTTTGTTTTTTTATAAAAAATATAACGGCTATGCCTATTAAGGAGCGTCTCTCATAGGAATCGTCTTTTTAGACAATTTGCATTTCAATGAGTCCCGCCCAAAGTAGGGTCTGAAGAAGGTGAAAAAGAAGGCAGATCAATCCACTCATAATCCACAAGGAGGTCGTCATCGAAGGAAACAAATATTTTGTTGAATTTTTTGTTAAAATTAGTCCGTTTTTACCATATGTGTTGGATGGGAGAAATTTAATTATGGTTGCGACACGTGTGAATAAAAGTAACCCATCATGTAAATATGTAACACCCCACTACTTTAAGTGTTTATTACTTCATATAACTAGGGATGGCAATGGATATTGGACCCAGCCCGAATCCGTTGATCCGTACCCGTTTTCACGGATCTGGGTCTTAAAAAAATAGACCCGTTGGGTCCGGGTCTAAATAAAATTCACGGATCTGGATCCGGATCTTAGTAAAATACCCAGATCTGGACCCGCGGATCTTAGGACCCGTTTTTTTAAAAAATATACTAAATATATAAATTAGAAATTTAAAATGTATTTCTAATTTTCTACAAAGTACACTAATTGAGTATTGAAATCAAACAGAAACCACTTATCTTAAGCTACTGTACACATTGAAATCAGTGGTGATCAAACAGAAATCAAACAGATTGAAATTGAAATCAAACAGAAATTTGTGGTGATCAACTTATCATTTAGCTATTGTACACATTTTGGTCTGTTGAAGTATCTAATCTTCTAAGTGGTTTGACCATGGAAAAAAAAACCACTTATTTTAAGTTATTATATTTATGATTTATGAATGAAAGATTGAGTATCGGGCTATCGGTTATGTTTATCTATGTTCGTTGGATATTTTGTAGACAATTTATAGTTGTATAATATTTTTCTAAGTGATCGATTGTGAAATTATATATTTATTATCACAACTCTATGAATAGCATCATGACTATCCCAAAACGATTCGAAAATACACCAAAAAGAGCAAAAACAAGTTAGATCCGTTTTGGACCCGGACCCGGTACTGGATCCGCGATACCCATGGATCCGGATCTGGGCCCTGGAAAAATAGACATGCGGATCTGGATCCAGATCTGGATCCTGTTCTTGAAAACGGATCCCGATCCGGATCCGGATCCACTTAGACCCGATCCAGATCCGACCCGTTGTCATCCCTATATATAACATGCTATGTTATATAGAATTAAGCATTCAATAACTTATTTAGGATAAATTAAAGGGTTGTTGTTTATGTCTTTCTTAATTAGTTTTGTGTAATTCTTGATTAGTAAATTATTAATTTGATGAAGATAATGAATCAAGTTATAAATTCATGAAATTAGGGGTTGTTTTAAGAAGATAACTTTATTAATTTCTAAATTCATGCTTAAGAATTACTAGCATATATATATATAACGGTATGTTTATGCATGTTGTAACTTGTAATGCTAGTTGTTGTACCAAAGTCTAATTTTGGGCTTATATGTAAATATTTAAGATAATTCTTACTTGGAACCGTCTTTTGTATAGACGGCTTTCAAAAGGTCATTTCAATTCTAAATATATATTATTAGTATAGAATCCATGTAATGCATGGATTTTTTGATATAAATTGATATTGATATAAAATATTAATTTTAATTATTGATCTAAGCATATAATGTTACCTTCTCATCAGCTAGAATCATATGAAGTGTTTCTAAATCTCCTTTATTTTTAAATTCTCATATTTGTATAACTTTTCCTTAACCTTCCAATTTCCCTTATCACTTTTTATTTCATGTATATAATTTAACCCATTATTAGATGAATTATGTATGTAGAAAGCTACTGCAGAACGCAAATATGCATGAATGTTAAAGCATGTTTCAATTAATCAATTAATCAACATATTCTATAAATATTTTATTCCCTAATTTTTGTATATAAATCAGTAGATTTGATAGGTTAAAAATATTACCTAAAGAATAATCCAAACTATTTATGATTTTTCTACACTAATCCGACCTATTAATTAACCATTAATAATCCCAATTTTGAAGGGCATTTTCCTAGAGTAAACCCGATGACCGGATGACTTGCTATAGCAAGTTCTATTTTTTAAAAAAAGATAAATTAAAATAAAATGTCGAAAAAAATATTAAAAAAATATTCATAAAAAATTTATGATTTTTTTTATTATTTAGAATTTTTAATGTAAATTTTCAAGAATACTTTCTAATTTTAAATTAATATTTGATTTATTTTTTTGATGAATTATCTACTATATCATCTCATCGGGTTATCCAAGTTTACTCTAGGAATATATCTCTTGAATTTGGGATTATTCATGGTTAATCAATAGATGAGATTATTGTAGGAAAATCATGAATAGTTTGGATTATTATAGGTAATTTTATAGCCTTAAAGTTTAACACTTTTTTGCAATTTACAACCTCAATATTTATTTTTTGCGAATTAATACAACCATTAAAGTATCAAATTTTACATGTTCAGACCAAAAATCACAGAATTAATACCACTCCACCTAAAAATTCGACCATGAAAATGATTCAAATTCTTTGCTTTGGCATGAGGCCGCAAACTTTGATACTTTGGTGGCTGTAATTCGTAAAAATACTAAACTTTAAGGTTGTAATTTACAAAAGTGTTAAACTTAATCGTGGAGAAAGTAGGGTGGTTAGTAGGGCTGAGTGAGGGGAGGAGATGTGGTAGTGACACTAGTGAGGAGGGAGGGGGGGAGATAAGGGGTGGCAGTGGGGACCGGAGAGGAGAAGGGGGATATCTTTATTTTTGAAATTTTTTGTTATTTTATTTTTTTTCCCTTTTTTTTTTCTAATTTACCTAAAAAAAGTCATAGTTTGTCCAATACTATTATTGGGTATGTGATCTCATAGTTTTGATATTTCATGATTAATCAAAAATTAAGTTTATTGTATGATAATAAGTGAAAAGTTGGATTATTCAGAGTAATTTTTTCTAAAATATAATGAAAATAAATACTGATAAAAATATTTTTTGTAGATTAAATGTTTTATATTGGTTGTAATTGTAAGTGGAGAATAAATACGAACCTCAAAAATAAAATATTAAAATTTAATAAAATATGTAAGGACAATTTTGTTCAACATAAAAATAAGGGTAGGAATATGATGAAACTAGAAAATCTCCGTAAAAATAATAAATGAAACTACCACAAAAGTTAAGTAAGAACATGATTTAGAAATGAAGCAATGATAAATACACTTACAACCTTCCAAATTTATGAACTTAAGTAAGACCCCTAACTTAAATTCGAATTTACCTTTATATTATTCGGATTACAAAATAGACAAAAAAACACAAATGCTAGGTGAAAATCAATTTCAGAGCAATGGTCAGGAGTGATACATCTCTAACCGAGTCAATATCCTATTTCCGATAATCCTAATCAATAAATGTGATTTGTAAATTATTATAAAAGACAAAAAAATCCTAATAAAATACGAAAAATACAAAAAGATAAATTGCAATTTTCAAAATGTCACACTATTAAATCCCTGCACGTAAGATAAGTATGATTGCCAAGTAGACAAATAACGGTTATTTTCTATTTTCAAAGTTAGAAAAAAAACTCATCATCATAATCAATATCATCATCATAATCAATATCATCATCATCCTACCCAGTAATCCCGTTTATAGAAAACTATGCGCAGTGTCTGCGGAAAAAATAAAAAAACTCAAATCTCCAAATTTTATTTTATCAAATTTTCCTTTTGTTTTACTTTTCTTTTCTTTGACACAAGACAGTCAGTGTCTCTCTCCTTTCTTTGAACTCACTTCCACTGTCCTCCCTCTCAAACTACTCCCAATTTTTTCTTTCCCTTCATTCAAATCTAGGGTTTTCTTTTTTATCCTCTTTTATAATTTCTACTTTTCAGTGTTTTTTCAACTAGGGTAGGCAACACAGATTTCTATTTTTTGCTTTTAGGTATCCAGAAGAAATCTGCCTGCTGCTAAGTGAACCAACAACACTTGGATAGTTTCAAAGTTTCAATTTTTAAGATCTGTGGTTTCTTATTTTCCCTCAAAAACCCTAATTTAACTCTCCTTTTTGAGATTTTCAAGTTTTTAGCTTCTGGGTGAGTTCTAATCTTTACTTTTTTAAAATAATTGTGGGTTCTTTCTACATAACAACAAGTAATTTTTGGTGACTAATTGACTAGGGTTTCATACTTTCTTATAAGAAACCCTTGTAAATCCCTAGCTCATAATTCTCTTCCATAAAGCTGCAATCTTTCTTGCCTTTAGAGCATTTGGGTTAATTTATACAAATATTTTAGGTTTTGGGTTTTAGGATTAGCAGAAAAAAGAATTGTTTTTGTGAAGAATTTCAGTGAAGTAAATGTATGGATGGGAGGGAAGGTATGGCATTGCAAGGTTCAAGTCCATATTATTTGCATAGAACAATTCCAGGGGGAGTTGGGTCAGGTGTAGGACAACCTGGATTGAATACACCATCTCAGGGTTTTAGACCTTCTTCAAACCCTAATCTTTCTGGCCAGCCTATTGTTAGGGCTAATAATTCTGTGGGTCCTAGTTTTAATGTTGAAGGATCTCAGCCCAATGTGCCTCAAGGATTCACCATAACTGTTGCCCCAACTGGGGGTTCATTGAGTGAGCCTATTAAGAAGAAGAGGGGTAGGCCTAGAAAATATGGGCCAGATGGTTCTGGCCCAGGTGGGGTTTCGGGTTCCGGGACGATGTCATTGGCTCTAATTCCGTCCACCCCGAATTCAGGTACGCCTGGGGAGAAAAAGAAGAGAGGAAGGCCTCGTGGGTCTGGAAGAAAGCAGAGATTGTCCTCTGTTGGTAAGCTCAATTGTTTGTCTAACTTTGAATATTTGGTTTTGCTGTATTTTGATGTTATTAAAATTTGATTGTCTATGTATGAGTGAACTAAATAATACTCTATCAACTGTTTTTCTGTTTGGGAGGGGAGTGTTGGGATGGTTTGTCCCGCATCGACAAATTGAAGATGGTAGGCACACTTTATAAGTTAAGTTATTGAAGCCCTTCTTCCCATTGACAAATTGTTTTGGGATGGTATTTACTCGTTAGCTTATGAAGTGTGTGCACCTCGTGTTTTCCTCGATAATATCTTACATTCAAATAAGTCCAGCCTCATTTAACCAGGAGGTGAAGGATTTGTTTTGTAAAGCATGTGTAGGACTTCTTCCCTCTGGTTCCGTTCCCTTATGCTCTTTACCTATTTAATTGTAGGAAATATCATCCTCTCTTTCCCTCCCTTTCCTCCTATCCGAGTTAATGTTGATATTAAATGTGGGCTTTCTGTTTGATTGTGTGCTATGATTTCTATAGTATGTAGATCATGTGTGCTATACTGCTTTCCCTATGCTGGAAAATACCTACATGTGATTCCACCGAAAAATTAGAGAGAAGTTGACTAACATATATACTTGATGGGCTACTCCTAATACCAATTGAGTTTAAGATGGAACTTCATCGTGTTTGTATGCAACCAACTCTCTTCTTATGCGGGTCTTGTTATGTACAAGCCCAATAACAAATTTATCACCCTGTTTGGGAGGGGAGGTAAATGGTAGGATATGTTTTGTAAAGCATGTGTAGGACTTCTTTGCTCCAATTCCCTTTCCTTATTTTATGTCTTCTGCTCTTTGGCTATCCAAATGAAAGAAATATCATCCTTTCTTTCCCTCTTTTCCTCCTATCCATACATAGAGCTGATGTTGATAACTTGATATCAATGGAACAATGTGGGCTTGCTGTTTGATTGTGTGCTATGATTTTTATAGTTAGTGGATTATATTGCTATAGACTATAGTACGTAATGAATAAACCCATTCCAATAAGTTGGATGTTTCATTTCTTACTTTTGATTAAGCAAGGCAACATTAGATGTTACCAATCAGACAATAAGGTAATATACATAGTTATGTTTCTACCAATTTTTAGAAGTTTACGATTATACCTACCTATAAAAAGTCTGCAATTTGTTAGAAATATTTGGCATGTATATAAAACCTTTTTTCTTTTAAATTCCAGGGTCACATCTTCGAATACTCGAATTAAGTAGTTTAATGTGTGTTAATCTCAAGACATTAATGAGTGAGCTAGTCTGAATTTGTGAGCTGTTTGATATTCTTTTAATCATCATAATTATTACCACATATTTTTTGCCACAATATTTTGGTGATCTATATAAAGTTGATATTTGTTGATTTACTTGAAATATCTACCAAAAATGTAGGACCGTAAGAAACCATAATGTAGAAATTGGTGTTGGTTAATTTGGAGTTTGTAGTTGGAGCACTTAGTGTTTAACTCTTAGCATCTATTTTAGTACTCTTTGTTCAATTTTGTGACCTGAAATCATGTTAACCTCTATTGTTTAATCCCTTGCTGTTTGGTCTTAATATATTTATCGTTGATGAAATGAAATTCTAATGTATTGTTTCAGCAAACCAATTTTGAAGAAATTGCTTTATAATTGTTTTCTAGATTGTCTAAATTATGTTTTTCATTATAAAAAAAATTTGTCTCATTCAACTAAACATCTCTTGTCTTTAATTTTCTTTTGTTTCAAAATTGCGTGGAATTTTTCACTTGTTTTGATAAAAGCTCAATTCATTTCACTAATGAAATGGGGACTTACATTGATATTAATTTATGACCAATTTCAGGTGAATGGATGAATAATTCAGCTGGCCTTGCTTTTACTCCTCATATCATTCATGTTGCACCAGGAGAGGTAAGCTATAATAAGCTTGGAAGGTTAATTATGTTATTGTGCCCTATACTTTTCGTGTTTACCAGATCTCCAAAGAAGATAATTTATTTTGTTAACTGGGATGGTACACTTTGAATTTCAAGTCTTCAAGTAAGGGTAGAATAAAAATTCTATTTTCAGAAGTTCTTTAAAAATATCCATTACTTTTGGAATATCTTTGGAAAATTACCCAGACTAATTCAACCTTTTACGGAATTTTCAATAATAATCTCAATTTTTAATTAACCATGAATAATCCCAACTATAAAGGGTGCTTGATAAGAATGTACTAAGGTAATCTCTAACCTATACAAACAAGTCATTTGTATAAAAAAGTAAAAAAAAATACAAAATTTAATTATAAAATTAAAAAAAATTTAAAAAATTTAAAAAGAGAAATAAAGTAGTTTATTTTTGATTTTAACTTTTAATTTTGATATTTTTGATTTTTGATTTTATTTTTCTTTTTTTAGCTATTAACCTGCAAAAATTGGTCACCATTTGGACAATTTTATTCTCACCATTTGGACAATATTATTCTTGGGGTAAGTGAACATAAAATTGAGACTTCATGGTTAATCAAAAGTTGGGATTGTTGTAGGAAAATCAATAAAAGTTAGGATTTCTAGGCAATTTTTCTATATTTTTTTAAGGACTTCTAAGATTAAGATATTAACATGAATGCTACTTCATAGATTCTTTGTTTTGATGCTTGGTCTTGGTAGTTGTTACCATTTTGATCACTAAGGTTTTGCAATAAATGCATTTTTGCTAGGTTGTCTCATTTTTTAGTTCTCGAAGATTGTATGTGCTTGGTTTGCCACCTCAAATCAATCGTCCCTTTATTTTTTTCATTGTCAAAAAATTGTATCTTAATATATTTTAATATCTTATTCTAAATTATAGAAGGAGCTAATTTATTCCGGGTACTTTCTTTGTTTCACAATACTTAAAAGCATTGATAGGGAATTGTAACCTTCAATAGTCTTTGGCGTGATGTCCCAAAAATCCAGTTAAGTGGAGTCTTATTAGAAATATATTAATGCAAAATTTTCAAATATCTAATTACAAAATCTATGCTTGTGATTAATTAAAGATGTAAGGGTCGGGAAAAAAAGAATTGGAGGGCATTAGGCACACAATAAAGAATCCATGCATGTATTTTGTACCAGATTGTGCTGTATAACATGTCAAGTAATTTTTTAAATTAAAGAAAAATTACCTAGAATAATTCAACATTTTTAAGATTTTCCTACAATAATCTCACCTATTGATTAACCATGAATAATTGCAACTTCGGGGGTATTTTTGAGTAAACCGACAGTCGGATGACTTGTTATAACAAGTTTTAATTTTTCAAAAGATAAATTAAAATAAAATGTCGAAAAAATGTTTAACAAAAGTAGAAATTTTTTTTGATTTTTTTATTCAGAATTTTACATGTAAATTTTCAAAATATTTTTTTAATTTTACATTAATTTTCAGTTTATTTTTTGGTGAATTGCCTACTATAGCAGGTCATCGGGTTACACAAGTTTACTCTAGGCAAATATCCCCTAAAATTGGGATTATTCATGGTTAATTAATAGATGAAATTATTCTAGGTAACTTTTTCTATATTAAATTAGTGATCAAGGTTCTGGCACATGGAATACAAGACCTTGAGGTATCACTAGAATAGATTTAAAAACTTTTTACCCTTTTATGATGCGGGTAATCAGTTTAGCAGATTTGAAAACCTTTACACTCAAGTACTTGATTATACAATGCAATCTTATTTTGTACTATGCCATTGATAGCGAACATCATTTGTATATATATATATATATATATATATATATATATATATATATATATATATATTTATATATATATATATATATATATATATATATATATATATATATATATATATATATATATATATATATATGATTTAATAAACTATTTTAATATTGTTCACCACTTTCACATTGTATTAATTTATATTTTGGAACACAAGGATTTAGAAATAATGCTCTATTTTTTTATTGCACAAGGGACTCTTCTATAGAGTTTAAAAGATGTATTTTTTGGAGAATGGAATTATGACATGTTCTTCGAACTGTTTAGTTTAGTTTAAATAAATTTGCTGTAGTGTTTGCTACCGAGTTGAGTTGAGTTCCAAACTTCGAAATGTTTTGCCCATTCCTGATTATTGAATAAGCAACTTCTCTAATTGTAGAAAATTGTTATTTTCCTGTAATCGCAATGTGGTTAGTTCTTAATAGGATGTAGAATTATTCTCTTGGGCCTAAATGTCGATTTATTTGCTAGATTTTGTAGGATGTTTTTATCCAGTCCTTCTTTGGTTAGTTATTGTGTAGATTCTGAATTATTGTGCCTGTAAACTGCAGGACATCGCTTCCAAAATACTTTCTTTTTCGCAACAGAGGCCAAGAGCACTCTGCATTATGTCTGGTAGTGGCGGTGTTTCAACTGTTACTTTACGTCAGCCTGCATCGGCTGCTGGAACTGTCACTTTTGAGGTGAATATTCTTGATTGCTTTGAAGAAATTCTCGAGAATATGTATATCTTTACTGCATTCGCAAATTTGATGCTTGACATTATAAGTCTTACAACAACAACAATGCCATAGCCTAATCCCAATCAACATATCAATTGTAATGGTTTTGAAAAAAATATATTTGGCTTATATACTTGAAGTCTTGAATGTAAGTTGCAACTGTAATTTAGAAAAATGCGTTCAAAAACATTTATGGCTCAAATCTCATATTTATAATGTATGTCTTGTTTGGGTTGGTCTGAAATTTCAAAAACCATCGCAAATTCCTAACCACAACATAAACCCACAATTTTTTTTTTACCACAAATCGGACCGGATTCCTAATTTGGTTAGTTTCGGTTTGATTGGTGGTTTATGAAACATTTCTAAACTCCTAATTAGTCACTCTCTATGTCTGAAAGCTTTTTTTTCCCCAATCAATCAAAATCGATAATAATTCTCTTGATGGTACTCTCTTGTTTATAATGGTTAATACTCTCCTCGAGGATCTCATTGTATCTGGTAAAATAGATTGAGTGAATTGATATTGCCTTTTAGTGTTGTGATGAGTGGCTTTATTAAGTTTTAATCCATAGGATGAATCTCCTGGTCATCTGAACAGAAATTGTTAAATTACATTGCTAAATGTACTTTATTGTCTAGCTCTTCTGGTTGATTCTACAGTTGCTTATTTATTGCGCTTGACATGTAGCTAGTTGACCCGAGTTGAATAATTTTTGTTGATAATTGTGTAGGGACGTTTTGAAATACTATGTCTATCTGGTTCATACTTGGTTGCTGAAACTGGTGGATCGGGTAACCGGACTGGGGGTGTTAATGTCTCTCTTTCTAGTTCTGATGGGCATGTGATTGGTGGTGCAGTTGATGGAAGGCTCATTGCTTCAAGGCCCGTTCAGGTATAAATTTATTTTTATAACTTTCCAGTCCAGGTACTTGTGATTCTTTGCAGTTGATCCTTACTATTGATGATATTGCGGGTAAATTTATATCTTTGGCCATGGGATTCATATTAAGGACATAAATTTCTACTCAACTTATAGATCATACTTTCATTTGAAGACTAGTTCGAGAGTGCATAAATTGGGAAATTGTTTGGGGGATAGGGCCGGCCCTTTGAGGGGGCAAGTAGGGTTTGCGCCTTGGGCCCATTCCAAAAAACTAGAACAAGCCTAACCCAAATTCATATTTATCTAATCAATTCTTTCACTTCTATATAATAATTAGGGGCCCATAGTTGTTATTTTGCCCTAGGCCTCTCGAAACTCACGTCCTTGTTGGGGGTGTGAAAATACTGGGTATTGAACTTGTTAGCTTAGGTGTCGTGATTAGAATTATTTGATGAAGCACAAGAACAGGATCTTTCGTTACTGGAGTGGTTGGAACTAGACCCTAAAGTCCTTTATAAAGGTTTACTAGAGTACAGTTGTGCTTCTCCATGATTGCAAGTTGACTTATAGTTCAAATATCTGCCGCATTGCTGCATTACAACCATATCGTGAAGTTTTTAGGTTATTGCAACCTCAATATAGGTTGTGTGATAACCGCAAAACCACCACGAAAGGACTACAAAAGTGGTATCGCGGAAGCTATTGGAACTGCGACCACACCAAAAATCTTGCACTATGTTGTGTTTTATCTGTTTCATTTACCTCTTTAGATGCGAAGGTCCACCTTCCATTTTAGTTACCACTGCATTTTCTACAAAAACACCTTTAATATATTTTTTGGGATGTAATTCAGTCCGGAATTACTTATTAAAATGGCTAAGTTGAAGGATACTAAGTACAAACCTTTAGTTACTGTGTGTACATGCTGTCATTTTGGTATTTCATTGTATTACCACATATTGGTTTATCTCTAGTTGTGTTCTGTGGACATCTCTTTTGATGCATGTGCCTGAGTACTTGTTAACTTCTCTTAAACCTGTCTGTGGTTAGTGTCGTTTTGGACTTAAAAGTTGTGTGTAGTTACATTCCACTTTTCGGCTTCTGTTATGGTATTTATGCAAAGGGCGAATTATGGTCGGTTTTGGGCTATTTTAGGGTCATTTTGAGCGAATTACAAATTCAAAAATCGAATTATGTCACGCTGTACCCTACAACAACAACAACAATGTCAGAACTTTAATCGCAAAAGATTAGGGTTGGCTACCTTACGATTTTGAGGTTTGACTAAGTTTTATTGAGTTGGTTGTATCCAACCTACCGCTCACCCTCCTTTATCCGAACTTGGGAATATGATAAGCGACAAACACTCGCAGGTAGGGTTTTCCTTATACCCTTAAGTTTTTATATAAAAGGACATTTAAGTTTCTTAAAACTTTAGATGAGGTCCAATAATTTCTCCAATAGGTCGTAAGTTCCGAATCCCAATCGTACTTTCCCAAGTTCAATTCAAAACTACAATGTGTTTCAATAAGATTCAACTTCCCGTATTGAGCAAATGGAGGATACCTTGCTTTCTCGTAGGAAAGCAAAGATCCTTTGTCCGGCTTGCCAATGATGACTCGGGATTCACGATAGATTTTGTGCTAATTCCATGTTATTAAATTTGAGCAAGTTGAGAAATTGTTCGACTTTTAAACTTGTAATGCTTACTCATCATAATTTTGTATCAGGTTGTGGTAAGCAGTTTCGTTTATGGGAACGTAAAGGAGAAGAGCAAGGAGCTAGATTCAAAAGACGAAAAGAGTTGTGAACAAGGTTCGAGCGATAAATCATCAGCTCAGCCTCAGATAAATGCTTCTTCTAGTCAAAATATACCCGGCTCGTGGCCCGGTTCTAAAGGACTTGATCTAAAGAACCCCAACACTGACATTGACTTGGCGAGTGGATGACTAGTGATTATAAATGCATCGAGTTACTTGTTTTGGCGATTTGTAAATACATTGTATTGCGTATTTGAAAGCCTTTTACATGCACGAGTTCGGAGATAAACTCGATGAAAGTCGAAAGATGATGGCGTTTCCTGACTTTTAGTGACGGTTAAAAAATCATATATCGGCTGATTTTGGGTAGCCGAAATTGAGATTGAAGATGAGATAACCGAGTTTAGGTAGCATTTGGTATTTGGTAGGGGTAAGTAATGAGTTTTATGATGAGTGTTCTTGTGATGCAGATTCTGTTGTAACTTTTATGTTGATTATTTTTAGTTTCTCATTAATGTTTTTTATTGTTTGTTTTTCTGTCATTTTGTCTCTATTCTGTTTTTTATAGTTATTTTTCAAAAATTTTAAAATTATTTTCCCTTTTGGATTCTTTTTAGCTTGTAATTCCATCCTTTAGGAATGCTTTGGTACACTGGCTCAATGTTTTGTAATTGAAGTTTATGACTCAAATTATGATAAAATTTTTGTTCAAAAAAAAAAAAATTATGATTAAATTTAAAATTTACAATTATTTTGTCACGTTTGGAAACGACGATTTCATTTAGAAATTTGAAATTGACTTAAATTTATTACTCCATTCTATTCACTAGTATTCCATTTGCTTTATGCACTCTATCCAATGCACTTATTCAATCCTTAATATCTCTAATTGTGCGTAATGAAAAATTATGGAAAGTTGATATAAATAATTCTTGTATTGAGACGAATCAAACAAGATTCTATTTGACTATATTTTAACTTGTAGATTAATAATAAAATGCATATTAAGAGTAAGAGATGAACAGTGCCTAAAAAGCAAATGGAACACTTGTGAAAAATAGGAGGGAGTATTAGACATAAAAATTTTTCAAATTTGGATTCGAATTGAATTTCGCCAAAGTAGTTAGAGGAGAGAATTGGAGAATGACTACCTAAATTTTGTCATTCTCAAATTTTCATTTATGATTTCTTAATTGAAATCGATAATTTGAAACGAAATATTTGTTTTCAAACACTACATTAAACTTTTTTGTTATCACTATATAGTATTATAATTTGGATGGACAAAGTTTGTCCGTTAAAAGTAGATCTGTCAAAATGGTCGAACAAAAAATTGTAAATTTTCATTCTTCTGCTTAGAGCTTTTTAAGGGAATTGTTGAGGCCTTTATCTAGTTTTATAATCGGCTTAATTTCAACACACAACAACCATTGAATGTTTAGGTCACATTAAAAGATCTTGTGAGGGCTTTTAGAAAGAATTATACCTATAAAAAATTAAACGAAATTATATTTACAAAATTGAACCTATTTTTACTTAAAACTATTATTTTTTTCTTCTTTGCAATACTATTTTTGGCAATTTATTAGATCAATATTAAATATTGATTAGATGAAAATTATGCTTTCTTGAAATTTTTATTATTAAAAATTATTATCAACAAATAATAAGTGTAGAAACACTTAGAGATAAAAAACGCAACAAGAGGAGGGGGTAAATTGTTGTGTCGTCCTTAAGAGTATTTTTGCCCTGTTTCTTGCGGAATTTTTACAATAAATATACTCTAAGCTATAAAAAGAAACTATAAAGAACTCAAAGATTTAACGTGGAAACTTTCTTGGCCTTAAAAGAAAGAAAGCCAACGACCACTTGGGATTTTAACTTCTTTTATTATTATTTTATGTAATTTACAATTCTTATTACATAAAATTTCTCTTCTCTTCTCTAGGCCTACTTCTCCTTCTCCTTCTCGGTTCTCCTTCTCGTTTATTTTCTCTCTTTACACAAAATTCTCTAAGTTCCCCCTTAGACTTCCCTAAGTCTAAGTTTACACACTCAATAAAAACCTTTACAAAAAGAATTCTCAAATTGGATGAAAAACTAAGAAAAGCACAAGGAAAAATTAAATGGATTAATTGGCAATTAAAAGCAATAAAATTTTCCTCCTTCTTGAATTGGATCTCACGAAATCTTTGATGGGCACTAGACAAAGTTTTCGTATGAATGTCTCTCTCCAAAAGTGCCGGTTATGAAAATTCTCTTTATATACTCACGAGACTTAATTTTAGCCATAAACCCATGATCTAAAACGTGGGAGTAGTGGGCATGGATACTTGGGAGTAATGGGTATAAATCTTGGAAGTTACTTCAAGTAACCGTTGGATTTTAGCTAAAGTAAGAGAAGATTCTATTTTTATGGAGATAAATTAGAATCTAAAATTTTAATTCTCTTAAGTTGTTAGTTATTTAATTGCCAATTAATATCCTTAAGCTAATCAGTTTTTTCATCCGTACAACTTAATAAAAAGAAAAAAAAAATTATTTCCCTATATTTCGTTGACTTTTTCTCTGACCAGTTGCGTTGGGAACACTGCGTTGTCTCCGTCTGGATAGTCTTCAATTCTGACCAATCTAGAACTGTTCCATGACTCAAGTATATGACGTAGACTTGTAATGTTCTTCCACAGCCTTCTAAGGTTCTATCGACGATCTTTAATAATCGGATATATGACCTATCAAAACAATCTCAAAAATAATTTGTTTGTTTATAAAAATTAAGTCATCATCAAAACCAAATGGGCCAATAATAAGTGCATCCTGAAATTTAGGAGCTGACAATTCAAAGTTCACAGTTTATCTTTACAAATTACAACTTTGGGAATAATTAATCTACTCTATCCCCCTCATCTAACACCACTTCGAATTTTTCTATGTCATAACTTTTTAACTCAAATGTCGCAAAATAAGTGAAACAAAAGAGTATTCAAAATGAAAGTACAAAAACCACTCAACTTTTTCTAGCATGATCTTCTACATCAACATTCAGCCCGTTGCGGTTAACATAATCTAGATAGCCCTGTCATAAAATACCATTAATCAAACAGCTAATAATAACGAAGAAGCTAATTGCAAATTAGCGATGCTATACATGCTCTAATTTATCATACAACTAATCCTCACATATAGCCGAACTGGATTAAAGCTTTGGTATTGTTGTGTTTGTGAACTAAACCTTAATGTTAAGAGTATATAACATATCTTGGGACCTCAACCATTAGCTTAAGCTTTTGGTTGAGTTCGTTCCTTGACATGGTATCAGAGCCCACCTTAACAAGAGGTTATAGGTTCGAATCTCAACCACCCCTCATTTAAAGTGGAATATTCAGTGCCTATGCGTATCCACACTTCTAGCACAATGGGCTCTCGTGTCAGGGGCGTGTTAGTGCATAATATATCCTGAGGCCTCAACCATTAACTTAACCTTTTGGTTGAGTTGTTTCCTTGACACTTAAATATGCTGATAGTAATACATCTCCATACCAATGACGTGAGAACCACCACATTTCATTACTCCAACGTCATTGAGGGGTTCAAACCCAAGCAAGGTTTGGGGGGTCAGATCTATGCAATCTCACCTTTATAATACATAAATTGTTTTTAGTCGACCCTTGTTAGCAATATCATTTGCAACTTCACATAAATAAGAAGTGCACATGGTTTGCTGAAGCAATTTTACTATAATTTGTTATGATACGAAACCAAAATCTTTGGGTCCATCAACAATGGATGATGAAGCGAGGACTAAATATGGTTGGATATCGACTCAATATTCAATATTTTATGTTTAGTATACCTGTAAAATACCCACAGCAGCAAATTTGTCTAGCATAGTTTTCATTTCCCTTGGATGTAATGTTAGTGGCTTCAAAAGCAAGTCTACATTCTGAAAACCAAAGGAAAACTCATTGGTGTATCTCGGGACAAAGCCCATTCGGGCCATCAATAACTGCTATTAGGCGAAGAATCTAAGAGAATTAAGACTACCTACCTTTGATGTAAAGCACTCATTCCAATAAGTATATTTGACACCTTCAAGTTTTCCGGTTTTACAAAGATCATCTATGAAAACCTTCACTTGAACACCCTGATAAACAAAGCAGAGAAGCCTCATTCAAAGCGTTAGCAAAGTAACAGAACTCATAATCTTTTTGGAGAACATACATCTGGGCTGGGCCGCTGTCTATCGAAGGGGCAGCCAACAATTAAGCCAGCCAGAGAAAATTGTGAAATCTGAAAGCAACAGAGCAAGATAAGTTAAGCTTAAAATAATTTACATCTGTAGTTTTCTATCTTTCTTAAAGGTCTAGAGTCATGACAAAAGGATAGCACAAATCAATGTATCGAGGCTATAGGTTGTGATAACCAACTCATGCATCAGTAGAAGGTAAAGAAAAGCATAACATAAGGCATGGAACTACTAACCACAGTAGAATAATACTTTACAACCTCAAAAGAAAATTTCCCAGAACATTGGTCCAAGGGCGAAGCAAAGATTTTGGAGGTCCTATTTGTTTTGGAGGACCATGATATAGGCTGGCAGAACGAGACGATTGCAAACGCATTTGCATTGTTTGCGAAAGTCGTTTTGCGACTGCAGCTGAAATTTGCTCTATGAATTTTGACTCTTTAGAAGTTCTATTTGATTGAATTTCAATTTTATTGATTGATTTACATTCATTAATTCTTGATCATCAATTTTACAGGAATTCAAATAAAGGCTGCACCTATAGATACATATCACGTCTGTAATGAGAACATATACAATGGGGTTGAGATGACTACTAGATTGTTTGTTACTTTTTTTATTTCCGTGTCCATTGTCGATGGAGCAAAAAATTTCTAGTTTTTGGTTTTGAATAATAATGGACTATAACTTAGTGGTAATTAAATCTTTTGCACTTTTTATTTATGTGAAGTTGCAAATGATTTGAAAAAAATTTCAATCCAGAACTTTGTTTTGACAAGAACAAGGTTGTGTACCCATCTGAGTTCCAAATCCTAAACTCCGCCTAGGCCAGAGCCACTTGACTTTGGGTGATGGCAGTTGTTGTGTTTTCTTTTAGTTTCCCTTAATTTCAAAATTTTCTGCATTATGCATTCAACAAGTTCAATGAGAGATTCTGATTTTATTTTCCCCTCCTGTTTAGCTTATATTAACCTAAAAAAGGTTATTGATGATATTAATTATGAAAAAGATAACTCATTGAAAACTACAAGTACTTTCTATGATTTCCTATGTTCCTTTAGTTGCAACTTTCTTCGCTTCCGTCCTAATTTGTAGCTTACTCTTGGCTTTCTACTTTTGTTAGGTGTATAAAAAATCGTGGGTCATTGAGAAACTTGTAAATATTTGTTCAGCCCATCTTGTATGAGACCGTCTAAAGGTGAGACGACCTCAGAACTAGAAACCCATAAGCTAAAAGTTTCTATTATTGAGCTATTTTACCCAAGTATGAGGTATGTCTCACAGCTCACGGTGAAACCGTCTCATACAAGAATTTGTGATATTTGTTTCCTGCAAATGTAAAATTGTTGGTCATCCCGATTTGCAATTGCAGCTAACATTATAATTAGTTATAACAAAGCAACAAACAGGAAATGGGCAATGGGCAACGGGCCAACGGCAAGTCGGCAACTGAGTAAAGTAGCACTAGAAGCATAGAAAACACAAAGGATTTGCCAAATGAAATTACACAATAAAATTGGTTCGCTGACATCACATCATATTCACAAAGCTAGTAAGATCAAGAAAAACTTACCAAACTGTTGAAATCTTCAGCAATCAACCCAATACTGAATTTCTTCCGGAGTAAAACACTGTAATGTAACAAATTCAAGTGAGAGTTCATAACAGAAGAATTATGACAGGGATAGGTATGAGCTATATAACTGCAAAATCTTCCACAACTTTAAACTCATTTCGAAAAATTATCAGCATCAAATCCATTCTTTCATCATTAATGGGGGAAAAAGCTAATCAATTTAGCTACAAATTGCAATTAAAAAGTAAAAAAAGTACCTTAAAGGTGTTGCAATTTTGTTTTCAGGGTCTGAAACAGCAAGTCCAACATACTTATCACCAACATCCAAGCCCAAAAACCGCTCTCGTTTGGATGCATTCGCCTTAATCATTTCTTGAAACAAGCGTAATGGCTTCACATACCTCATCTTCTCTGTAACCCATTTCATTAAGAATCAATAAACTTACAATTAATCATACTTTTGTAATAACAAGTTGAAACAATTTAGTATTAACTACTCCTAGTTCAGTGAGGCATTCTGTCAAACACTTGGTCTGCAAAAATTTCCACACAGCACAAAAAACAACTGATAGAACTTTCCTTTTCAGTAAATGAAACAATGTATGGAGAAATTTTTGGTATTCTACTGATATTTTAATATCCATATTTGATGTCATTGAGATGTAAAGATGAAATAGCTGAAGACGTATTGAAGGATCAAGGATGAAGAAATTAGTCTTATTAAACCCACCATTGATCTTAAGTTCGATAGTGTTTGATTATGATGCAACTTCAATGGCGGAAGGAAGGTAAATTCTGAAAAAATCACTACTAGGGCGGTGAAGATTCGGCCAATCATGAAAAAGAAATGGAAGGAGAGCTTGGTTTCGATTTCAATGTAGAAGAACACAAGTAGAAGAAGTGAAAAACCAACCACTCCTATGGTTTAAATAAATATTTAAGTTTTGAAATTTCAATTAGTTTATGTTTAAATTTTAAAAATTAATCAAGAATTATTATGTTCAAAGAAGTTTGGTTATGTTTAGTTATAGTTTACTTAAATTTGAAATTAATTATGTATTTATGTTTAATTAATATAGAAAAAGAAGTATTCGAGATGTTTTCACTTTTGGAACTATATTTATGAAGAATGAAACCGATATTTTAGGTGCTTTTGAATGCATTTGTCAAATTTGCGAGATTCAAGATATACAACCACTAAAATTACACATACTAACGAGAACTCTAAGTAAATAATCGTTATTTGCCAACTTGTCAAATCATATTCATGTGGAGAGATTTAATAGGATAATATTTCGAAATTGTAAATTACCTTTTTGTGTTTTGTTTATGTTATTAATAGATTTTTTGTTTTTTATGGTGATTTACAAATTACGGTGATTAATTAAGATTTTCTACTAACAAGGTAAATCACTTCCTATGAATTGTTTGTGATTACCCCTCTGTCCTCTATGATTTGCATCAAAGAGAAAAAGGGTAGTTTTTAAGAATGTGGCAATAAATAAAAAAAGAGAGAATAAATTGTATGAATGAAATTAAAAGAGAGTTAAAATGTATGCATGAGATTAAAAGAAAGTGGTGGACCATTACCCAAAAACAAAAATAATGCAAATTAAGTAGAACGTACAAAAATAGAAAATACTGCAAATTCAATGGGAGAGAGAATACAATATAATGTCTTTTCAATATTGATTAATATAGTAATTAGTAAAGTACTTTTGTCTACATGTATTAAGTGGTGGTAGAGGGACTCTATGTCCTCTCATTGCACACGAAACATTGTGATTCATGAAATTGCTATATATGTTATTAATGATTGATTTTCTTTTAACCATGGTGAAAATGTTAACTATGAGTCTTCAATAAAACTAATTTACAATCAAAATTTGGAGTTATATTTTGAAATACACTAAAACGTCGTATATTTAAATTATATGAATAAAACTATTATGAATGTATTAAAATGTTTCATATATACATTGGTGAGTTAGCCTAACAACTGATACTTAATCTTCTTGTCCTCATAATGAACCATATATGTGTGTAACTCTTGATGGGATTGACTATAATCGATATGGTGCAAAACAAATATTGTTTTTGAAGTTATGCCTGAAAGACATGAATATTACATTAAAAACAATACTTGCGAATTGAAATAGTGAACCTTGTTTGTAGAGGTGTTCAAAACAAATCCGATGATCCAATAGACACCCGACTTTATAACCGAATCCGATTTGACCCGACTTAAAATGGATCTACAATTACGTAAAAATCAATGTGAACACAAAACCTGATTTTAAACCGACCCGATACACCTGACCCGAAATCAACCTGATGACTCGAATGAATACCTGTTTGATAGTGTTTTTGTTTCTAAAATTAATGATATTTCTTAAAAAAAATATTAATTATTTGTTAGAAGATCCTACTTCTGAATTGATTCTTCATGGTAAATTCTTGCATGTGGGTGTGATGCTCATGGAATTAGTTTTTCTTGTCAAGAGTGAATTAAAGAATTGTCTAGATCATATTAGAAACATAGTTAACTAGCTTCATTTTAGACAAGTTAATAGGAGATATAAATAAATTATGTCGTGAATCTGAATTAGCAAACGTCTATTAGAGTCTAGATTGCTTGCATTAAGTGTGATTTTTTAAGTACCTCAAATTTCGATTTTAACTAAAATTAGTAAATCAACGATTTACATCAAATTTAAAGCTAAACAAAGGATTATAGATGATTGGTTTGCGTTAGGGGAAGTGTTTGGTAACGAAAAGACTACAATTTTGTGAATCATCTGCAACTTTACATAAATCAGAAGTACACATAGTTTAATAAGTTATTTAAGTTCTTGAACTTGTAGCATTTTCCAATAAAGAACAGACGAGTTAGATGGATAGATAGATAGATAGATAGATAGATAGATAAATACGCTTTCCCACATAGAACGAGTTCATTCTTTTTCCTCTTGGTTGCTTCACACCAAGTTTTCTATCAACCAAAAAAGTCAAAATACAAATCAAAAATTGCCATTTTAGTCATAAATAAGACTGCACAATTCAGCTTCAGCTGTAATGTCTTGTTCAGTGGAGTCATAATAAGTTGGGACTTGGGAGTTCAGACTCTTCAATGCAGATCATACGTGTTCAGGCTTGAATTCCCGGATTTGGAGCAAAGAATAACAGCAAACCTCGAAAACGAGAGACGTATACATATACGATTAACAGCAAGGATGCTTCATCGATTATTCAATCTATACGATCCCCAACAGCTTTTTTATATCATACTGCAATAGCAAAACAGTATTACTGAGCACAGACTAGTTCATCATCATCGTCATCCCAATGAGTCCCGCCCAAGGCAGGGTTTGAGGGGTGAGAAAGAAGGCAGACCATACCCTCATCACGAGGAGGTTGTGATCGAAGGGAGCCCCTCAATTCGAGTATCGCCTCAAGAAACAAAACAGTCGGAAATCCTTACCTCCAGACTGAGAGGTGAAGTTGTGGGATAATATCTACCAACAGCCTGGCCTTGCTTATCAACAAGAAACTTGGCGAAATTCCACTGGATATCATCTCCGAAAATTCCCCATTTCCCCGATTTTAAGAATTGGTATAGAGGCGAAGCGAATTCTCCATTTACTTCAATCTATAGATGCATCATGCAAGAGCGAGAATTCAAGAAATCGAATCAAAAACTATATGGGTTTTCAAAGCTTCACTTCCCTCTACTAGGGTTCTAAGAGTCTAAATGTAAATATATCAATCCTGAATGAAAACTAAAAATCAACAACAGCTTATCATGCACATAAAAGGATCCTTTGAATCCAATAAACATGGGCAAGAATGTAGTATACTTACTTTGTATATTATTTTCACCATTGTTATTAAACTCGTGATTTTAATGTACGATCTCATGATTCTACAATCTAAAAACTAACTAGCAATCCGGATTGTAAGTAGTATAGTAATATTGGTAGGATCTTAGAAAGATTCTATGATTAACTAGCATATATACTTTTAGGATCGAACTTCATCGGGTTTATGTGTCCAAATGTCTCTTATTCTTCGACGTGGGATCACAATTCACAACTCACATGTGAGTTATTTACACCCATCACTCCTACCTCTCTCTTCGCTCAGCCTAAGCCTATATTTTGTGATCCTAGTCCGACAACACACAAGAACCTCGTTCCAGGTTTTACTAGGGCTGCTAGAATTTGAGCATACATGAACAGCTCATACTGATGGACAAAACAGACAATACTATCAACATTCAATTACAAATAGAGTTAACAGCAGATTATCTAAGCTCAAGCCAAGAGTCCTACAAACTTGCAATTTGCAATGACCTAATTCTATGTGGTACAGATTATAAGCTAGTGTTTCAGATTCAAGTTAAGGTTAGTCGGTTACACTTACCAAGCACCGAAAAGGTAAGCGAGTTTCATCGACATAGATATAGTGAGGTTCTAGCAAAAGCAATGCTTTCAAAAGGGGTTATTCAAAACTTAATGTCGGCTCATGTCACTCCCAAAACTAATTCTAAAGCAAGTAATATCAAAAATCATCTTCAAAAACTACCGACTGAGACACACTCTAGACACGAAAATACTACTTTGGACATGGGTGTTGCGACGCAAGATTTACCTGATTTTGAAGACTTCTTTATGAGCAGTTCACATACAAATACTTGCATACATATTCATGTATTTGCTTTTTCATGTCAAATTTAAACCTTATTCTCATTTGTGATCACATATCCAATGATATTCTTCTCCGTATTTGCATTTTTCTCTCTTCAGGATGTTTTCGAGATAATTGGGGTGTAGAGTAAAACTTCCATAGGTTTGGCGGAGTGTCGATTGTCTAATACAGGTACGTAAAACAAGATGAAGAGCCAAAGTAACATCGTTCATAACTTGGATAGTAGATACTATAGAATATGATAAGTAACAAACAAATTAGGCTAAATGCACAAGCAACAAATGAATTTAATATAGGATAAATGAGTTTTCATGGTGGTGAAACTACATCGTGTTTCGTTTACCTTGTCGAATATAGGAAATTTAGACTCAAAGCGAGAGCAAACAAACTCAAGAATCTCCTCATTATCACCTGGCTCCTCATCACCAAACTGATTACAGGGGAAAGCCAGTATCTCAAGGCCTGAAAACACAATAATTCCAAGATCCACCCATCACCATAAAACTAATTCAACCATTACATTAGCGCCCTGTTTGATAATCGGTATTAAATGGTGTTAATTTTGGTGAATAACTCTTAGCAAGTTTAATGCTCACACTTATTCTCCTTCAACAATCTCATTTTTTTCGCAAAATTCATTCCAATGCCTTACCATTTGAAAATCTGATATTAGATTGTAATGAAAAATCATGAATAAATAAAACCCTTTTAAAAACAAACTCCCATTAGAATGGCATGATACATATTATGAAAATTTACACGGCAAATCATCCTCAGTACCGCCTATTAATACCGATAACCAAACGGGCTTAACAGATTACAAGAGAGTACAAAACCAACAAATGGGAATCAAATAAATGGAAAAAGACCTTGATCTTTGTACTTGTCATACAATTGATTAAGCTCAGTATAATTAGAATTGGTCATTCCACTGCCAACAATTGAAATAACCCATTTGAGCAATAAATCAACATAAGACATTTAATCAAAACAAATGGGTAAAGAACTCAAAAATAAAATACCATTTGGAAGCAACATTTACAATCAACAAAACTTTTCCCATATAATCACTCAATTTTACATCATTTCCTTTGGCATCCTACACAAAAAAGAAAAATTATGCAGTTATATAGAAACGAAAATCAAATATTACAAACAGATTGTTTCGGAAAATGTCTAATTGTTCTAAAATATTCATATTTGACTTGTTAAATTGGAAGAAATTAAAGGGTATGGAAAATCGAAGTGGGAACTAAAAGAAGAATCAAGAAAACAAACCTTAACAGTGAATCCATAAATGGATTGTGGGGGTTTAGTGGGTTCACTTGCCATAAAGGAATATGGAAGAACGGAAGAGCAATTTGTTCCTAATCCTAACCGCGATATACCTAAAGTTTGCTAAATTAAAAAAAAAAATTTTTTACTCCATTTATTAAATTTTTGTTGATGATTATGAGCCAATAATGAATATATATTTTATTTTTATTTTTGAATATGACATGATCACTTTTACTCTCGTCTCTTTATTTTTAAATATTTAATAATTTTGACTTATTACAGTCAATTTTTTAGTCTATGTGTTAAAAGCAAATAGGGCTAAATGGCTGAGACATAGGTATTAATTGGTAAAATGGTCTCAAACTCTCGATTCTTTTTGAAAGATACTTCCTCCATTTCAGTAATTAATCATTCCTGTTTTGGTCAATTCACAGAACAATAATTTTTTTTCTGAGTTTATTTTTTTAGTTATATTTAATTATATTTTTCGTAAAAAAGGAAATGAGGTTTATTATTTATGTACTCTCTAAATTTTTCTTTAAAATCGTGTTGAATTAATTGGGAAGATGAAGGTGAAATAAAGATATTATTTGTAAAAAGTGTTACTTTTATTGATTAGAAAACAAAGCAAGCAAAAGAAGGATAAACGAGCTCCAATGGTAGTAATGGACGCAGGTATTAACTAGGGATTTTTTGACTGTGCACATTTCTTTTTACTCTCTTATTGGGAAAATGGGTATGAATTGTCCGCATTTTTCATGAAAAATAAACCCCCATCCGGACCCTACCTTGTACGGGATATTGAGAGTGTACTTTTTTAATCGAGCACTCTTATTCTCGGTTGAACGTGAGGCTTGGAAAATTTAGGTCTCTTTATAAACTTATTCGCTCATTTGAGCACAGAATGTTCAGATTTATATCTGTCAGTTGGAAAAGAAAGAAATAGAATCCCTATATTTAAGGATTATGGGATACTAGTATAATGCCCGTGCACTGCACAAAAATTTAACTGTTTTGATAATTTTTGTTAGCATAAAAAATATTTCATAACCATAGAAAAAAATATTTACATACTTAATTAAAATAAATATTATATATATAATGTAAGTTATTGACACTATTTATCTTAATGCAATAATAGAAAAATTAAAATTTAATATATATATAAAGACATTACATTTTAAAAGAAATCTACTTTAATTACGCAAATGAAGAAGTACTTATTGATATTAATTAAGAAAATAAGAAAATAATATTTAATTAAAGAATAATTGAGCAAATAAGAAAACATTAAGAAAATAAGAAAATAATATTTAATTAAAGAATAATTGAGCAATTAAGAAATTAAAAAATAGTACTTAATTAAGAAATAATTGAGCAATGACACATGGTGAATTATGGGAATTCCACAACTCTCATTCTAAAGGTGCCACATGTCATAGTGGATTCTGAATTAGTATATTTTATTATGATGATGATTGATTATCAATATAAAATAAAATATATAGAGGTACTTATAACATTAACACAAAAAATAGAAAATATAAAAGCAAAAATTAGTAGGTTTTATACTCCCTCCGTTCCAGTTTACTTGTCCCATTTCCTTTTTTAGCAATTCCTCATTACTTGTCCCATTTCCTTTATTGGCTATCCTTTTTTTACCTAAATACCCCCACTTTTTCAATTCCCAATACTCCATTACCACCTTTACAATTAATTTAATCAATTAAAATACCCAACTACCACCTTTTCCAATGGACCCCACTACTACCTTAATATCCGTGTTTGGTCAAATGGGACAAGTAAACTGGACCGGAGGGAGTATATACTAACGATCTTTCAAAAGATAAGATTAATACTCCCTCCTATTCAATTACATTGTCCACTTTCCTTATTTGGTAAAGTCTATTTACTTGTCCACTTTTTATTTTTGGCAAAACTTTTTACCTAAATACCCCCAACTATCCCAACTTATATTATTTAATAATACCCCACCTACCATCTTTTCAATTATTATAATCACTTAAAATACCCCACTACCACCTTTTCAATTATTATAATCACTTAAAATACCCCACTACCACTTTTTCTTAAAATCCGATCCAAACCCAAAGTGGACAATGTAATTGAATAGGAGGGAGTATAATACTAAGATATCCTTTGAAAAAAAAAAAAGAATTTCCTTCGCTAGGCATAGACTTAAAAACGATCTAAGCAAACAAGAACCATCATCATTCATCAACCACGCCTTTATTCAAACACAATCAAATAAAAGAATATTATTAAAATTAAAGTAAATTCTAACATAAGATTCAAAAAATTAATTAGAAATTAGAAATTTTTGTGTGTAACCAAGCATAAGTCTACAATATCAATATGAAGTGAGTCAAACATTCATCTCTACTAGTGTACAAGACCAACTCGACAATCAACTCAATAGTGAGATGATTCTTAATCGAATGATCCAAACTATAGCATAAGCAAATACAAGTTTAATTAAATTCCTCTGCTTGTTTCATGCAACATATACCATAAAAATAGAATCAATGAAGTTTTATTATTATTATAAACAAATGGTTGAGACGATCTCGCCAAGAGACGCATCTCATATATGGATAAACAACCCACCTAATATACTACTCCCTCCGTTCCTTTTTAATGTTCCTATTTGGGTTTTTCACCAAGATTAAGAAAAAATAGAATCTTTGATGGTAGTGGATATTATTTTAATTATATAGTAGTGGGAACTGGGAAGTAATGATAAAGTATGAGATAAAAAATAATGATAGTGTAATGTAATGATTGTATCGGAAGTATGAGAGAGAACATAATTAAATAGTAGTGTGAACTGTGAAGTAAGTAAAATGGGGTTTTAAGGGGTAAAAGTGGAATGAATCAATGAATATTCTAAAGTGGAAAAACTTATAGAACTACCCGTTTTAGTAAGGTGGAAAAATATAAAGGAACGGAGGGAGTATAAGAATATAGACTCCTAATTTGAGATTGTCTCACCGAAAAACAGTCGAAATCTGTGAACAGAGGAGCATTTCCAAGTGAACAACAAACACAAAATTCTTGTTAAAAGCAGTCTAATTATTCAAAAACCTTAATCTGCATTATATAGTTAAAACAATTCTTTGATCATGAAATGCATCTTGATACAATGTAAATTAAACCAAGAATAAAAGAGAGTATTGTGAACTAATGATCAACTTTCATAGATACATAACCCATAAATACTGCATGTATGTGAACAAACAAATGAAATACATTACACATAGATGTTCATCGCGACTCTTTATTTTTAATATTCTATGTATCGCATCTTAGCAAGCGAGTCGGTCTCCAGGGATCGCAACGCTTCATGAGATGCCAAGAAGTTTCTTGATGTCCTTCTGCGGATTCAAAACATTATCAAGTTATAAGTTATTCGCAACACTAAAAACGAACACGGTTAATTTCTTTCTTCTTTTTCTACTTCGAGAAAAACGATGCAATAGTATAAGCAAAGCATTATTTCACCTCGATGCTCGATGGGGAAGTAGTTGGAGCATAACGATCTACAACAACTCCGTTTTGGTCTACGAGAAATTTGGTGAAATTCCATTTGATTCCGTCTCCAAAAATCCCACCTTTTTGTGATTTCAAGAACTTGTATATGGGTGCAGCATTGCTACCATTCACATCCACCTACGAATAAGTTCAAAGAAAATGCTTAAGGAATAACATTATAAGGTGTAGGTTTTATTCGGTTTGTATTTTGGACCGCGCTCAGTATAACGACACTCTTAAAGAATATATGAGGTTGCATTTTTCGACCACACTTCTAGTATATTTTGAAGTTTCTAAAACCAATTTGTAGAAGTATTATTAACGAACCAACTCAACCAAAAACTTAAGCTGATGGTTGAGGATCCAATATATGTTATGTACTCTAACACACCTGCTCACACGATAGCTCATTTGGCTAGAAGTGTGAATCAACACAAGCTCTCCTCATACCTAGCACTAAATATTCCACATAAATGAGGGGTGGTTGAGATTTGAACCAGTGACCTCTTGTCTCGCTGACTTCTGATACCATGTCAAGAAATTAACTCAACCAAAAGCTTAAGCTGATAATTAAGGCTCCAAGATATGTTACATATTCTAACATTAAGTTGATGGTTGAGGGCTAAAAATATACTCCCTCCAACTAAACCAAGTAGTTCCATTTGGGTTGGACACGGTTTTTAAGAGTGGAATGGTGGGGTATTTTAATTGATTAAATTAATTGTAACGGTGCTAGTTGGGTATTAGGATTAGTAAAAGTGGGCGTAGTTGAGTATTGAGAGTAGTAAAAGTGGGGGTATTTAGGTAAAAATCATTGTCAAAAATAGAAATAGGACAACTTGAGTGAATTGCGCATAAAAAGAAATGGGACAACTTAGTTGAGTTGGAGGGAGTATTAAATACTCACAATAAACTGATGGTTAAGGCCCAAAATATGTTATATACTCTAACAAGTATCGAATCAAATTATAACCAAAACGGATTTGTTATGCAAGTAAATGAGTACCTTGTCAAAAATGGGGTACTCGGCCTTAAAACGAGTGCAAGCAAACTGCATGATCTCCTCATTAGTGCCTGGCTCTTGGTTGCCAAATTGGTTACATGGGAATGCCAAAATCTCTAGGCCTGAAATCAAACAAATTGGTAAATACAAGCCTTCAAATAGCTTGAATCAATTTGATAACATGAAAAGAAAAAACCACAAGAAGCTACCTTTGTCTTTGTACTTCTCGTACAATTTAGCCATCTCTGTGTAGTTTGAATTGGTCAGACCACTGCATTCAAAAGAGAAAAAAGAGTACATTGAATTGCGTTCAAAAGAGTATTAATTTTTGATACTGAGAATACAAAGGTGAGCGACAGAGCGACTCGTCGGGTGATTATGAGGTGTACAGTGTTGGAAAATTAACCCACATATGATTTTACATCGAAGAATTAGAAGTGATATTGGTTAAAAAATAAGCTTGATGATTTACTGTTCCTATTAACAATTGGTTTTCAGATGGAACCTCATCGGGTTTATGGGTAGTCAATTCTCTAGTGTGGGTCTTGTATACAAGCCCAAATTTATCACACAGGTGGTGAATCAGTTTTCGATTACAAGGCAATCGAAAAATTTAGTAGGAAATTGCAATTATAACATCCTAAAATTGGGACTAAAGCCATATCCATACCATTGTGATGCAACATTGACAATCAACAACACCTTTCCTTTGTAAATACTAAGATCAACATCATTTCCACGAGCATCCTACAAGTAATTCAATTATTATGTTAAAGGAACCATAAAATTTATATGAATTATTGCAGCCGAATACAAAGAACTAAAAGAAAGCACACCCTGAAAATCAAATCCAATAAGTACTATTGGGTCATAACCAAACATTCCAAATGGACTCGCTGGCTGGCTGCAGCTTAGCTCATGCGGATGCACCCACAAACAACCATGGATTGTGGCCCACAAATTCACGGATAATGAACATTAACTTGTAATTGTATACACACTCGATGAGATTCACTCTTTCCAAAAAAGCGTATAAGTAGGAAGATTACATTATAACCTACAAGGGTCTGAAATCTTCTGTTTGACCAATTCATATCAAAACTCAATTTTTCGAAAGTTTAGCTAATAACTGATAGCTAATAGTTAGTTACAGCGACTAAGCTAGTTTGACTAGCCGATTTTGAATTCGCTACCATAAGAAACTTGTTTAAAAATAACAAAGTTTTTTCAATCAGCTAGTTTATCGAATATTAGCATGACCAATCAACCCTATATTTAAATATCAAAATAAATTAAAATTGCTCAATAAGTCATTCTGCCAAACAATCCCATAATTTTTTAAAATTAAAAGGTTAATACAAGTAAATTAACTCAAATCCCTAAATTAAGGGGCCTGTATCGGAACCTCCCAGTCAATTTCTCAGTAATTTTCAGTAGAAAAAAAAAATAAGCCCATCACTAATCAATTGATAAATTGATCAGAGAAATACAATTAACAAATAAACAGCAACAAAACAAGTGATAAATAATCAAAGAAAATAAAAAATTAGAGAATTAAAACGAACCTTGACAACAAAATCGTGAATTGAATTAGGTTGAGAAGAAGAATCACTTGCCATGGACTGAGTAGTAATCTTAAATCTTAAATCTTAAAGGTTGAAAACAGGTGATTGATTAAATACCCAGAAAACAAATAAGAGTAATTGATGAAGAAATAGCTTAAATTCTGTGTTTAAGGGGAGTAGATGAAAAACATAAGAGGGGAAAGTCAATAAATGAAAGGGTATTTATAAAATCATGGATGAAATCATGTAAGGTATGGAAAGGAATCAATCAAGTAATTAAGTTCAGATAGCGACGTTTGAAAGGAGTATACTTAGACGGAAAGAAATTGACGAAAACGCCATAAATTTGAGAATTCAGAGGGTGGTTTCTAGTTTATATTGAAAATGGAGATTGCGGGTAATGTGAATAGAGGTAGGTGGTAATCAATTCAAAATTGATGATACTATCTCTCTCCCTCCGAAATAGCACCATTTGATCAAAAAATGTGACAGCCTTTTGAGTTAAATGGTGCTAATTCAGAGGGACAGAGAGAGTAATAAATACTTGTTTCGTTTCATATTGCTTCCGCCAAATTAATTTTTACGCTATTCATCATTTTGTGGTAATTTATATATTTTGGCTACTCCCTCCATTTCCTATATTTTTCGGTTTAAAATATTCTATTTTGGAGGGAGAAATTAAATTATAATTTTTAAAACATATATAAATGATAAATTTATTTATGTAAGATCTCATTATATTCGTTGTAAACTTTTTTATTATATATTTTTTATAATTTTTTATAATGTGTATTTAGAGATATTAAGACTCAAACTTTACTTTGAAAACTGTAAAAAAGTAAATGGGAAAAATATTTGAAGACAAATTTACGAGAAAAATGCATAATCATGTGGCATCTCATTTTATTCATCTTGTTACATATTTTTATAATATTAAGTTTTTATAATTTTTAGTCTCGTATAACTCTAGGGCTTGTTTGGTTACCACTATTACCCTTGGAATTTTAAGTTCCCAGGAAATAGTATTATGTTAATTTGTTTGGTTGCCAAAAAAATCTAAAATTCCTAGGAATTATAAAATCTAAGGGAAGTTAATTCCTATGAGACATAGGAATTAGATTACCATGTACCCCTTGGCCATTAACAATTCCCATGAATTACTTCCAAGGAAATGAAAATTCCTATTGTCAAACAAACAATATTAAGTAATTCCTAGGAAATTGACAAAGGAAGTAAATGTTAAGGAAGTAAATGAATTACAACTTCCCATTAGAATTTAATTCCTACGTGAACCAAACGACTCCCTATATATAATATTAAGTTTTTATAATTTGATTTCCAAAAAAAAGTTTTTATAATTTGTAGTAGTTTGGTATAAAGGATGTGATAATGCGGCAGTTATGGAAGGTGTTTGAGGGATACGTGGGTAAACGGTAGCCATCCTTAAGTCAACACACTCTTGGCATGCCAGCTTGCCATGGAGCAGACTTGAAAAATTGCGTATTTTGATATTCATATTGGGATGTTTTTTCAAAATAAATTGAAATAAATAAGTAATTTCTTAAAAAAAAATTAGAAATTTTGACTTTTGGTTAAATTTATTCAAAAAATAAGCGTTTTAGTGTCTAAACTAAAGGTTAGGTATGTCCGCAGTTACTAACAGCGAATAAAAAGTTGGTTAAAAAGTCAAAATTATTTCTCCGCGGTTAAAAACTACAAACAAAAAAAGACAAAATCATAACGTTATAAAGAATAAAAAAATAGAAATCATCATAAAGTTTTATTTGCAGGTTTTAAGCATTATCTAAATGAATTTTATCGACTAAAATTGAATTTTATTGATCATAACTATTTTTTAGTAATCAAGTTTAATTTTTACTAATTGTAACTGATTTTTAGTTATGAACTAAAATAGAGTTTTATTGATTAAAACCGATTATTATTGATTTTGACTGGTTTAGACTGATCATAACTGAATTTTGCTAATATTATAACTTATTTTTACTAATTAAAATTAATGTAAAATCATTATACTGATTAACTTTTTAAGATGAAATAAACAAAGACCTAATTGAGTCAAGTTTTTAACTGATTGCAACCTCTTTTTTGATCTTTGATAAGAGTATAATTTTCCATCTTCAATTCCTTCCCGCTGGAGGTGTTCATTCGGGTCATCCGGTTGAGTTCAGGTCAGGTGTTTCGGGTCGGTTTAAAATCGGGTTTTGTGTTCACATTGGTTTTTACATAAGCGTAGATCCATTTTAAAGTCGTGTCAAATCGGGTTCGGTTATAATATCGGGTGTCTATCGGATGATCGGGTCTATTTTGAATACCTCTACTTCCCGCTATATGAGCAAAATATATATTGGGTATGATGATGATGAGTAGACAAATTTAATTAATTAATAATAATAATAATAATAATAATAATAATAATAATAATAATAATAATAATAATAATAATAATAATTTGCATCACTAAAGGATTTATAATTATCAAAGTAAGCAACCATTTTTTCTAATTTAAGAATTGCTTGATGTGTTTTTCAGATTAAACAAGCTACGTAAAAATTAAACCACACTCTTATGTAAAAAATTAACAACTGCTCAATATGAAATAAAATTTGATTCTTGTATAACAAAATATGAGACTAATTTTAAAATGTTAAAAAAATGTGAACGTAATTTGAATACATAATACAAAGTTCAAAATAGTACACGTACAAGCAAATTATGTATAGAAGTATAGGATAATGAATACAATATTTTTTGCACCTTTCACGCATATTAAAGGCCAAAATTAGTTTATACATGTGTTTTCTATTATGAGAACATAATAAAATTAGACAATCGCTGCAAACAACTGTCGAATATGATAAGAGTATGATTTTCCATTTTCAATTATTCCTGGTAAATCCTTCCCAATATATGAGTGAAATATATTAAGTACTATGATGATTAGATAATTTTAATTAATTAAAAATTAGAATTAATTTGCATCATTATAGGAATATGATGATTATCAAGTAAACAATATTTTTATCCTAATTTAAGGATTCCCCTATGTCTTTTTTAGATAATTGCTCAAATAATTTGGCATATGAGGATCTTTTATAAAATCCATCCATATCAACATTATAATTTGATTTTTTTTAATTACATGATAGACCGAGAATCAAAGAAGAAATATGTGAGAAACAAAATTAAAACTTTACGTGAGGAAAATAATAACTAGTACTCCAAAAACAGCAAAATCTAGTTCTTTTTACGATAAAATATGAAACTAGTTTTAAAACGTGAAAAAATGTGAAAGTCCTAACATATAAAATACTTCCTCCTTTTTTTTAGTTGTACCCTATTCATCCATGTTACTTAATTTTCATATTGTCGTTAATCAATAGTTAAAACATAGTCACGTGAAATCTTGTTAGAATCATCTCGATGTGACTTTCATTGATTTTCAGTTTCCATAATTTTTCGATGTGTCTATAATTAGAGATATTAATAATTGAATCAGTGCATTAAAGCGTGTGAAAACATCCTTGGATGCAAGTATAAATACAAAATACGACCATAAATTTCAAAATAATACTCATTAGTCCCTCATAATTTGAACATAGAGAAAATTTTGTTTTTTTTAAGAAAAAAAGAGAGATAATGAATTGTATGGTTGAAATTTAAAAAAGGTTTGAAATGTATGGATGAAATTAAAAAGAAAGTGGTGGGTCATAGTCCAAAAATAGAAATAATGTAAATTGAGTGGAACGGACCAAAATTAAAAAATACTGTAAATTAAATAGGACAGAGAGAATACAATCTACGTAAAAACAAATTATATATAGGAGTAATATATAAGACGTATACATTTTTCACACGTACGTACGTTCACACATAAATAAACACCAAAATTAGTCTATAAATGTTTTTCTATTATGGGAACATAATAAAGTTGTAAAATCGTTGTGAACAACAGGGGAACAACGAAGAACAACAAATTATTTGCAGTATAAATACACATGCATTCCTCTGAAATTTTCAATCCATTCCAACAACGAAGAACAACAATCAAAAATGGCATGCGCAACAGGCGATCTTCTCAAAATCTATGCTGACCGTCTTTCTCAACCTTCCCGAGCCGTCGTCATTTTCTCCCAGTATTCTTCTCTTTCCTTCGTTCTACCTTCATATAATCATATCATATTCACTTTTTTTTATTTCTGTTTTTTTTTAACTAATAAGTAATTATTTTAGGGTTAATGGAATCCCATTCGAGGAGCAGAAGATTAAGCTTTTTTCTCCTGATGTCCAAAGGCCAGATTTCATAGGTATTCTGTTTGTTGATTCCTAATTATTTGTTGTTCGCAATTATTCTGATCTAAATTTTGCGATCGAATAGGTGAAAGCTAAATTTAACAAAATGAAAGGAAATTCTTCATGATTTTAATTGAATTGTTAGCGTTTTTTTTTATTTTTTAAAATGATATTTGAATTGATTGTTATGATCGATTAACAGCCGCGAATCCATTGAAGAAAGTTCCAGCAATTTCTCATGGCAACTTCACTCTGTTCGAGAGGTAAATTTAGGTTTATCGAATTGCTCGTCTTCGTAAGATTAATTGTTTTGCCATTTTTTGGTTTTGAAATTGTGCAATTAGGAAAAATTGATAATTCTTTGGATATTGATTATACTTGTGTGGTTGTATCTGGTAGCCATGCCATTATGACGTACCTTGCTTGCTGGTTTCTAGTACCTGATCACTGGTGAGTTCATCTTGATACTTACTGGATATTAGTATCCATGTCTTGATTCAATTTTACGATTCATTTTACAGATTCTAAAATTAAATTGACTATTTGTTTATGTTAATTTATGTTAGGTATCCGTCCGATCTTCGTAAGAGGGCTAAAATTCAATCCGTGTTGGATTGGCATCACTTAAACTTACGCTATGCCTCAAGTAATATCTCTATCCCACTCCATACTATTCGTTATCAACATAAGAGAATAAAAAATTATGCAACTTGGATTGGAACCGGAATCTCGAATATGCAAGTTGGATTCTTTTCGGTCTAGTCCGGGTTTGGACCGGTTATACCGGGAATAATTTTTGATAATAAAAATAAAATAAAAAATGGAAGATTTTAAAATAATTTAGCAAATTAATTACTATAAAATTAAAATATTTGAATTAAAAAATAAAATATTTAAAACCCTTTAAATAAGTATATACATAATAATTGTAAATATTATTCCCCTTCAAAATCACTCTTTTGTACTTCCGGTCCCATCCGGTCCAACTCGGAATTTTCCGGGTTTAGGCTGGACCGTACCGAAAACCAGAACGGTGAATAAGTAAGACCCGGTGATCGGACCGGATGCAACCGGTTCCGGTCCCGGTCGGTCTCATTTTGCACAACCCTAGAAGTAATTACCATTTTCTCCGGTAAAGTTTTGGGTTCCATTATCAATGCTACTCACATTAATTATTCGATCATGTGGACGATATATAATGGAAATGATCAGTGCATTACACGTTTCTAAACAACATTGTACATCATATGTATTATGTTTTAATTTGAGTCTGACCTTTCACTTGTTTGGGTGAGCCCAGCAAGATACTTGATGAACACAAATTTGGCATCTTTACTTGGAAAAAAACCAAACCCAGAAGCTGCAGCCGAGTTTGAACTCAAGTTAGGGGAAGCCTTTTCTACCATTGAAACATTGTGGCTCAAGGACGATTCCAAGTTTTTGTTGGGAAATGCACAACCTTCTGTTGCTGATCTTTCCCTTGTCTGCGAGACTATGGAACTTCATGTAAGCCTAAACTAACTACACATTAGGTTTTATACTCATTTTCCCATTTTAAAACTAAACTAACATAATTAATTCGCTCAAGGCCGGTCCTAGGCAAGGGCAAGAACCCAATACCCATGAAAAAAGTAGACACACTTTGTCTTCATATGCATCGAATTGAAGACCTTGTGTGATTGAATGGCTCAAAAATAATCTAATAATCACATATTTTTGATATGCGATTCGCAATTAGCAACCATGACATCTAACTGATTTTGTTTTCTCCGTTCTGATCAGATGTTACCTGATGAAGATAGGAAGAGGATTTTAGGACCACATAAGAAAATTCAACAATGGGTTGAGAACGTGAGAGAGGCAACCAACCCGCACTTTGATGAAGTTCATAAGCATCTATTCGATACTGCTGCCATCTTATACAAAAAGGCTTAAATTTATAATATGATCTATTCTATTCTATTCTTATTACTTCCTTTGTATCTATAAGTTTGCACCATATAATTAAAAAACTATTGTATCTATGAGTTATATGGTGCTCTCTTATAGGGAGGAAATATTTATTCTGTATAAACCTAAAAATGTTTTGTATATATTATTTCATTTCGATCTAAATAAACGTACGGCTCTTTGGATTGCAAAACACTGTCTTGTAAATTGATGGTTTTATATAGTGATGGTTATTACTTATGAAGTTATGATCATTCAAACATCATCTAAATGATAATCAATTTCATTCCAGGAATACAAGGCAAAAACAATTTGTGAAACAATTATAATTCACATTTTTAGTATTGAAAAAAATGGGACAAACAACTAATACAATTCCAAATTTTGACTTTACCAACGCGTTTTGAACGAGAGCGTCAAAATCCTTGCGAATTAAACATCATAATCTCTAGAGTATTTTAAGTATTTTAAATTTTTTTTAACTAATGCATATAATGATCATTGATGTAAAAATACCAAATTACACACACCAACTAATAACCAAAAACAAATCACTACTCATTAATAAGGTCTTAAATGACCATTTGCCATTTACTATTATATATCATTTTTTATCAATGTAAAAATATTATAACTCTTTTTTTCATATATGAAACAAAATTACATGTATCACAAAATTTATCCCTAAAAAACACAAATTCTTGTTATAGACTGTCTATAGTATAGACGGGTAAATATGAGCCAACCTGTTTATTAAATGAGTAACTAAATAGTCATATCAGCCATTCAACTGGGCTGTTGACAGGGCCGTAGCAAGGCCAGGGCAAGTGGGGCAACCGCCCTGGGCCCCCGAACCAAAAGCCCATCTTCACTTTTAATAAAGGCCCCAAATTACTAAAATAATTATTTATAAAAATTAATAAAAAATAAAATTTAAAATGCAAGAAGCTTGTAATCAATTAGCAAAAGAAGAAAGAATTTCAAAAGAATAAATGCCTAATTAATTATTGCTTATTTTCTAAATCAGCTTTGCTAGTTGATAATTCTTGCCTAATTTATCTAATATACTCCCAAAACTAACCCCAAAAAACACTCTTATCAATATTTCAATTGGAGTAATTGCTGTATTGGAGTATTCGGTTGTTGTTCTAATTGCAGCTTGTTGTTCTAATTGGAGTATTCGGTTGAGTCTCATTTATTTTTATAATTTTATAAGAGTACATTTTTCTAAGGTTAATTCTCATCTATTTGCTAAGGTTAATTCTCACTTATTTTTATAATTTTATACTTTTTTCATTCTTAAATAATTATGTTGAGTCAAGCCCGAAATCTCATGTCGATGATGGAGAGTTCGATCACATTGTAGCTTATGCATTATCTTGCATTGAGGATGATAATGTGTGTAGGAGAGAATGTGATAGCTTGATCTTTGGGTCACTTGGTGAAGTGATCAAAGTGGGGGACATTATGTGCTTGTATGATGGACCAAGCATGTTAGAGCATAGAATGGGTCATGATGAAGATGGTATGGGTCATGATGATAATGGTATGGGACATGGGAAGGAGAAGGCTGCTGCATTGGTGAAAACTCGACCAAGTCGAGCTGGACAAAGGAGGGTCGAGCATAGCAAGGAAGCAGCAGCGAAGACAGAAACTCGCTGAACCTGGCTCGACGAGGTCGAGCTGAGTACGCTCGGTCGAGCGGCTGTACACAGCCTTTTTCTGACGTTTCTGTACTCATATCCGCGCACCATGTCTTTGCTTATTTTGCTTGGGCTTCAAGCCTATCCTTGTACTATGTTATTCTAGAATATTCTAGGGTATTTTTGGGTCGATAAAAGGACTCTAAACACATAGAAAGATGTGTGGTAGACATAAACAAGTGAGATACACTTTGTTGAGAGTTTTCTTCCTTGTTTATGTATTTTGAGAGAATAGCTTTGTTAAGGTGTTAATCAAAGCTATTAGAGTGAATCATTATTGTATTGTTGAATCCATTAATGATAAAAAGCTTTTGTTGAGGGGGAGGTATCCTAAGATACCTCATAATTCTTGTGTTGCCATAGTTTCCATACTTGCTCTGTTTTTGTGCTTTCTTTTCATCCATTTCTTGTTCTTGTTTTCTTACCAAAACACAAGCCCATTCACAACAAATTATAATTTAATGATGTAATTTTATTTTTATTTGGTTAATTTTGATTGTTTCAGTCTTTCGATCGTCGTCGAGAGCTAATTTTTTTGTTTTAATTGTTTTTTATTTTATTTTAAAATATTATTTGTGAATTGGGCCCCAAATTATGTCTTCGCCCTAGGCCACCAAAATTTCTAAAACGGCCCTGGCTGTTGAGATAGCGGTCTTAGATGATGTCTAAAAAATAAGGGGCTTGTGCCGTCGTTGATGGACAATACACATGCTAATAAAAGTGCCCTAATGTCAACTTTTGATAGATGATATATGATATAAAAGTGCCCTATTGTCCAAATTCTATCATTTAAATAATCTTTTTTTATAATAATGATCAATATATTTAAATTAAAAAAATTAAAATTAAAATCTAAAATTCTAAACAATGTTATGCATCGATTATGATAATAAAATTTGATTATTACCCTCATACATACACGCACAATCTAAACCTGCACAACCAAAACTTGTATGTAATAATTATATATTTAAAGTAATTATATCAATATCACTATAAAATTTAAATTTTTCTTGTTTGCAATTCAAAAATAATTATTAGAATTATTCTTTTTCAAAAATTAATATATAGATTAAATCAAATAAGTTTATACTTACACCTTAAAACTTCAAAGAGAACAAATATAATTAATATTAGTCACTCAAAACATATATATTAATGCATATTTGTAAGATTATACGATGCTACGATCCAATTCTACGATTTATGACTCCTTAAACGATTATGTTGGATATTTAGAGCAAGTAGGACATTAATCCAAGGCTTAGAGTATATACGAGTACATATACTAAGCAAATACGTAACAACGGAGCCAAAACAGGGGAGCAGAGCCAAGTGCTCGTTCGAGCAATAGGGCTGCTCGTTCGAGCAGTAGGGTGCTCGTTCAAGCACTATCATACTCGTTCGAGCATCTAGCTCCGAGCAGGTCAGTTTGATTCTGATGTTTTTGTTTGATGTTTTTGGTATTTGCTCGTTCGAGCACTTTGGGTGCTCGTTCGAGCACTTAGGAATTTTCGCGTCAGAAAGTTTCTGGAAAGTTGTTTTATATCATGCTCGTTCGAGCACATTGAAACAGTGCCTTATTTCGTGAAGCTAAGCTATGCTTCATGAAGGATTGTGTTGTTATAAACGAATGTTTTATATCACTAAAACATCACTAATACCTGGTAATCACCAAGTATTGATTGGATGAAGACATGTGACTCTTCACACTCTATAAATAGGTGTGGGCACATGCATTTCAAATTACTCTTTTCTTGAATCAGACATTTTGTCATCTTTCTCATTTTCTCTTGATTCATAGAGGAGAGTAATTAACTTCTCTATTGTTTTCTGATTTCATCTTCTTTGAAAACACATTGTTCTTTAGTTCAATCGATTTGTACTAGTCGGTTGATGAGATTGATTGTATCTCTTTGTGAGTTTCCATTTTCATATCCCTAGTACCTTTGTGAGGGAAATATCACAGAAGGAAAGCATCATTGACGCCTTCAATCGATATCCAGATTTTCGTAGTGACGTTTAATGTTACAAACTAATCTTCTCTAAACCGTTCATCTTTGTTCGTGGTTGAAGCCTTGAAGAAGTTCATTGCCATACACACAAAGGAGATAATACATAGTTTAATTTGTATTGTAGTAGTGTAGTTTATATTTTCTGCACTTTCCTTTTGTAACAATTGTAACAGATTCTAGGTAAAAACTCAATTCTCACCACTTTGGTAGGAAAGTTGATTTTTTCATGCATAAATTTTGTACTAATAAAGATTATCAAAATTAGATCTTTAGAGTCTGCATCACCACTACAATATCTGAAAAACCTCATATCTAGATTGCAGAATTCAACTAAAATATCATAATTTCTCACTACAAAAATTAACCTATAAACCAACCAATAAAAATAGTCGGAAATCAATCGACATAGTCCTATACCGACTAATTTCGAGTATTTTTAAGGTATTTCATTTCAATAGGAAAAAAGAAAATTTCAACTAATATATCTACGGAAAGTTAATTAGTCGGAAACTCCCACTAACAAGTTAGCGAGAAATTAATAGGAAATTTCTAACTATTTACTGACTATTTACTAAATGAAAATTAGTTGGAAAACATTTTTCCCCATCTTCATCCCAAAATGAAAAAAAATTAGAATAATTTCCATTCATTTTCCCTATGAAAATAAAGTTTTTATTTATTTATTTTAGAATGTATTACTAACCAATCAAACCCATATACAAAATTGTTTCCGAAACTCAAATCTGGATATATATGTTTCCAACAAATGTAGAAATTGATAAAAAACAGAATATAATTAAAAAGACAACACGACAATTGTTTACTTTCATTAATGGATTCAATGATACAATAATAAATAAACTCTCATACTTGAAAACAACCTCTCAAACCGTATATCTCACAACTGAGATCTCACAATACTAATATATAAACAACGCTCTTAAGTTTCTTAATGTAGTAGTCATCTCACAATATGTTTATGTGTGTTGTGGTGGTTTGATTCTAAGAACGATGTATTCCTTATATAGAGGCTCATACATCATTCAAGAGTCCTCATTCCTCACTTAACTCACCATCAAAGCACATTAACACCCAACATATAACATACAATAAACTCTATAATAATACATGACAATAAAACCATATTAAAGCTCGCTATTATTCCTAGTTTGATTGCCCTTTCATTACACCATTAAGTGACACATTAACTCACCCATAAATTAGCGATTAAATATATATCTAATTGCCTTTTATTGCACCCTTAATGTTGCTCTCAATACGATGTGTCTTCTTTTGAGTTATTGAGTCACGACCATCACACATGAATAATTTGGCAGTTGCACTAACAAACACCAATCACTAGGACCTAGCTTACAATGGTTAAGTAGCTATAAGATGTCGATTGCCGAATGTCCAACTGCTTTTGTAGGGTCATCATTTCTAGAAGTCGAAGCTTGTCCCTGGAACATGAATTCATAATCTAGTTAGTGTCATTCATAGTCTTATGGATGCTTTAGTCATTTTTTAGTTTTAACAGAAAACAAGATGTATAAACATGTTTTTAGTCTACAAATTGATGCTAGAAAACCAGATTTATAACTATATTTTAAGTCTACAAATTGATGCTAGAAAACAATATTAACAAACATATTTTTAGTCTACAATTTATGCTAGAAAACAAGATTTATAAACATATTTTTAGTCATTTCAGTTATTTCTTGTCACTTGAGTCATTTTGTAATTTGTGTGTAATTTGCACCAAATGAGTATGAAATTGATGCTAGAGTAATTTCTAAAAATAAAGCATTTTTTAGTTTCTTTTAGTATATTTTTAATTATCAGTAAGTAGATTTCTCATTAGGATTGTGGGTGATCCCTTAATAATGTAGAATTCGGACCAACATCTCCCTAATCAATCAAGAATTCACTTAGGTTGTGTTTGGGAACTAGCATTTCATTTCAAGTTAATGATTTCAATTATGAAATCATGAATGTAGAATGAGAATGACAAGGTTTGGGAGGTCATTCCCAAATCCTCCTCTTTAAACCATTTTGATAACAATTATGGATTTGACTCAAATCCAAATTTGAAATTCTAGTATTTGCCAAACACTAATTTCCAGTCAAATCTATATTTTCAAATGAAATCCTCATTCCCAAACATAGCATTAGATTTCATTAGGAAAGTGGATGAACCTATAAAAATGAAGAATTCAAATCTAGATCTACCTAATGAACCGCAACATAAAGTATTAACTTTTTTCTTTCCGCGTTTTTGAATGCCATTTTGTGCTGCGCTATGTAAAACCGTGGCAAATGTCATGCATCAGATGAGATTTTTTCCACTAGTGAATTGAAAATTGAGAACTTAAAAAGTAGAATTATGAATTGTTAGGTTAAAGATTTTGCAACTTTAATGATATTATGAATTTAGTAAGGTTAAAGATCAATACTGAGGACATAGGGTGTGCAGTGTGCTAGTAAATATGTTTAGTGGACGTCTCGAATTTATAGCATATTGGATTGGATGATTCATTACGCCACGACTTTAGATTAAGACCAGAGATTCAATTATGAGGCCAACAAGATATTCGATGAGATGGGGATCCCATCCGCTATCATGTTCTAGGGTCGTTCATAAATGTTATACTTATGGAGAAAAATCACAATCAAAGGCTCATTTGTATGCTATTATATTCTAAGATGAGTAGGTAATTTCATGTGCTGCATGCTTATGTGATTTTCCTAAGCACACTCTCATGTGTTGCATGCTTATGTGAATGATGGGAAGCTTGAACCACTTCCAAGAGTGAGTTGTTCTTGGGGTTCATAGATAGGGAATAAGGGGTATACAATGCAAAATTCAAACTCAGCAAGAATCATCACTTGTTGACATGTCATATTCAATAAGCTAGTTCACATTCTTTAGGAGACTTCTTATGAATTTGTCGAGGAGGAGTTTGAGAGTGAAAGTGGAGGAGGTACTTGTAAGGAGAATGATGAAAATGATTAAGATGACAACACCTAAAGATGGTGTAGATGGTCCCTCCATTTCCTCATCCAGGAAGGACATTGACCCATAGAAGGACACATTATCTATCATGCAACCTTCTAGCATTGCAAAAGAGATGAGCTAAGAGAATAATCAAAACTTCATTTGGTTGGGCTTTCAAGATGATTCTTGTATGGTAGCAAAGAAGGTGAAAGATTTCATAAATCCTCTAAAGAAACATGATTTAAAGGAGATGATCTATGACACTTTCTCGTGTTCAATAAATATTGACCTAAAGCCAAGTTCTCACACCAAAGCCATGGAGCGCAAGGACTTTAGAAATGGCAACCGCCAATGAAAGTGATAACTGGATCATTTCAAAAAAAAAAAGTCAAACCCGTGAAACCAAGAGGTAAGACGATGCTTTATTGCAAGTAGATCAACAAGTGCAAAGAGGAAATTTAAGCATTTAGGAGGAAAGGTGCAACTGTGCAAGACTGGACTACAATAAATCTCTTAACGAAGGTAAGACATACTTCTATTCGCACTCTTCTATTATTTCTTCGCATGATTTGGACTTGGCAGATTTAGATGTGAAAATTGCTTTTCATCATGGACAGTTAGAGGAAGAGATCAACATACGACAACCAAATGGATTCATTGTTGAAGAGAAGGAAGGCCAAGTGTAAATCCTGGTGGTGTTCATATGCCAAGGCATCAGTTCTCTTAGCTACAATCTCTAGTCTCACTTATTGGATTTGGGGAAACAAAAGTGAATGCTTATGAAACTCCAAATCTTGGACTTCTAATTTTGTTGCTAATAAAAATCAACTTTAATGTTAAAGAAAAGGATCTAATGGTTGCTTAGGAAAAAGCATAGTTATAGCCAAAACTGGATTTCTTCTCAACTAGTTTTGCTTGTTTCTTAGCCTAGGCTGCTATCTTTATGATGGCTTATTGCTGTTGTTCGTATATCATCCATGTTTCTTGTTAGGATAATGAATATATATTTTCATCTTCCAAACAAAACACAATGAGGTGAGGTTTTTCCATATTGAAGGTATAAATTTTAGTGTCAAGGTAGGGGATAGAAAAAAATGACGATATTGTGATTGCAATTTACAGTTGCGATGTCGCGAAAGCGACACCTCACAGTGTTCTCACTCGTTTAGCGGACATCACAATGTGAACTGTTAACATGAAAGATATCCATTTATCATAGAAATTAAAGGTTTTCTAATGCACATTTAATATGAAGTTTACTATATACCTTTAGAACCTAGCTAATACATATAAGAAACATTAAATTGTCTTAGAATAATATTTATAAAGACTCTTACTTCATCATTTTTACACAGGCTGCACAACTTGGTTTTGGGGAGCCATTATAAAATAACCATTAAACTGAACAACCTAACTTTTATTCCATGCTCTTGAAAAGCCGGTTACTTTGAAGACACGACGGATGCGTTGAGAAAGTCGATCATGACATCAAAGTTTGACCTTAACTCATGCTTGGTTGGTTACTATTCTATGTTATGTGGTATTGACTCCCTTTATAAGGATATACCTCTTCTAGGTGGTTACATCCTAGGTTAGGTTGGTTTTGTATTCCTTCATTATGTTCTTGGGAGAGTTGGTTTATTCGTCAATGTGGAGTATTGTTGAGAAATGCAACTCATTAGTAACTCCTATCAATCATTATGGATGATGCAAATATGATTTGTTTTAGGGCATTGAAATTAATACATTGGGTTTGGGTGAATGATAACTTGATACTGCAGCTATAGTGTCTAAGTTGGAAATGTTGGGTCATATAAATGCTCAAATGAGCTGAATTATAACAACAATTGTCTGTTCGGAATCATAATTGTACTTGGGCAAGCATCTTTAAATTAGGCAATGTAATCTAGTAAACACTAGCAACATAAAACTACTTTCTTTTCTCGTGGATCGGTTTTAAGGTCATTAAGTGAATTACTCGAAGGATTTTCACACCTTACAAATCTTATTTCATCTTGTTTCATTTATTCTAATTTCTCAGATGTTCTTCTTCATAATATATTTTTCCGTTGGTCCAACACTTTTAAGAACACCATACAAAAAGATAGTCATGCATTTTAACAGTTTTTACCTGATCAACTTGATTGTTTTGATGTTTTTGGACTTGATCATTCACAGGTTTTGACTCTCTTAGTCTCATTGATAAGATGCCTGATATTCCCTCTGCTTTCTGAGGTGCTCCACCCTGCAACAGGAATTTAATAGTGTACATTTTATCAAGTTACAGAGGTTATCAAACTAATACGAAAAGAATTTGTTGTCTGTCATCTAATTAATTGAAGATGGCTGCTATAACTACTGTTACCTCTTGTTCAACTGAATGATGTTGAGAGTTCTTGTCTTCATTATGCTTTGAAATAAATTTAACCCTCAGAAAAGAGGCAAAATTCTTGAGTAGATTGCCGATTCGTCCCACAGCATTCTGAGACTCATTATTAGCAGAGGTAGATGCTTTTTCCTGAAACAAGTGTTTGACAAACTATCATCAAGACAAGTTATAGTTTGTGGATTTCTTTATAATGCATTTCTTTTTCGCCATTATCATGATTCTTTGTGTGCCAAAGTGTAAAACAACTATTTTTTCGACTCAGTGTGCAGTAATTTCATGGACCTAGCAGATAGACATCGAACCTCTAGAAGAAGCCAACTCTTAAAAGTCTAGATGATTAAGAAGATAAAGGAGATCACATATGTAATAATTATAAGGAAACCATAATTCTTGTTTATATTACTTTCAAACTCATCTACATATTTTTTCATAAAAACTAAAAGCAAATATCAAAATCTCCTCTCATAGAGTTCAATTCAAAAATAATCCACTAAATTCAACAAGAAACGGCGTTTAATGTGGTAATTTTCTGGCAAACCATTTTCACTATTTTTGTGGTGGAGCTAGATGGTATACCTATTAAAATATGGAGATGTCGAAGGCCGATTGGAATAACTTAGCTAACTGGTTTGTTTCTGAAGAAACTAAGTGTCCTAACTTAATTAGAACATGTTGGAGTTACTTCACATATGAGACAAGATCCCACATCGATAAAATAGTGGGTTGTTGACTTGCATATATAGTTGGTGAACTAATCTCCCATAGCCATATGATTTTGGGCAACAATAAACCTCACCGAGTGTATATGCAAGTCAACGCTCTTAACCCGTGGGTTTGTGGGATCGAGCCCAAGGGTTTCCCGTTTCCGCACGAGTAGGTCCCGGTGAGATTATATGACGAATTGTCACGGCCTAATATGGTATCAGAGCCAAAGGTGGTTCCTGGTATGATGTGACTCACATGTGAGGGGGAGTGTTGGAAATATTTTACATGTGAGACAAGATCCCACATCGATAAAATAGTGGGTTGTTAACTTGCATATATAAGTGGGTGAACTAATCTTCCCATAGCCATATGGTTTTGGGGAACTATAAACCTCACCGAGTGTATATGCAAGTCAACGCTCTTAACCCGCGCGTTTGTGGGCCCGAGCCAACGGGTTTCCCGTGTCCACACGAGTAGGTCACGGTGAGATTATGTGACGAATTGTCACGGCCTAATAGAACACATATTAATGCACCTAGGATCAATGATTAGATTCCCAATTGATTTGGTGAAAAACAAGATTTGAAAACTAATATTCAGAAATGAGTAATTTGCAAGCATCAAACAAAAAAATAAACAACACACATAATTAACGAGGTTCACCCAATGTGGGCTACATCCTCCTTAGCCTAGGTGTTTTTATTGATGTATAAACAAGCTTCTTAAAGCTTTCATAGTGATTTACAATGGTTTTCAAAGAGGGGTTGGAGAAAGAAGAAGAGAGGAATAAGAGTGAATCACTCTTTTAGAGAGAGAATAATAATCCAAGATTGGCTTAATTAAACTAGTGTATTATGGGTATTTATAATACATACCCACCACTAATACTTACAATGACAAAAGCTAAGACAAAGAAACGAAACCAAAAACCCACGATGAGCTGCCGCTGGCTCGGCTTCATGGTGATCAAGCATGACCGCCGAGTCGGCTTGACTTTCTGTCGAAAAGCTGATGATCTTTGGTCCGAGCCGAGTCGGCTTTCAAGGGAGACAGAAGACAGCCGAGTCGGCTTCCACTTTTGTCCCAGATTACGTTATTTTCTTCCTTCTTCAATGGACACCCATATCTTCCCATATGGACCTTTACTCATGTACCCATGCTTAAGACCAAAGACTCAAGGCACAAAACATCACAGTTTCAATAGTTTTTGTAGAACAAATAAGATGCCCAAGGACTGTTAAAGCAAGTATTCATGACGTTGATGTTAACTTTAAACACATAGTCGAACATGCTTTATCTTGTACCGTGGAGGAGAGGGTCGATAAAGATGTGTCGAGTTGCGTAGGTTTAAGGTTTGGAACGATTAATGAAGTGGGTAACATGGGAAGTGATGTGCTCGATCGAGGCAAATGAGAAGAAGGCTCGCTCGACCTCCCTGTGGACCACTCGACCGGTCGAGTGAGTGTGGCTAGGTCGAGTTGAAGACCAGAAAGCAGGTAGTGGCTACTAAAATATTATGTGATCGAGGTGTGTCCCTTGAGTCAAAGGGCAAATTTGTCGAACGACCATTAGACAAGCATCACTTTATGGATTAGAATGTTTGGCTTTTAGAAAGGATCGTAATAAGATGGTAATGATGGAAATACCAAGGCTTTGATGGATAAGTGGACATACTTCACGGGATAAAATTCGAAACAAAAATATAAGAAAAAGGTCTAATAGTCGCAAATATAGATTAAAAGAACGAAAATCGTTTAAGATGGTTAGGGAATATGCAAAGACGTGATATTAGCGAAACGAATAAGAGGATAGAAAGCTTTAGACTTACATGTTGAGGTGGTTAAAACCAAAGATAACCTAAAGGCCAGAGCGAAAAAGAATATGAAAGCTTTAGACTTACATGTTGAGGTGGTTGTGATGGTATAAAATCGAAATAAATGGAAATGAAGAATTCAAGTGGACGACCAATGGAAATGATATACTGACTCATGGAGTTGACCCATCTTTTGAGATTAAAGCTTTCACTTCATTGTTGTTCCTTTTTTGGTTTGATACGATATTTACAATTGAAAATTAGGTGGAAAAGAAATTTCAATTGACTAGTAATCATTCTGCATTCTCCCATCTCAACTTCTATATTTCTCTTTTTTGACTTATATTTTTCCATGAAACCAATCAATAGAAGACTAATTATCATTTTTAGTAGAACTAGAAACACCTCATAAAAGAAAATTTTAGAATTGATTTTACCTCAGATTTTCGAACTTTTTTTGGTGAGGGGATCTCGCTGATTTTTTGCAGCACAGTCCTATTTGACATAATCATTGTAAATGAGCACGTGATCATAATAACGATGGCTGCCCATAAGGAGTTGTGTTGAATTACTGCGTACACTCCTGTCATAAAAGTCACCATTGTCGCATACAGGGATAGAATGAGTATCTTCACACTACGGTCAACCAATACATATGACATATCACGGGGACAAACCATAGACCATAACAAGCAACACAAAACCAACATGGATGTACTCATGGCCAAAGCATCTGCTAGTATGAATACCAAAAATGAGGCTTTCTTAGCTAGCATAGCTTCTCCAGTGTCACTTGTAAGGCCACCAGGAAGAGTGAATCCAGCTGCAAATGTGATTGTTGCCAACAAAGCTGCAACTACTGATAATGTGTTTCTCATTTGATCCAAATTCGTCCCTGGTTGGATATATTTTGTTTTCAACCGTGGGTTTACTTTGATCTGTGAGCACAAGTTTTCCTGCAAGTATTTACGTTTTTCACATTCAAAAAGAGCCACCAATTAATGATACAAAGAAAGCACTATAAATTATAAAACTATAAATTCTAAGGGGAAAAGGTAATGTAACAATAACAGAAAAAAGTGACAAATTAGAGTCAGAAACATTAGTTGTATTGAATAACATACCCATTCCTCTGAATTTTCGCAAAGCTCGAGAAGCAAATCCATGGCAGTTTTACCATTTTTATTCTTAATGTTTCGTTCAACCTCATTATCTTTAAGCAACACCTTAGCCAGATGCATTTCCTTCCTAGCTAATGCACGGTGTAGGGGTGTCGCACCATCTGATTCAGTAATGTAATTCTTAAGCTCTGAAATGATTGGATTCTTTAGAAAGTTGAGGTAATCTTGGTAAGTTTGCAAATTAATGTGGTGTAGAACATCATTATCAATGAAGGCAATCACAGTTGCCAAGTCATCTTTGTCACAGGCTGTAATAAAATCAAAGGGTTCTTTTTCTATTGTAGAAATGTCGTTTAGCAAATTCACAAGCCATCCAACCTTGTTCGCATTGGCTTCATCAAACGCAGTTCTTCCATTATCATCACGCAAATTGATTATCCACCAAAATTTTTTAAGCAATTGCCTGCAAGTTGTCTCTTTTTTTACATAACAAAGGGATCATCAGCATACAATGCATAAGCATGGACGATTCTGGATCAAATACGAAATAAAATTGATCCAGTGCCACTTTGGTGTTATAGGTACATTTAAAGAGATACCTGAAAACAACAGTAAGAACCTTTTTGGTGAAATAAAGGTTTAAAGCTATTTTTGGACAAAATTTGCTAAACAAATTTCCTACAAATTTCTCAAAAACGAACTAACAAGTGTTGTCATACATAAAAAATTAAGTACGTACCTGGGCAAAATCGCAAATTATGAAGTACTGTCTGTCCATCCTTACAACGCAGTGTTTGAAAACGAGGAACCTTGTCACTCAAAATCTTATCAACAACTTTTGGACATCCATTCTTAACAGCAAGAAAGAGTGGGCTCTCACCCTCTTTGTTAAGAAGCTGACATGATGATGAATCAACTTCTAATATGAGCAAGGCAACTTCTTCGTTTTTAGAAGATACAGCCTCGTGCAAAGGTGTATTACCAAAATAATTCTGTTTTTGCCATACAAAGTACGACTTACTCTTCTTGTATTGATCCACAAGAATTTGCATTATGTCAAATATATCTTTACTTGTTGGGAATAGTGTTGGATTAGCAGCAGTTCCCTCCTTTGCTGTGGTTACCTCTTTTGTCTGCAATATATGATTGGAGGTTGCAGCCCTTGCCACTATATGTAAAGGGGTATCACCCTCCTTATTAAACTTGTTGATTAAATCCCCATAGACTTTGCTCATCGTTTCAGGAAATTCCCTTTTTAGTAACTTGAATGGCCAAACGCTCCCTATCTTTACCCATTGGTGAAACACATTAAATTCCTTGTTCTGATCAACTGCATCAAAAAGCCCTAGATGCTTCTTCAACAACATTCTTGCAAAATTTTCTGTCAAATTTGTTATCACGTTATACTACTTTCCACATCGTAATCTTTTGCATTTTCGACTAGCAAGAACTTAACAAAATCGTCAATCCTAGACATATTTATTAGGACAATCATAAAAATCCCTAACAGTCATATACCCTCCTTAATACATGGTTTTAGCAAAAGAAAACTCCAGACTCTCTGCCATGGCCGCTCATCCCATCTCAAGAATAATATTAATCAGCTGTCTTTCTAGTGCTTGTATTTGGTCGTGTGGTTTGAGTAATATAATCTTCTTCACCTCTCTTCTTTCCTTCTCAATTCATTGACACTAGATGGTAGGTTTAACTCCTTAAACTTGTAATATCATGCTCTAATATCATGCTTAGCTAAAAATGGGAAAGGATTGTTGGTGAACATGATGACTCAGCTACATGCTCAAGCCATCAGCACACAACAAAAGATGAAATATCATGTCAATAACTTCTATTAATAGAGCAAATACAAGTTCTATGTGCATGCATTAAGTGTAGTTTATAGTAACTAGGTTAGCCAACCAAACAAAACCTCTCTTTATCTCTCTATCTTATTATTCTACTTCTTTATATAACTGAACATGTGTTATGCTTTATGGTTTTGTGATGTAATAGTTATGCAAGAAACCTTGATTCAAGGTCCTTTTACATTGATCCTTTGATCCTTCTAGCATGGTATTAAAGCCGAGTATTTTCTTGCATTTTGTTCTCTATTTGTCATTTCGGTATTTCCTACTCCTAACTTTCATTTCCACTTTCTAAGTTCCACCAAATAAACATACACGTAATGAATAAGTAAATTAGATTGTAGATAAACCTGAACATCTTGGTGCATAGTGAAGTGGAGTGCAACCATGTGGGCCGCCAACACAATCATTGCAGAGCGCTAGTATCTTTTCTGCAACTGTGCTCATCCCATTTTTTACTGCAAGAAAGAGCGGGCTCTCCTCTTTTTTGTTCTTGATCATACATATGGTTGAATCAATTGACAGGAAATATCGAGCAAGCTCTTCACATTTCAAAGATAAAACTGTGTGCAATGGTGTATTCCCTTCATCATCCTTCGCTTTCAAAGGAGGGCAATCAAGTAACTCAGTGCTCGTGCTCCCTTCTTCTGTTCTTTCCTTCTGGTAACCTTCTATGAGCTCTTTCACAAAATTGATTCTATCACTATTGGATCTCACTGGTGGTAAGTGTAGGAAAGAAGAATATTAGTAGAATATAATATTTTATATTTTATATTATTTTGATTTAGTTTTCATAATTTTAATATTCTGTAATATTTTTGTTTTCTTATTAGATGGTCAAATTAGGTATAAATCGAGGTGTTCTTCTCATTGATAAATTAATACAAATTCAGTATTCACCACCAGATTAAACCCAAACCGAATTTCCGCACTGTGAATTTCTACATGGTAACTGAGCTAATGGTGTTTTTCGGGGACCGGTGATCGGCCAAGGCATTCATCATTAACCAAAAAAATCAAAAACAAACTAAACACAAAAAACCTGAACAACATCAAACCCAAAAAAAAAAAAAAACCCTCAAAAGATGATTTCCTTGGAACGAATATTCCAAAGAATCCAAACATACAATCAAAAAAATCCATACTTATCTAAATGTTTCTGAAAATTTGAATTTTACAAATTACACTAAGTCGTGTAATGAAATTAAACAAAGAATAGTAGATCGGTGGCGGCTCAACCATATTATTTGTTGTGCGACAGCGGAAGCCAAGATCGAGAAACAATAATAAAACAATAAAGATTCAAACAAACAATAAAGAAAATCACACCGGGAAATTATCAATGTGATAGCTACGTCCACCGACACCGAGAATAAAATTTCACTATAAACTACTCCCTCCGTTCCTTTTTAATGTTCCTATTTGGGTTTTTCACCAAGATTAAGAAAAATAGAATCTTTGGTGGTAGTGGGTATTATTTTAATTATATAGTAGTGGAAAGTAATGATTTTATTGGAAGTATGAGAGAAAAATTAATTAGATAATAGTGTAATGTAATGATTGTTTTGGAAGTATGAGAGAGAAAATAATTAAATAGTAGTGTAAAGTAAGGAAAGTGGAGTTTTAAGGGGTAAAAGTGGGATGAAAACTTTCCAAAAATGGAAAGTATTCTAAAGTGGAAAAACTTATGGAACTACCCGTTTTAGTAAGGTGGAATAACAAAAAGGAACGGAGGGAGTAGGAGATTACAAGATGAACACGAGACTCCACAACAATGGGTCTCCAAGATTTTCTCTCTTAGTTCTCTACTTTGTGTTTTGCTATCTCACGTCAAAATGCCACAATTTATTAACAAGAGATGTTAATATATATATCACTTAAAAGAAGAAACTAATTTGTAGCCCACTACCAAATGAATATTAAAAAATGGGGCATACAATAACCGCCTGGAAAAGAAAACAGCAAAACCTAAAAAAAATAAAAACTGCCGCAAACAGAAAGGTTTCCGCGCCCCGCGGAGTATTACGCGACCCGCGCACTTGGTCAGTGAAGCCTCCGCACCCCGCGTAGAACTCCGCACCCCGCCCCGCGCATCCAACCTTTTTGACCCACACTTGACTCATCTTTATACCCGACCTTAGACTCGGTTCGAGTCACAAAATCCCAACATCATTGTCGCCCCTCCAAAAAACAAAGATCCTTAGTGGAAACAAGACGATGCACAAGTGATGTCATGGATACTTTACACCCTTGACACCACCATTATCAATGTTGTTCTTGACCATACTACTAGTGCCCATGACTTGTGGACATGGATCCACAGTTCCACACTTTTCTTGGGCTAATTACGCTACCTCCTGTGAATGACCTCATCCAGCGTGAGGTCGTGATGGGGAGAAATATAGTAGAACTAGAGAGACCCAAAACCCGAAAAGAATCTGAAAACCGAGAAAAAGAACCAAACCCACCCAACCCATCAATCAAACCTTTAACCTCCATCTCCATGACCCTCAAAAATCAATCCTACCAACTTGCGTCACGAAAATTCCCTACCCATTTACCTTACAAAGATCCCTTCTTACAAAATAAAGAAAAAAGAAAAATCTTACTCCACCCATAAAACCTAAACACAAAACTCAATTAAGACCACACCCCAAAATTTCAATCTTTGACCCAAATAACAAAATAAACCAACCCAATTTGTTTATGAAAATTTGAAATAAGTAAGATTATTTATCAAAAAAAAAAAAAAAAACACCAAATAAGATCAAAATCAACTTTATTCCAAATATAAGCGTCTAATTCCCAAACCTAATGAACGGGGATGTTCGCACTTAATAACTGCGAACAAGATTTTTTTAGAAAAAAAGCCAAGAAGTTGTTCACACTTAGTAACTGCGAACATGTAATGTTGATTTTTTTGACCTATGTTGACCCTGTTTGACCTGTTAGCACTAAGTAAGTGGGAACATCTAAGTTGACTTGTTTTGATCAGTTTGCTTCTGTTCACAGTTACTAAGTGCGAACAGCACCGACCTGTGCTCTGGGGATTTAGGCCCTTACTTTTGGGAATAAGTTGAAATTGATCTTATTCTATCCTTTTTTTTTGATAAATAGCCTTATTCATTTCAAATTTTCTTTATTTCTTGACATTTTATCTAAATTCAAAAAATTGAAAGTTAATTATGAAATATTTGCAGAAGAGATAATTAAATTTCCTTTGTAAAATCAAACCAACTAGCAGATTTTCTGATCAAGACAATTGGCTCAAAAACATTGAAGAATATTTTTGGCAAGTTCGGTCTCGATGATCTCAAGACCAAACTTGAGGGGAGTGTAGGAAAGATGAATAATAGTAGAATATTTTATTTTATATTTTATATTATTTTGAATTAGTTTTCATTATTTTAATATTCCGTAATATTTTTGTTTCCTTATTAGATGGTCAAATTATGTATAAATAGAGGTGTTTCTGTCATTGATAAATTAATACAAATGCAGTATTCACCAGATTAAACTCAAACCGAATTTCGCACTATGATTTTCTACCTAAAGCAGTTTATGTTGTTAAATGGAGGAGCAACGCTTGCTTTTACGCTATTTTTTGCAATATGAAACGGAGGGATGGGAGGTGGTGCACCTTTTTCCACAAAATCATTTGAAGGAGCACTCCTTAAAACAGTCACTGCCGTTAAGTCATGGATACCCTTCACCGCTATATGTATTGGATTTTCATTATTGGAAGTCTGCAGCAGGATGGACTTCTTGAAGACTGCAGTCCTCACATCAAGCATGCCAGTAAGCAATTTTAATGGCCAAACTTTTCCTATAACTGCCCATTCGTGTAACGCATTGTATTTATTGATCTCATCAACTGCATCTATGAGTTCTGGATGCTTCATGAGCAGTGTTTTGAATGTGTTTTCTGTTTACACAACTATTTATTATCAAACAATAATAATTCACTATTATAATCACATTTTCATATTAAATCATTACTATGGAATATACTGAAAAGCACATAACGTCTATTCAAAAAGATAAATAGTATGCTTAAAACTTAAGAGCATAAATGTTATCCTCATGTAATTATCAAATTACAAATTTCAATGCTTCTATATTGTATGCTTTTTTCTTGTATTAGAAATAGGTGGTTTTCAGAACACCATTTGAACTATTTAGAGCAAAGTTTTATGGAGCACAAAACAAATGCTATTTCCTATCAACAGCCATTTAACAAATTTGTGTTTGACAAACACTCGTTTCTTCTGGTTATATGACATTCAAGAAAACTTTAAAAACATTTTTCTCATTTAGAATATGAATTATATGCACTTGCCATCATAATGAGAGATTTCGTTATATTTGCTATGATATACTTCTACTTTGTTATTATAAATTTCCAAAACATCTTAAGTTTTCAAATACTTAAAAGGAAAATATTTATAATTAGTTTTGAACAAGAGTAGATTCTTCTTAGAGTCGTTAGCGGTTCATGTTTGCCCTAGTTTACTGTGTGTTTTTGTTTTTAGTTTGTTTTAAGTTTTTCTTTTCTTTTCTTTCTTTGGACCTTTTATGTTTTTTCTCTCCGCGAGGCAGGTGCGTATCTTTATCTTTATCATCTTGGAGTTGGGGGACTCCTTTTGGCCGTGCTCTCCTTCATGGGTATGAGTTGCCGCCGTCTTTCCCTCCCCAGACCCTGCTCATAGTTTTCTATGAGCGGGATATACTGGGTAGGATGATGATGATGATGATGATGTGGTTGGGAAACTTATTTCCCATAGTACCGTCCACGTATGAAAATATATTTTATATTAATTTTGGGTATAAAACCGCTACTTGAGACAACGGTTTGGTTTGAATTACAAAACAAACCGCTTTCTCAAGTAGCGATTTTGTTATGAAAAAAAAAAAAGAAAAGGTCAAAGATAAACCGCTATCTTAGATAGCGGTTAGAATTAAAAGAAGAAAAATAATTTTGGTCATTGAGGTTCGCGGGAACCGAACACCCAACCTCCCCTCAAGCACTCCGCAAACGTGAGGCGCACCAATTTACCAACTAAGCTGCAGGTATTCTGTGCTATTTTATCACGCTTACTGAATTTATATTATTTTTTAACTATACAGTATAAAAATTCCGCGTATTTTCATTTCATTTTTTTAAACATGTTAGAGTAAACCGCCATCTCAGGTAGCGGTTTTGCTATAAAACATATTTAAAAAAATAAATTAGCCTAAACTGTTATCTGAGGTGGCGGTTTTAGTATTGGTATCAAACCGCTATTTCAATTAGCGATTTAATCTGATTTATTTTTTTAAGAAAATAACCATCCTACGTGGACGGTATTATAGGAAATAAGTTTCCTATCAACATAAGTTGGGAAATATTTTCTCAAATTACAATATTAAGGGAAAAGATTCACAAGAGTATCCAAGTGATACTTAATATGTGCTTTTCATTAGGCAACATTTTTTGAAATTGATTTAATCTATAAGATAACATAAAAACGCATTCGAGTTTAATTGAAAAGACGTTAAGATTAATAAGTTCAGGTACTCTCCTGAGAGACCGTCTTTTCTAAAGACGGCTCTCAAAAGCCCACCCACTTTTCTTTTTTAGTAAATATCTTAATTTTAAACACAAATTCTTGTGAGAGAGGTTGTCTCTTTGAGAAATCATCTTTAATTGGATTGGCCCATAAAAAAATGTTAAATAAGAGCAAGTAAGTTTTGATGGACTGGGCCTGGGAAACGTCTCTTAGAAAGACGATCTCTCAGAAGACTAGCTGAATTTTTTAAAAAAAAAATTGTTGCTATTTTAAAAATAAAAAAAACTGCTGTTTTAAAAAAATAATTGTAGAAAACTGCTTTTTATTTGGAGTTAAAATAATATATTCGGGGTTATAACATAAAATATTTAGGGTTAAAACATAATACATTTGGGGTTATAACATAATATATTTGGAGTTATAACAGAATAGGTTTGAGGTTATAAGTAATATATTTAGGGTTATAAATCAATATATTTGGAATTAAAACCTTATATATCTGAGATTTTATAACATAATATATTTGCTTGATACTATAATATCAATTTTGTAGTATTATATCTATTGAATATAATGAAGAATGTAGTATGAAGACCAAAGAAGCTACACAACAGGAGCTGCTGTCTTTATCATTAGAAAACACGTGTTCATTAGGAAACACACGTGTTCATTAGGAGTCTTTGTAATTAGGTGGTTAGTTTGTTATAACAACCTAACCTTAGTTAGATTTTGTTAACTCATGTAATTCTTGATTACTTATTCCCTGATTCTTGCCTATATAAAGGCATCATGTCCACCTTCTGTACTACTACTTGATCATCAATAAGAAAGTATTTTCTATATCTCTTTGTTTCATTTTCTAACATGGTATCGGAGCATCCTTGCTGCTGAACCATTTCTTTCTGTTCTTCCCTCAAACCTCATTACCCTTTATGAAAACATCATTTCTTTGATCCTGTGATCAGAAAGGAACAATTCTTGAATTCTTGATTGTGCTTTCTTGTACATGTTTCAAAACAGGTTATCCATAATGACCAACAAAAATGACAAAAGTAATGATCCCACTCTCAAACAAGCAAGCCCATTTTACCTACACCCAACTGACACAGGCCTGAAAATTGTGTCAACAACTTTTAATGGGGTAGGCTTCAAGGGTTGGAAAAGGGCAGTTACAATAGCCTTGTCTGGCAAAAACAAGTTGGGTTTTATTGATGGCTCAATTAAAAGAAGTACATCTAATGAGGTGTATGCCAAGGCATGGGATAGGGTCAACGACATTGTGATTGGATGGCTACTAAGTGCAATGAGCGAGAAAATTGCACAAAGCGTTTTATGGATCAAGACAGCAAAAGGCATATGGGATGAATTGGAGCAACGTTTTGGACAATCATCTTCTGCTCAACTATTCACAGTTGAAGAAGCTCTAAGTAAAGCTGTACAAGGACCAGAAATGTCAGTAGAGGACTTCTTCACAAAAATGAAGAGTTTGTGGGATGAAATTGATACTTTGGATCCACTTGCTGTTTGCACTTGCACAGGTTGCAACTGTAATCTGTCGAAGAAGGTTCTTAAAAGCCAAGAATCAAGAAGAGTTATCCAATTTCTCATGAAATTGAATAACAAATATCATCAAACAAGGAGTAGTCTCCTAATGATCAAGGATTTACCCTCTGCTTCAGAAGTACATAGGATCTTGCTACAAGAGCAAGTCCATCAAGAAATCAGCAAAACCAGCAATGATGAAACACAAGATCAAGCAATGGCATATAGGGCTGAAAAAAGGAAGTACAATGAGTACAAGAACAAGAACTTCAAAGGTTCAGGAAATAAGAAGCTTAATAGTAATTTGTACTGTGAAAATTGCAGGATACATGGGCACACTTATGAAAAATGTTGGAAGGTACATGGATACCCTCCCAACTTCAAGAGCAATACATGGAAGAAAGATGAAAGTAGGGCAAACAATGCTCTGGGAAATCATGCAAATGATGCAGCCCCAAATCAAGATTCCAACAAGGTTGAGACAAAACTCACCATGGAACAATACAACCAACTGATTAGTCTGCTAAGCAAACAGAACAACACTGATCATGAACAAAGGGAGGTATCACAATCCCATACTGCACAACTCACAGGTATCTTATGCTTAAACTCTCAAAAATATGACAATTGGATTATTGACAGTGGGGCATCTGACCATATGTGCCACAATATAGATTTTTTCGATACATACAAACCATTACCAAGCAAGGGACATTCTGTTATTGTCCCAGATGGGAGAAAACTCAATGTGGAATATGTAGGAAACATAAAACTACATGACAGTATTGTATTAAGGGATGTTTTGTATATTCCTAATTTTCAGTATAACCTGATTTCTGTGAGGAAACTTATTAAAGATGCCAAGTGTCAATTGCTGTTTACTGCTGATGAATGTTTCATGCAGGGACATTTGATGAAGAAGCCTTTGCTTCTTGGTAGGGAAAGACACTCTTTATACTACTTTCAGCATGATGCTGACAGTGACAACAAACAGGAGAATAAAAGATTTAATTCCTTCTTGGGAATAAACTCAGAGAGCAATAAAAGGCTACAAGAACTCAAGATGTGGCATATAAGATTGGGGCACTTGCCATTCAAGAAATTACAAGCTGTGTTTCCTGAACTAAAGGGAGATCATGTAGAACAACAATGTTTTTGCACCATATGTCCATTAGCTAAGCACACTAGGTCAAGCTTTCCTAGAAGTAGCATAAAAACAGTTAGTATATTTGAACTGATTCACATAGATGTTTGGGGTCCTATGAGACACCCTTCAAGATCAAAATGTAATATGGTCATCACCCTCGTTGATGATTTTTCAAGGTTCACTTGGACCTTCTTAATAAAACACAAATCAGAGTTTTTACATCATTTTAAACTCTTTTATGAATATGTCTTAACACAGTTCAATGTTAAGATAAAGAAAGTCAGAACAGACAATGCTATGGAATTGTCTCAGGGAGAAACCTTGAGATTTTACATGTCAAAAGGCATATGCCATCAAAGTAGCTGTGTAGATACCCCCAACAAAATGGGGTGGTAGAAAGAAAGCACAGACATTTAGGAGAAGTTGCAAGAGCACTTCTTTTCCAATCAAAAATGCCTATGTATTTTTGGGGTGATTGCATTCAATGTGCAACATTTCTTATCAATAAAATGCCCCTGACTATATTGAAAGAAAAAACTCCATATGAAATTCTTTTTGGTCAGCCTCCCCAATATGACATGCTAAAACCTTTTGGATGCCTTTGCTTTGCATCTACCTTGAAAAGGGAAAGAATAAAATTTGATCCAAGAGCTAACCCATGCATATTCATTGGATATGCTCAAAGACAAAAGGGATACAAACTATATAACATTCACACCAAAACAGTATTTGTATCCAGAGATGTGGATTTCCATGAGCGATTTTTTCCCTACCATATTATGAATGCAAGCAAAGATTCTATAACTCAATTTTTCTTACCTAACTCAAGTACAAGCATCTTAAATGAGGCAGACATGATCCCTAATCACAATAATGCATTAGAACAACAAAATGATCATATGGATCAGAATGACTGTGCCACCCAAAATATTGACAGTACACAGTTACAGAACAGACAAAGGAGGGTCACAAAAAGACCTAATTTCCTCAATGACTATGTGTGTACACAAACCTCTACACACTGGTGTAATATAGTTGATTTTAGGGCTCTCAGCTCCACACATCATGACATAGTTGAGACTCACCTAACCTTCAAAGAACCTAAAACCTACAAGGAAGCCTGTAAAGAACCCAAATGGGTGGAAGCAATGTCACAGGAGTTAAAAGCATTGTCACAGAATAACACATGGACAGAAGTAAACTTACCCAAGGGAAAGAAAGCTATAGGATGTAAGTGGGTATATAAAATAAAATTGAAAGCAAATGGATCCTTAGAAAGGTTCAAAGCAAGATTGGTTGCAAAGGGGTATAATCAAAAATATGGTGTAGATTATGATGAAACATTCTCACCAGTTGTAAAGATGACCACTATAAGGTGTGTTCTTGCCATAGCTGCAGCACGCAAATGGATAGTATACCAACTTGATATAAATAATGCCTTTTTACATGGACAATTGAATGAGGAGGTATATATGCAAATGCCTGAAGGGGTTGACAATCCTGACAACAAAGTATGCCTCCTACAAAAATCTTTGTACGGGCTTAAGCAAGCCTCTCGACAATGGCATGCAAAGCTTCTTGAGGAACTTAAAAGCTTAGGTTATTCACCTTCAAAAAATGATTATTCATTATTCACAAAGAAAACAGATTCTTTTATGATCATTGTCACAGTGTATGTTGACGATATTCTCATTACTGGAAATAATCAAATAGAAATTAATTTGCTAAAAGAACATTTGCACAAAAAGTTTACCATTAAAGACTTGGGACAGTTGCACTATTTCTTAGGCATGGAAATAAGCTATGTTGAAAATGGCATGATCTTAACACAACACAAGTTCACAAAGGAACTGTTAAAAGACAGTGGTGTAACCCAATTCAAAAAGGCTATAACACCTTTACCTCTAAACACTAAACTTTCTGCATCAGAAGGAGTTTTGCTAAAAGATCCTACTTTATTCAGAAGCATAGTAGGGAAGCTGAATTTTCTTACTAATACAAGGCCGGATCTTTCTTACACAGTACAAACTTTAAGCCAATTTATGCAAACCCCCAGGACCTCTCATTGGGCAGCCCTAACTCATGTACTGAATTACATCCATAACACATGTGGACAGGGCATTATTCTTAAAGGAGAAGATCAGCTTGTACTACAAGCCTTCTCAGACTCAGACTGGGCATCATGCCCTGACACTAGGAGATCCATAACTGGATACCTTCTCCTATTAGGCAAGTCCCCTATTTGTTGGAAGTCTAAAAAGCAACACACAGTCTCTAAATCCAGCTCAGAAGCTGAATATAGAGTCATGTCACAAGCCGCTTCTGAGGTGGCTTGGGTTGTGAGACTATTAGAAGAACTTGGAATTCATGGTTTAAAACCAGTTGAGCTTAGATGTGATAATCAATCTGCAATTTACATCGCAAAAAATCCGGTTTTCCATGAAAGAACAAAACATATAGAGGTGGATTGCCATTTTACTAGGGAGAAAATAATGGAGGGTCTTTTGCAGTTGACTTATCTACCTACTAAGCAACAGTTGGCTGACATATTCACTAAAATCATTCCTTCACAGCACTTTCATGACTTACTGACCAAACTAGGCATTGTTACACCAACCCCTAGTTTGAGGGGGGATATTGAATATAATGAAGAATGTAGTATGAAGACCAAAGAAGCTACACAACAGGAGCTGCTGTCTTTATCATTAGAAAACACGTGTTCATTAGGAAACACACGTGTTCATTAGGAGTCTTTGTAATTAGGTGGTTAGTTTGTTATAACAACCTAACCTTAGTTAGATTTTGTTAACTCATGTAATTCTTGATTACTTACTCCCTGATTCTTGCCTATATAAAGGCATCATGTCCACCTTCTGTACTACTACTTGATCATCAATAAGAAAGTATTTTCTATATCTCTTTGTTTCATTTTCTAACAAAAATATATATTGTTATATTTCAAAATCTATTAACCGCAATTATATATTTTGTTATAACCCCAACTACATTATGTTATAACTCCAAATATATTATGGTTATAACCCCGAATATATTATGTTATAATTACAAATATATTATGTTATAACTCCCCATATATTATGTTATAACCACAATTGCTTTTATTAATTTCCCCAAATAATAGACATTGTTATCCTCTTCAACATCACTATTTACACCATTGATGAAACTTACTTTAAAAAAATCAAAAAAAGTGTAAATTCAACTAATATAAACAATATCAACCCAAAAAAAATGAAAATGAAAGCTTTAAACAGGAAAATGATGAACTATAAATACATGACTTAGATGGTTTTGTAAATGCTAAAGAAGATAAGAAGAGAATAAACAATGGAGTTTGAAAGAGGAAGATGGAGATTAAAACCACAAATGGAGTTTGAGAGAGAAAGATAACTAATTTTGTTGGAAAGAAAATAAGGAAAACTGAAAATAGAAGTTAAAAAGTATTGTTTAGAAAGTTTAGTTATTTGTTTTACTAAATTTAAACATTGGGTTGGCCCAATCTTGAGACGTTTTTTGTAAAGACGGTCTCAAGTAAGAATTTGCGTAATAAGTTAACCAAATGTGTGCATATTTGGCATAACTAACTGAATGACCATTTTTAATATTCAAGAAAATTGTGAAGTGAAATAAAATGAGGACAAACCTGAACAATATGGTGCATAATGAAGTGGAGTGTAACCTTTGGGCCCACTGACACTGAAAGATTCGAGCTTCACTATCTCCTCTGCAACTATGTTCGACCCATGTTTCACTGCTAGGAAAAGCGGGCTTTCCTTATATATGTTATCAATCTGACTTATAGTTGGATCCAGTGATAGTATATATAATGCAGCTTCTTGGTTTTCTGAAGATAAAGCCAAATGCAAAGGTGTATCACCAAAAATATTAGTTGCTCTCAGAGGAGGGCAATAATTAACTGAGGACGATTCTCCAGTCTTTTGTTGTTCTTCTAGGTAACTGGTTACAAGAACTTCTAAAAACAATTTTACCGTTGTCACCATATCATCTACTGTCGAAACACCCATCGGGGCAATGTCAAAAGGAGGAACAACCCTTGCTGCCATTTTGAAAGGAGCGGTTGCATAACTACTTACCGCACAGTGTATTGGATTTTCACCGTGGAACTTATCAGGGATCATAATAAAATCCTTGAAGACTTTGGTCCTCACCTTTTCCGGAACATCCTCTTTTAAAAGCCATTTTAATGGCTCATACTTCCCTATTTTTGCCCATTGGTGGAGCACATTGTATCCGAATTGATCTATTTCATCTAGAAGGTATGATTTCTTCTTCAGCAGCAAACTTAAAATATATTCTGTCATACACAAAGTATACAATTAGATACTACTCCAATTGTTTCAGACTAGTTAGTATCATATTATAAAAATATAGTTAATATTTAGGCTCTCTATCGGAACTTACTATTCAGTATATGTAAACAAGATGACAAACCTGAAGAATATGGTGCATAATGGAGTGGAGTAGAACAATTTCGGCCACTAACACTATAAGAGAAGTTGGACTCCAATATTTCCTGTGCTACCTTGTTCATCCCGTTCTTTACTGCAAGGAAAAGCGGGCTCTCCTTGTATTCGTTATCAATCTCAAATACAGTTGGATCGATTGATAGTAAATGTAATGCAATTTTTTCCTGTTTTGAAGATAATGCCACATGCAAAGGTGTATCCCCATCATTATTTTTTGCTTTCCATGGTGTACAATCAAGTGACTCAAACATCTCCCCGACAAAGAGTTTTTCTTCTTTGTAACCATGTATAAGCTTTTCCACAAACGTAATATCATCTTCCTTAGTCGAGGCCGCAATATGTAATGGATTATTACCGTCACAATCAGACATCATTATGAGCTCGCCAAAGATTTTTGCCTTCACAGCCGGAAGATCCTGCTTTTGATCCTCATCCAAAAGCCAAATTAGTGGCCACGCCTTCCCTATTTTTGCCCACTGATGAAGAATAGTATATTCGTCATCTTCAGTAACTGCATCAATGAACTCTGGATACTTCTCAAACACCAATTTTAAAACATTCTCTGTCAAATGGAAAGTTTTCTTATTAGTTATGGAATCTTAAATCAATGCAATAAAACATTCTCTGTCAAATGGAAACCAAAAAGATTGTTCAAATAAGCTTAACAGACCTGACGAATATGGTGCATAATGAAGTGGAGTATAATCATCTGGGCAACTAACACTGCAAGACTTGTACGTCAGTAACTTTTCTGCAACCAGGTGCAACCCATGTTTGATTGCAAGGAAAAGTGGGCTCTCATTGTCATCGTTATCAATCTCACTTAAAGTTGGGTCAAGTGATAGAATATGCAACGCAGCTTCACCCTGTTCTGAAGATAATGCCAAGTGCAAAGGTGTTTCCCCCCAATCATTCTTTGCTTTCCATATTGGAAAATCAACACTTGGTTTTTCTTGTGTGTAACCAGATATAAGATATTCCAGAAATTCAATTATGTTATCATCAGTTGACACTGCTATATGTAGCGGATTTTCACCATTAGAATCAGGCATCGATGTCAGTTCACTAAAGAATTTGGTCTTTGCTGCAGAAAGATCATTCTTATAGGCCTCCTCTAAAAGCCACTTTAATGGCCAAGCCTTCCCTATTTTTGCCCATCGGTGAAGTACATTTGTACCAGTATCTTCAATTGTGACTATGAGCTCTGAATGCTTCTGCAATAATAGTTTAAGAATATTTTCTGCAATTCACAGAAGTTTTCTAGCTAATTAAAAGTTCTATTTACAACATACTAGCAAGCCCATTTATATTTGTTAAGGAGCAACTAAATAAAAAAACTTAAGCTTAGGGTTAAATCCCAAGATAGGATATGATAGAACTCTTTAGATTACAAGTGTGGAACTGGATGCACCTCATATTCCACTCGGAATGAAGGGTTCTGTCATGTTAGCTTCTTATACAATGTTAAGGAACCGACTTAAGCTGATAGTTGAAACATAAGGATTGAGAACTAGTTATTGACGAAAGTAATTTTTACGATATTAAAATAATTCACATTTATTACTATACTAGATAATGCCCGTGCGATGCACAGTTTTATTAAATTTTTTGATATATTTATTTAAATAAAAAAATTTAAAATTGATGGTTATAACCATCTCAAAATATCCTATACTCATTCAATAATTAACATTATAAAGATTTTCATTGAAACAAAATATAAAATATGTGATTTTCTCATATATAAAATGATATAAAATATGTGATTTTCTCATATACTAAATAATTGGAATGTGTTGGAGTTTCGGTGTGACTTCGAGTCCACTTCAATGGTGTATGATGATGTTGGGTAGTATATGGATATGTGTGTGAGTGTCTTGAGGTAATTTGGAAGGAGTTTGATTGGTCCCAAGCTTTGTGGGATAAATGCAGCAGCATTTGTGATGTTCTGAACCCCGCTCGACCTGCTGTCAACCTAGCTCAAGTCGAGCTGCTCCGCACGACCATTCCAGTAGCCTCAGGACCCTTCGCTCGACTTGTGAATGGCTCGCTCGACCCAGGTGATTCCTGATCGACCTGGTCGAGCCAAGTGCAGCCCATGTTCTGTTTTTCGCTGCGATTATTCATACGGGTAATATTATGTCTTGGGCCCATCTCAAATCATTGGCCTACCAACACACAAGTATAAATACACCTCTCCACACTCATTTCTAGATAGATTCCAAACCCTAAGCCAAACACAAACCCTATTCTTCTTCTCTTACTTTCTTCTTCTCTAAGTGTAATACTCCATTGTAAGAGTTCATTGAACTCCATTGTTATTCTTCACATAATACAAGCAAGCTAACCACCACAAGGAGGACGTAGCCCACATTGGGTGAACCTCGTAAATCATTGCGTCATTTATTTATTGCTTTTCTATTGCTTTTCATTGCTTGTTTGAAGTGTTTGTTTATCATTTGCATAGAACACCCTTACCAAAGGTCTTGGGTGTTTCTTAGGGATAAAGTTTGAACCTTTAGGCCCTAGAGTACTACTTATTTCAGAATAAATTGATTTAATATCGACATTGATTCGTGAATCGATGTTGCGGTTCATAAAGTGACATATTACTTCATGATTGGTTGTATACTTTTCTATAAATACAGAAGGCATGTGTAAGTTATTTGTGACATGAGGTTTACATGAGACATATATTAATTTTTGAATTTCTTATCCTCTCTAGCACTTTACATAGAGAACTTGCAATTTTCGATTGTAAATTTTCGTTTCTTCTTCCACTTAAGTTTTCTCATATCGTTCTAAGTTCCTTATCCTAGAATTTAGTATAATTCTTTGTATCTCAAAAATATTTCCGGTGTATATTCCCAAGCACCGTAGTCAGGAGAAAATGATGTTTTAGGAAAGAGCATATCGCCTAGAATTAATATCAAGTTCAATACAAAATTTTCTTGTTACTATGTTCGATATATGGTGATTCCCGATGACGAAGTTCACATTTGATGTAGGTTAACCTACTAAGTTTATGTAACTTTATTTTATAAGTTTGATTATTAATATTGTCACAAAATACAACTAATACTTTCATTGAACTAAAATACTCACTACATTACCTTCACTACATTACCGTTCAAGCTTATTTTATATATTGTGGCTAAGTGTAAGAGAAAATATAGTCAAATGAGATCTAATTTGAATCGCCTAATAGCATATTTTCATAATATTAACTTATATAATTTATATTTATGCACAATGCAATATAAATGATCAAAATAACACATTCAATTGCGTAAAAAGTCAAATATAGCTAACATGTTGAAACAGAAAGTATTCTGTAATATTCAGCTTAGTTGTTCCATAAATTTCTCCCCAACTATCACTGCACTAATCCGATCTTCAATAAATAGTGTAAAATTCTTGCGTAATATATTCTCATTGATTTCTTTCTAGCCTACTGTTAGGATTATGGTGACTTGAGTTACCAAGTAATCATAACAAGATTAAGCTAATTAATCTAGTAAGTTAGTGTAATCAAGAAGAGGACAAAGTACATGGGTGTGATTGGTTGTTTGGGAATCAAGTTAGTACACTAGTACATTGTACTAAGTGGTAGTGGAAACTTGGGAGTGTATACTTGTTGGGTGCATGTCTTGGGCTCCAAGACTCTCATTTCTAATGCAAGGACAAAGGTACAAAAAGTAGTACAAAATGGGGACCAAAATGGATACAAGAAGAAAGCATGCAATAGCCTTCTGTTTTGATTGCTGTGCATTGTCGTGGCATCAATTGCCACAGCTGCTGCTTGCTATTCATTTTATACAGCTGCTGGCCCATCTTTTCTTTACATTACACTCCTCTATATATACTCTCTTATGTACATGTATTTAGATGCCCAAGTCTCATCATACCTTAAGCTATTATTCTTGCTTAAATTACTACCCATTAGCTCCTCTCTTATACACATAACCTCCATTGTAATTCCTTCAAGTTCTTTGTATTTTCTCCTATTGAACGCATTAATATAATCCTAGGCTAGATGGTGGATATAGCCACATTGGTGAACCACCTTAAATCCTTGTGTTGATTATTTACTTTATTTTAGCCATTTATCATTACTTGCATTATTTTATTCCTAATCTTTGACACAACATAAACACACATTTAAACTTCATACTTGATCCTTGAGTGAGGTCCTTAGCCTCTCCTTTCACCTACTATTTTAATTCAAAAGAAATAATGATAATTGAGTTTGAAAAGTATTACTCTCTGTCCCCTCAATAATGTAACAGCTTACATTACAATTTACACAGCTATTAGAGTTTAAGAAGGACATTTAATTTGTAATTGTACATATAGTATAATAAAAGGAAAAATTACCTAGAATAATCCAAATTATTCACGATTGTCCTACAATAATCTCACCTATTAATTAATCATGAATAATCCAAATTTTGAGGGGCATTTTCCTAGAGTAACTAAATTAAAATAAAACGTCGAAGAAAATGTTAACAAAATGTTCATAAACAATTTCTGATTTTTTTTCATTATTTAGAATTTTTTTATGTAAATTTTCAAAAATATTTTCTAATTTTAAATTAATATTTGATTTATTTTTTTGGTGAATTACCTATTATAGCAGGTCATCGGGTTACTTAAGTTTACTCTAGGAAAATATCCCTCGAAGTTGGGATTTTTCATGGTTAATCAATAGGTGGGATTGTTGTAGGAAAATCATAAATAGTTTGGATTATTCTAAGGAATTTTTCATTATAAAATGATAATATCTGCATTCTTTAGGGTTGTTCCCATAAAAAATATTCACTTGATTTAAGTAAAAAAATCTTTTCAAAGTAAATATATTATTTTATTAAATTATAAATTTAATGAAAAAAAGTAGGGATAACAAACATTTAAAAAATAAAATAAAGTTGTTGGAAAAAACTATGGGGACCATAATCATTTTTAAAAATATTGAAATAAAGTTAATAGAAAACATATGGGGACTATGAGCAATTTAAATATGTTAAAATGGAATTAGTAGAAAATATATAGATATCATAATCATTAATAATACTCCCTCCTATTCAAAATAAATGTCCACTTTTCTTATTTGGTAAAGTCTCTTTACTTGTCCACTTTCTATTTTTGGCAAAACTTTTTACCTAAATACCCCCAACTATCCCAACTTATATTATTTAATAATACCCCACCTACCACCTTTTCAATTATTATAATCACTTAAAATACCCCACTACCACCTTTTCAATTATTATAATCACTTAAAATACTTCACTACCACCTTTTCAATTATTATAATCACTTAAAATACCCCACTACCACCCCACTACCATTTTTTCTTAAAATCCGATCCAAACCCAAAGTGGACACTTTAATTGAATAGGAGGGAGTATAAAGGATTAAAATGAAAATAAAAAAAGTTAACTATGTTTAAAATTTTTGATATAAATAGAAAATTATTAAAAAAAATAATAAATTGAACAACCCAAAATGATAAATAAAAATAGAACAGAGGGAGTAAAAAATAACAAAAGAAATACGGGGAAAAATATATAAAAAAATACTTCACATTAGGGACATCTTCTACAAAAATATGAATGTATTCAATCATAAATAACTGATATTCACATTCATTATTTTTGACACACTTGGCTTTTCATGTTTGTCGGTGTACATATTCAAAAATAATTATCTCAAGTTATATTTAATTAAAAATTACTTTATTCTTTCCTTAAAAGTTATTTACAAGTTTTATTTTGGTTTCAATCATTTGTTATCCTCATTTTAATATTTTAATAATACTTTTGTTCTATAGATATTTTTCACTAATTTCATTTTAACATTTTATATCATTTATCGTCTTTACATATTTCTCACTAATTCAATATTTTGTTTTGATTATTTATATTAAATTATGCTTACCTAACATTGTTAAAAGTTTCAATTTTACCAAAAAAAAAAATGCTAGATCCCACTTAACGTGTCTGTTTATACATTAACAATACTTCCTCTATTTCAAAATACTTGATACATTTTGTTTGCACTATTTATTGTTTGAACTTATTTTATATATTGCAGCTAATATGTAAGTAATAATATAGTCAAGTAGGATCTTGTTTGAATCGTCTAATCGCATTCTTTCATAATATAAATTTTTTATAATTTTTAAATGTGTATAATTTGATATAAATAAACAAAATGAAACGGAGAAAGTATAAAATAACCAATGAATGCCATATAACAAGATAATAGTGGATAAAAAACACTAATGAAAACAAGACAACACACCTGAAGAAAAGGAAGCGTAGTGAAGGGGAGTACTATTATCTTGGCCTGCAAGACTGTAAAAGCAGGATGACTCCAATATCTTCTCTGCAACACAGTTCAACCCATTTTTCACCGCAAGGAAGAGAACACTGTTTTTATCTCTGTCTAACCTATTACAAAGATTCTCCATATCCATTGCCATTATCTCCAACGCACTTTCTTCATTCAGCGACTTAATTGCTAAATGTAATGGCGTCTCATTGCAATTCGTCAATGAAACCCAGGGTTTCATCTTCATCGGAGTGTTTGGCCCTTTGTGAAATTCAAGTATGAGTTTTACAATCTCTAAACTCTCGTTATGTGACTCAAGCTGGGCCGCTATATGAAGAGGATTCAAACGATTTTTGTTTGTTTGAGACAAAAGCATTTGTGACTGTGATTTTGGTAATAGATTTAAGACCTCTTTGAAGAAATCTACCTTACCATTTGCTGCTGAAAGGTGGAGAACATTTCCCGAAAGATTTTGATCGTCACTTGAATTTGATGGAATAAAATGTAAGAAGTAATTTAGTTCTTTCGAGGAGTCGGAGGTACATGTTTTTAAGAATTCTATATCTCCTGAGCATGCCGCCTCCTTTAGCTTTGGATCCATGGATGCCATTCCTCTGTACATGCTTTCAGGAGACAGTGGACGGAACGGTCCACGGTACGGTCGACGGTACGGTGGACGGAACGATCCACCGTAACCGTACGGTGGACGAAACGATCCTAAAGACGGCGGACGTACCGGTGCCGGTTTCGGTGCCGATGAATGTATCGGTGCCGGTGCGGTCTCATGCATTTTTTGTTTGATTACTATACTTAGTTACTTACTGGTAACTACTATATCACCAACAACAAACCTGAGGGAAAAGGATTAATAGAGAGAGAGAGAGGGAATTGGGGGAAAGTCAGGCGTTCTACAAAGTAAATGGATAAATAGGTGATCGCACATTATTGATTGTCCTATTCTCATTTCCAAATTTACCCCCAATCACCTGTGAAGAACCTTCCCGGTATCCTGCACAAGGCAAGGTCCGAGTAGGGGTTTTTTTTTATGAAAGATGCGGACAAATCATACTCGTACCCGCAAGGAGGGAGCAAAGAGAGATGTGCGCATTCAAGAAACCCCTTAATTGATACATGCGCGCAGTCAAGAAACCCCCAATTGATACCTCCGCCCAGTAGGGGTTGAACCACAAACTTTTCGCTTTGTATGCAGATGTTTTATCCATTGAGCCACGAGCGCTTTTGGTCCCAATCCCCCCTATATAGTCCTTTTCAAATTCACTAATTCTTTATTGAAAATGTTAATTGGATTTGATAAAACTATTTTTAAAAAATACTTATTTTTTCGTATTGAATTCAAATTTTATTGTTTTTTATGTTGTTTTTATTAATGAGAATTTTATATAAACTCATCACATAATAAAGTGGCCTCATATAAAACTTATTGTTTCAAATTTGTAAGAAAATCATGAAAAAGTGATAAAATAAATTTTGAGGAAGTAATGAAAATGTTTGAATAAGTTGGGAAGATAACTGAAATATTTGCATAAGATTTAAGAAAATAAGTGTTTTTGTGTCTACAATTTATATTGCTTGTTTCTTTTAGTTTTTGTTTTTTGAGGTACTGTTTCTTTTAGGGCTTGTTTGGTTACCCACTATTACCTTGGAATTTTAAGTTCCTAGGAAATAGTATTATGCTAATTTGTTTGGTTGCCAAAAACTTTAAAATTCCTAGGAATTATAAAATCCAAGGGAATTTAATTCCTACAAGACATAGGAATTAGATTACCATGTACCCCCTTGGTCATTAACAATTTCTATGAATTACTTCTAAGGAAATGAAAATTCCTATTGTCAACCAAACAATATTAAGTAATTCCTAGGAAATTGACAAAGGAAGTAAATTCCAATGAATTACAATTTTCCATTGGAATTTAATTCCTACGTCAACCAAACGACTCCTTAGTTTATCTTATTAAATTTATCACATTTTTATTTTGGTCATGATTTATAAATTTTTAATTTTCATTCATATGACTTATATTTTCATTTATCCACATGTTTCTACCGTTGGGCATAAAGCTAATTACTTCCTCCGTATTTGGTCATTTGCAACTTTTACCAAAAATGGCGTATACTATTATTTGCAACTTTCTTTTTTTTTCATTTATAGAAAGTTTTATATTACTTTTTTATTATCTCTCTCTTACTTTTTAATACTCTCTCTCATACTTTTTAATACTCTCTCTTATTTTTTAATATTATAATACTATAATCATACCCCATTAACTTCATTAATCTATTTTAATACACTACTAAAAGTTTTGCCTAGGAGTCCGTGAAGGACCCCAAAGTTGCAAATAATTAAATACGGAGGAAGTATATAAAATTGTCTAGACAAGTTTTGAAGAAACTGTTTGGCATAAAGATTCATCGTTCACCAACCTCAACATTTCATGGACAACTTTGCTACCAATTGCGCTAGCAAACATTCAATGAATTTAAAAAAAATTCTAAGATGGTGGTTTACTCTTAGATTTTTTTTCTCAAAATTATGATTCAGATTAAAATCGCCATCTTGAATAGCAATTTGCTAATAAAAACAAATCATCTTTTGAAATAACGATTTGATTTAAATTATAAAAAAATAATTCTAACACCATTTTATTTGGAAATATCATGTAAAATAAGTTCTGAAAAATAAATTCCTAACGACATTAAGGGCAAATATTCTTTGTTAGTTGGTTAACTGTTACCGTTATCATTATTTTGTTCCACTCCAATTCAATGGTAACAAAAGCAAACTTCTCGACTCTCGTACATCCTCAATTTGTACTTTTTCTATTCTATAATACTTGTTATATTTGACTTTTTACGTGATTTAGTGCGCTATTTTAATCATTTATATATTGATATATGCACGTGTAAAAATCATATAAAATAAATATTTTAAAATTATGCTATTAGGCGATTCGAAATAGATCTCACTTACACATTAACCGCAATATATAACATAAACTTGAACTATAAATAGTATCAATAACCATAATGTAGCAAGTATTTCAGCATTCGAAGATTACTATTTACATCATTGCATGAATTATTGAAATACTTCATATGTCCTTTCAAGTTTACACCATGTATAAAAACTCTCAGATATATAAATCTTGTGGTGCAAACTAAAAGCGACAGACAGAGATAATTTCACAAAACCAATATTGTTGTATCACACTACTAAATGGCATATGCTACACTACATAAGAGACTTCCATCATTCAACCCTTATTTCCCTAACTTCAAGAGTGTCCAACTTCTTGGGTCTTCTGTAATTCTTCAGCAAGAGAGACCAGCAAACAACACTGACTGATGAAGCAGCCATAGCTGCTCCAGCGATCCATGGTGGTAAGCGGAATCTAAGTGAAGGAAATAACGCTCCTGCAGCGATTGGGATACCGAGCACGTTGTAGCCCAAAGCCCATAGGTAATTCAAACGTATCCGGGTGAATGTTTTTCTTGAGAGATCAATGGCGGTTATAACGTCCTCTAAATTGCTCTTCATAAGAACAATGTCTGCTGCTTCAATCGCTATGTCGGTCCCAGCACCGATTGCCATTCCAACATCGGCAGCCACAAGTGCCGGTGAATCATTTATACCATCCCCTACCATTGCCACTACATAGCCTTCACCCTGTATTTGTTGTCCGTGAGATAACGTATAAGTGATCGCAATTCATACAAAATCATCTACCCCAAGAAATACATCAATTTATGTCTGAAACGTACCTGTAATTCCTTGACTTTCTCGGCTTTCTGCTCAGGCTTGGCTTCAGCAATCACGGTCTCAATCCCAACTTGATTGGCTATGGAGTTTGCAGTCCCGTTGTTGTCACCAGTCACCATGATGCTCTTGACATTCATCGACTTAAGAATAGATATGACATCTTGTGCACTGGGCTTCAAAGGATCAGAAATGGCGATAACCCCTGCTAGTCTGCCGCCAATCGACACTAAGATACCGGTTTGAGCCATGTCTTCGGCCTCAGAAAGCAATTCCTCTGCCTCACTAGAAATGGCAATACCTTGGTCCAACATCAAGCCCTTATTTCCGACCAGGATCTCTTGATTTCGGACTATAGCCTTTACACCATGACCAGTGATAGCAACGAAGTCCGTTGCTTCTGGCCAGATGTGATTTTCCGTCTCTTCTCCAAGTTTCTTGGCATACTCGACTACGGCCTTTGCCAATGGATGCTCACTGTTAATCTGTGATGATGACAAAACCACGCGCATTACGTACAATATATGATATACCAAGTCTCTACTACACAACTTATCAGGACGGAAAATTATTTGATAATCTCTTATCATCATTCTTTATAACATCGATTTCTGTTTCGAGTAACATTGATTTAACCATTGCTTATAGTAAGTGAATAAGCTTCATCATGAAAATTAAAACTTATGTATTAATCTCTGCAAAGCTAGTTACTGTTCACCAAATTGCAAAAAACACGGCCGCCATCATAAATGTTTTCAAATTTACTGAATCGGTATAAACCACATCGTAAAGGTATAAAAAAAACCAGCATATCTGGAATATGAGCAAATAATATTTGTATAAAAGAACATAAATATTACTGTGAATTGTACTTTCAGAAGGATATACTACCTCAGCAGCAGCAACCAGTTCATAAAACTCCCGAAGAACCATCTGTCTCAAGAGTCGCGTGCTCACAACTACTGGCTTGCCTTCGGTGAGAGTCCCAGTCTTGTCAAACACAATGCAATTTACCTACATAATGTTGTTTTCAAACTAAAAATATTAGGGATAAAAAATTTGAACTGGTAAAAGAATCTACAAGATCAATCAATTCTACGATGCAACATCTAAATTAGTCGTACAATGTTTTGGAAGGACATAAAAGTAGTCATTTCTCTAGCGATCCTAATACAACAACGGTGTACTATTAAGTGACCCAAGAAGCCCTTGTAAAAATGAACCAATTGGGAGAGTTCAACTAGAACTATCCATATAATTTCTTGGGACAATGTAACATTTCAGATTGAAATACTAATGCATGTGACGATGGAGAGGGGGGTCGGGTTGAAACATATATATGCTAGAGAAAAGAACCTATGTTATATGTGCTATTTTAGCATTATTTTCTGATAATAGTTCAAATATAGGAGCATCATCAACAAAAGATCAAGTTCCTAGCGGGGTAGAGAGTGTTTGATTTCAGTAAGACTTAAGACTTAAGAGAGTGTTTGATTTCAGTAAATATTTCATCCTTTACAACGCGGTATATTTAACAACTTTAAGACGCGGGAAATGTTCGTTTATATTTAAAACCTTTACAATGCGACTGATGCGATGCAGCCTTGTTTTTGCACTATGTCCCCACTCCTAACCTTCTTTCTCTCCTCTCATTTGTCCTCTACCCTCTATTTTTATTTACCTTCTTTCTAAATTTTCAAGTGCCCAAACAACTAAAATCCGACCTACTTATGCTTTTTCCCTTATCCAAAAACTAAGTTTATTTTCAGCTAAAGCTAGCTTAAAACCCTTGAACTGAAAATGTTATCATCAAGGAGTCACGAGTGAAAGAAAGTGCACCAGCTAGGTTATAAAAATTCCATTTTCTCGAATTATATAACACACCCCAAAAGAGTATTTAAGTTTTCCCTACTGTTCAAATACTAGTAAAATGGAGGCAATCATCACTGCAAAGAACAAAAAAATAAAGCACCTAGAATCATACGGTTAGAGTGAACTCAGTGAAGATTGCACCAGGTTTGGAGTCAAAATAGTGCAAAAACAAGGTCGCATCACAGTATCGCGACCGTATCGTAAAGGTTTTGAGTTTACCGCAACATAAATATAGGCCGTATTGACCACGAAATTATCCTCATTAACCACGATATCCGTTTCACGACCGTTACCGCAACTATGACCGAAATCGTATTTTAGCCCTATGTCAAAAAGAACCAAGAAACATGGCAACCGCATACTCTATACTGATAGCAACAGTAAGCAAAATTCTTTATACTCATTAATTGATATAAAAATGATTGCTCAACTTCAGCTTACCTTGTGAGCACTTTCCAGAGCTTGACCACCTTTGATGAGAACACCTTGAGAAGCACCGATTCCAGTACCAACCATAACAGCAGTGGGTGTTGCCAAACCCAGAGCACAAGGGCAGGCTATAACCATGACAGAAATGCCAAATTGTAATGCTAGTTCAAAGCTGTCCATGGATGAAGGTATCCATGATTTGGGGTAGCCATTGAATTTTCCAGCTAAATACCAAGCTAGCCAAGTCGAAATTGAAAGAATTATGACCTGACGATATACTATAACTATTAACTGACGTAACAAAAGAATTAGCATACTTCAAGCCATAAAAAAGAAGGAATATAATGTATTTGATGACTAACCAAAGGCACAAAAAATTTAGAGATCCGATCAGCAAGCTTCTGCACAGGTGCTTTGGCCATTTGTGCCGATTCTACAAGACGAACAATTTGAGAAAGTGCACTTTCTGACCCAACTCTTGTCGCCTTAATATGTAACACCCCATTCTGATTTACAGTCCCTCCAATCACTACATCGCCATTCCTCTTAGGGACCGGCCTCGATTCTCCTGTTATCATACTTTCATTTACATAGCTTTGCCCCCACATTACAAAACCGTCACAGGCTACTTTTGCCCCAGGAATAACCTTAAGCACATCGTTTTTTTGAATCAATCTGCTATCAATATCTTTCTCGTTTGTCACATTTCCATCAACATCAAGGGTCAAAAGTGTCGCCGTTTCTGGGGCCAAGTCCATGAGCTTGGCAATAGCGGCAGATGTCTTTCCCTTCGCTAGAACTTCTAGATACTTTCCTAGAAGGACAAAGGAGATGAGCATCGAGCTTGTCTCAAAGAAATCAGTTCCCTCGAACATTGTAGATGTAGCAGCTCGAACCACAATGTAAACTGAATAGAAATATGCTGCATTTGTTCCCAAGGCAATCAAAACATCCATGTTTGCAGAACCATGTCTTAACGCCTTGTATGACCCAGCGTAAAATCGCCAACCAATAATGAATTGAACCGGAGTTGCTAAAACCCACCTCAATATTTCTCCTACAGTCAGCATCTTCACCACTTTGGTATCAAATATATTTTTAACACCCGGGATATACATAAACACCATAGAAGTCAGAAACACTGGTATTGTAAAGATAAGGCTCCACAAAAATGATCGATAATACTGCTTGACTTGTTCTTGTTTATGAGAATCTCGTCCTCGTTCTTCAGAATAAATCGTAGCCTTAAAGTGCCCGGACCCAGTTGACTCGATCAATTCAATAAAGTTTCTAGGTCCTGTAATATCTGGTTCGTACGAGATGGATATTTTCTCGAGAGTGGGATCAGTTTCTATGGTTTGGACACCAGGAAGTGCTTTTAGTGAGCTTTCAAGAACTTTCCATGAATCATCTGTCCTTACCCCATCAACCTTTAGTTGCACCTTACTTCTATCTTCTCCTGTGCTGATAAGTACCGCTTCAAACCCGCTATTTTCTACAGCTTCCAGTAGTTTGCTGTAACTAACCAGATTTGAATCGTAATGAATTTCCGCCTCTTCAGTAGCTAGTGCAACTTGAGCCTTTTTAACACCATGAACTCCACGAAGACTAGCTTCGACAGAATTTGCACAAGTAGTACAAGTCATACCCTTTATATGTACCCGGCATACCTGGCTGTTACCCTCACTAATCACTTCTTCAATCAATGCAGCCTCAAAGCCAACATCCTCGATTGTTTCACGAATTCTTTCCTCCTATACAAAATGCATAAACATAATAAATTAACAGATGATGAATATGGAATTTGAAATACTTATGTCAACAGCACACCAACAAGTATCTATGCTCCAATATAATTAAGTGGCACCCACCTAAGATGAGATTTGAGGGTTTGTCAAGGAACAAACCCAACCAAAAGTTTAAGCTAATGGTTGAGGTATCAATATATGTTATATACTCTAACACGCCCCCCTCGCACGAGATCACTTTAGGCTAAAAGTGTGGATACAACACAAGCACTCTTAATACTTGACGCTAAATATTCCACTTGAAATAAGGGGTGGTTGAGATTCCAACCCGTGACCTTTTGTCACAATGGCTCTGATACCATGTCAAGTGGAACCAACCCAATATATTAGTCGGATGTACGTTATCTAGCCCTTGTTAGTTAGTGATGACAAAAAGTTTATTTCTGATTCATCTTTGATAGCAAATATCATCTCCAACATCCCAACTATACATAAATACGAAGTACACATAAGTGGTAGAGCCATTTTTCTATAGTTCATTTTACTCTGAACAAAAAAAGAGATACAAGTCATACAACAGTCACTTATGTCTAGAAATTCAGAAGAAAGAAATTTTCATCAAGGGTTAATCAAATTCACCTCAACATCAACATTTCATTGGCACCAACGGCATTAAGCGGTTCCTAAGGTGGACTTAAGGGTGTCGGATATACGCAACTTAACTTGTAAACGCTTGTTAGTGATAATAAAGAGATTCTTCCTATCGACCCTTAGTAGTAAACATCTGATGACTTAATTATTTATAAACTTATAATTCATTATAATTTAAAATCAAAGAACTATAATAGTTCGTGACTATCGAAATAAGGAACCTTTATGAAACAATGGACGTTTTTATCAGAAAATTAGTTTAAACAAATTCCTTAAAACACCCGTTTGGTTAGTGGTATTAAATGGTGATAACAAAAATAATTTATAGTGTAAAGTTTTATCAAAAGTTCCATATGAAACTTTGATCAAAGAAAATTTTCTTTTACAAATGTCTATTACCACCTAATACCACCTCCACCTCCACCTCCACCTCTACTAATAGTAATGCGTTGAAATGAATTTTACGAAGAAAATGAGATGATAAAAGTTTGACAAGTATGACCATCAAGGTAACCATATTTTTTTCAATCAAAATTACAGGAATTACCAGTTAGGAATTACCAACGTTAGGAATTACCAATGTTTATTACCGCCTACCAAACGCATCGTTACATACAATCAATTCAGTAAAAGTCATACCAATTTCATTTAGATGTCCCACCAAAATCAGAATGAATAAATTATGTCCAGTACAAAATTCCTTCCTAACCCATCAAAATCAACCCTAAAAACACTCAAAAACCCCTTCAAATCGACAGAACAAGACAAGAAAAAAAACATTCCATCAAAATAGACATCGAAATCAAACAACACGAAAGTATTAAAAGCCATAAGAGAGATAGAGAGAGTGATCTAACATCAACAAACGAAGGAAAAAAGATGACTTGAGCCCTATTATTCAAAACATCAACAATAGCTTCTTGAATACCGGGAAGTCGTTTAATCGCCTTCTCAACAGAACCAGCACATGCAGAGCAACTCATACCCATAACTGAAAACAGAGCTTTCGATTCAGACCCTTGTATTAATTTCTCCTTCGAAAACCCTTTTGGGTATTTGGGCATGGACGGGTAGTGAGGTTTCGGTGATGAACCTGACTGGATGATCTGACTCCGAAAACATGCAAATGATAGAAGTTTGGCTGCCGCCATTGATGAACGCATTAGTTTCTCTTGATGATTTTGTTTAAGGTAGGATTGTAGACGTAATAATGTGTAGTGTCTACGCCAAGAATGATTTATAAAAAATTATATTGCCGGGAAATATGGTGGGTATAGAATTTGTCAAAACTCAAAAGTAAGTTAACTTAGTATATTCCGCTTATAAAAAATTATGTACAGGGTCAGGAGAAGAAAATACGTTTAAAAGTAACTTTGGTTAGTTGAAAAGTTCTCACCTACATATTAGAAAAGTGAAAAATAATAAAAAATTATGAAAGAAGCTCATAAAATTATATTATTTTATTATAATTAATTGGTTATACTATAAAAAATAATAATTACTTCTATTTATAGATAATTGGACTTTCTTTCTTTACACTATTCAATGCACTTATTCAATGCTTAAAATCTCTTATTATACATGATGAAATATTATAAAAAGTAAATATTAATAATCTTTGTATTAAAACGAATCAAACAAGATCCCACTTGACTATATTCTAATTTATAGATTAAGAATAAAATACATATGAAGAGTAATAAGTAAACAGTGTCAAAAACTCAATATTCCAATATCTATTAATAGGAAAGAGTATAAGTAACTATTTTTAGAGTATAAGTAGACTATCTGATTTGAGAAAGTGCGTAAAATATAATGCAAAATTAATACCCTCGACTATTATAATCAAATACTCATTCCCTTCTGATTTGATATAATTTTTTATTTTTGTACAATATTCAAAGTATGTATTCGACGCTTAATATTTATCTATTTATATTATAAAAAATTATTAAATGTACATGATAAAATTCTAAAGATGAATTTAATAAAATCTTAATTGAATATATTTTTAACTTGTAAACATTCATGAAAAATCCATGTAAATTTTCCTCATGTGATAATACATCAATTTTAAGAAAAAAGAAAAAAGATAAGAAAAAATAGGGAAAAAAATTGATGATAATTGTGTTAATAGTTGGATCAATAAGAATACAAAGTAAATGAAAAGATAACCAAATAAAAAGGTTGTATATTTAATGTGAATATGTTAATGGAGATAAGAGGGAATAAGATTACAAAATTTATTTAAAAAATATAAGTAAATAAACAAATTCAAAGTCAACATATATATGTGATAAGATTTCTCATCAAAAGAATAAGAAATTTTTTTTAAAAAATAGAAGGGTTCCTTTTATCATGACTTAATGGAAGATGGGAGCAACACATTTATAAAAAGTCAAAAAAGCATGGTGGAGGTGTGATTTTTGATGAAAAAGAAAGAAGAGGATGAATTGTCATCTTCAATTTTTTAGAAGATAGAATAAATCTAACAAATTTGTATTTAAATTTAATTTTAGTAGATTAAATACTTGATAGAAAAAAGTGATAAAAATGAGAACTTTACATTTTAAATTTTTGTGAATTGGAATTAAATTTATAAACTATAAATATTGAGATTTTTTTTTTTGAGGTAATAAATATTGAGATTTAGATTATACTTAATCCGTTCTAAATTACTTGCAATATTTGCTTTTTTACGTAATTCAACTCACTAATTCATTAATACTCCCTCCGGTCCAGTTTACTAGTCTCATTTGACTTTTGGCACTATTCACTCATCACTCTTAATTTGTATTTTACTCTTATCTATAAGTTAAAACATAGTCATGTGAGATCTTGTTTGATTCGTCTCAATACAAGGATTATTAATATCAATTTTTCATAATTTTTGATTAAGAATAATTAGAGATATTAAGGGTTAAAATATTGCCTCGACATGTGTGAAAAGTCAAATGGGACTAGTAAACTGGACCGGAGGGAGTATCTCTAATTATATAAAACAAAAAATTATAAAATTTTGATATTAATAATCTTTGCTTCGAAACAAATCAAACAAGATCTCAATTGACTACATTTAACTTTTAGATTAAAAATTAATTACGAATTAAAGATTATAAGTGAATATTGCAAATATTGCTAATGTGCAACTAATTTAAAACAGATGAAGTATTTAAAAAAACCGTATAAAAGCAAACATAATTAACTTTATGTAATGGAATGGGTGTTGAATATGATTTCACATCAAAGCCAAGAAAAAATGACTAAACTACTTCCCCTATCATTAATAATGACTTAAAATGTAGAATCCCTTACAAAAACAAAACCAGAGCTAGGAAGTACGGCAAGTACAAAAGAAATATGTGGCAATCTCTTAGAAAACGGAAAAAAGTCCCATGCTTAGAAACTTTTAAACTAAACAATGGAGTAGATGATTAAAATGTCAGCACACATGCACATATTCCATAAAAAATCCTGCAACAATTGTATGTAGCACTAGCATTTCACAAGTAGACAAGCTGTCTGAACCTAAAGAACATTGAAAACATTTAATGTTTAGGTTTAGTCTTCATCTTGGTAATCCTCCTCCTCATCATCATACTCCTCATCAGCAGTTGCATCCTGGTATTGCTGATACTCGGCGACCAGATCATTCATGTTGCTCTCTGCTTCGGTAAACTCCATCTCGTCCATCCCTTCACCAGTGTACCAATGCAAAAAGGCCTTTCTACGGAACATAGCAGTGAATTGCTCGCTCACACGGCGGAACATTTCCTGTATTGATGTTGAGTTTCCGATGAATGTGGAAGCCATCTTCAGGCCTGTGGGTGGAATGTCACACACAGTTGACTTGACGTTGTTTGGAATCCACTCCACAAAGTAGGAAGAGTTCTTGTTCTGGACATTGATCATTTGTTCATCAACTTCCTTGGTGCTCATCTTGCCACGGAACATGGCTGATGCTGTCAAGTATCTTCCATGCCGAGGGTCAGCAGCACACATCATGTTCTTGGCATCCCACATTTGCTGAGTGAGTTCAGGAACAGTGAGGGCCCGATACTGCTGAGACCCACGAGAGGTCAGTGGAGCAAACCCGACCATGAAGAAGTGCAGGCGAGGAAATGGTATGAGGTTGACTGCAAGCTTCCTGAGGTCTGAGTTAAGCTGTCCAGGGAACCGAAGGCAGCAAGTAACACCACTCATTGTAGCAGAAATGAGATGGTTCAGATCTCCAACTGCAAGAATGAAGCTTAGTTGTTAGGCACTAGACACAACTGCTTATATGAAGCACCATTTTCGTACAAATACAAATCACAGTTTGGTGAAGCAGACACAACTGATAAGAATAAATTTGTACACATAATCTTAGATCTTATGAACTTGACTGAAAAACCAAAACAAATGAACTGTTTCACAGGGTTAAGAGCCTCTTTAATTCTTAAAGGGATGGTTATATACTAAAGATAATAATGTAGTTAAAAATTGCTCAAAGCAGTGTTAACCCAGGATACAAAGTGAAACTTGAGCTTTACCAATTACCCAGATTTTGGAGACAGCATAGATAATTTTCTTTAATATGTTTCATTTGGTTATTTCACAAATGTCCATATAAATAATAGATTTATAAGCTTTTAGCTCATACGAGAATTTGTATCATAGATGGATCTAACGGGCTTAAGAGGATAAACAATGTTATAGACTTATAGTCCATCCATCTACAATATTCTAATGTATATTATTTCTGTTTTATTTTATCTTATTTTATCCCGGTTAATTTGCTACATTGTGGCAAATTCACTTCATTAAGGAGTAGATAAGGAGTTGTTTTTGCATTCTATGTAGTGGGGTTATTTCTGTCTTTGGAAATGAAGTGAATCCACCATGACGAAATAAACTAGAAAATGTAGAATATTAAGAGAAATGAGAAGTATTGTAAAATAAAACAAAAGCTAGCATACAAGTAGATGCATAAACTAACCACATGTCAACACCCTTATGCTTGGTGGAGCTAAATATACATAACCTTAATATGAGATCATGATTCTTGATCAAAAACATCATTTGCGACTTCACATAAATGAGGAGAGCAAATGAGCTAAATAAGTCGTTAATAAACACACTAAGATATCAGTGAGACCACTACCCAGTACCCACCAAACAATTGATATTTATTCCTCCTGCTGACCTACCAAATTATCACAACTGTATACAGTTGTGTACATTGTTATAACTGAAAGATGATGTGTGGAATATCTATGCACAACACAACTACCGATAGTAACCCAAAACAAGATATCTAGTCTGTCCAATCTCTATAATTAGTGTACAAGCTGAAAGATCCCTTATTCTTAAAATATACTCATAATATCATGTGCAATGGTCAATGGACCACACATTAACCAAAATATTCGATTATTCGACCTTATTATACTTCAAGTTGGTTGCAAATCAAGTCATTCAAGCAGGATTTGACATACAGGTTAGCAAAATCCTAGGTAATATAATGTTAAATAATAAATTTCTAATTCTGTTCAATTTACAATTTACAAGAATTCAACAATCATTTAAAAAATCAGCAATAGATCAAGATATTAAAGGCAGTGTGACTTACAGCTAGGAGTTGTAAGCTTGAGTGTCCTGAAGCAGATATCGTACAGTGCTTCATTGTCAAGCACCATACACTCGTCAGCATTCTCCACAAGCTGGTGTACTGAGAGTGTTGCATTGTAAGGCTCCACCACGGTATCAGACACTTTGGGGGACGGAAAGACGGAGAAGGTTAGCATCATTCGGTCGGGATACTCCTCCCGAATCTTTGATATGAGAAGGGTACCCATACCAGACCCGGTACCGCCTCCTAGAGAATGACATACCTGAAACCCTGCGATTTGTACAGCAAACAAGAAACAAAAAGTAAAAACCTATCCCTAAATCAACACAAATTTTAGTTCTTAATTATTAGCATGAACTAAATCTTCCGATTTTAGTATAACTCCACAACAAAAAACAGCAGTCAAATCTCTTCATCTCATTTTAACAATTATGGAATTTTTTTATAGGGATAAACAATTCTGAACTTAAAAACACGTTTGATAATCAAATTAAGAGTTGTGCAAATCAAAATTATTAACTAAAATTGAACAAAAAATTTTAAATAAAATGACGCAAGCATTACCGAAATTTTCTCGAATCTTCGGTAGAGCAATGAACATTTTTCCATGATTCAAATTTTAATAAGCTCTTAAAATGAATTTACTCAATATTACAAACATCTCTTTGTACTAACCAACCAAAATAAACAAACACATCTTTAATCAAAATAAAAATCAAATGAAATTCTTTCAATTCAAAATATTTTTACAAATGCCTCAACTGAACAAATAAAAATAGAGAAAAAATTAAACAAACTAATCAAAAACCAAAAAAACTAATTAACACTAGAAAAGAGGAGGAAGGAATACCTTGAAGACAATCACAATTTTCAGCCTCTTTCCTGACAACATCAAGAACAGAGTCAATCAGTTCAGCACCTTCAGTATAATGACCTTTCGCCCAATTATTTCCTGCTCCAGATTGTCCAAAGACAAAATTATCAGGCCTGAAAATCTGTCCATAAGGCCCAGATCTAACACTATCCATGGTACCAGGTTCAAGGTCCATAAGAACAGCACGAGGAACGAATCTCCCACAACTCGCTTCGTTGTAGTACACATTAACTCGCTCCAGTTGAAGATCCGACAGGCCATTGTACCGACCCGTCGAGTCAATCCCATGTTCGGCACATACAACTTCCCAAAACTTAGCTCCGATTTGGTTTCCACATTGACCACCTTGAATGTGAAGAATTTCTCTCATCTTTGAAGTAAAAATGGAGGAGAGAGAAAGAGGTTTTTTTGGTTGCTTTTTGTGAGGGTTTGTTTGGGAGTGAAATGAGGGGATTTTGAATTTTAAGGTGGAAAATTGGATTGGAAGGCGGAATTTTTTGAGTTTTTGAATTTTTTTGGATTTGAGTGAAAGAAAAAATATAAATAAAAGGGAGAATATTTGGGGTATGGGAGGGCGTATGGTAAGTTTATTATGGCGGCGTTATCCCGTTTATAGTTAATTACTCCCTCTGAATTTTATTAGTTGCTATGACATCTTGTGAGGAGAAATGTCACTATTAGTAGCAACTAAAAAAACCAGAGAAAGTATTAAATTAAATAGTATATGTAGGTTGTACAACTTTATTAAATTTTTTGACATATTTGTATAAGGAGAAATTAAAATTTTAAGAAATAAGTTTTAAATTATAGTTATATTTTATTTCACTCTGAATATTTGTATATATTACCTACATTATATGATTTGTATTATATTTTGTATTGTGCGTGCAAATAATTGTGAAAATTTAGTTTATAAGAGATAAATCACAATTTTGATGTAATTTTATTTATCTGGGTTACACAATACAAAATTATTAGTTTTTTTAACGTAAAATAACATACCAATCTAAGCTAGCAAAAATAAAAATTACATTAATTTATATGAAATATTACAACTATTAATAACACATTTCAAAATCAAATTTAACATAAAAAAAATGTAAAATTGTTTTATAAAAGTTTAAACGAAAAATAATTTTTTTATCATAAAAAATATACTCGTGATTTACATAAATAAAGTCATAATCTGAATCATATTAGAATCATACATTGCATTTAAATAACCAATTGTATATATAACAAAAAATCCTATTAAAAGTATATATTTTTTTACCATCTCAAAGTACTAATCTAAATAATACTCATGTAATAAATGAAATTAAAAATATTTTATAAACAATTGAAACATTACTAAAAGAAAATTTGTGGAAAAAATATAAGGACCACAATTAGTAAAAATAGTACTTCATGTTTTTATAAAGTTAGTGGGAAAATGTGAAGATGATAAGATATATAAAAATGTTAAAATAAACTTAATAGAAGATATATGAGGATCATAAGCATTATTAAAATATTAAAATGACGATAAACAAGGGTTATTTGTGTTTAAAATTTGTGATAAAAAAATTATTTATAAGAACAACAAAGTATGAAACACTCAAAAACAACAAATTAGATCTTCTTCAAGGAGCGGAAAAAGTGGAGTAGTTGTTTAAGCTAGCTATTATGAGAGTGTTAGTGAAATTTAACTTTTTTTTTTGAGAGAAAAAAATAACCAATTTAATTCTTTGTTATTTTGTTGTTAGATAAAAATAAGTAGGTCATAAGTCAATGAAAAACGACATTCAAGTAGTTTTTTATTTTAACTTAAACGTAAGCGTTTCATTTGATTTAAAACTTATTTATCAAATATATTTTTTAACGATAATCTAATTGTCAAACATTCTAACGAGGATGAGGATGAGGATGAGAATGAGGATGAAGATGAAGACGAGGATTAGAATATGGCTAGGAAGTCACGTGATAGTCAAATGAAAAGTCGGTTTACAACTCACACGAAGAAGCACAGCTCAATAACTACTTTTTTTTTTTGGCGCGATTAGTGTAACTTCATGGATCTTTAGTTAATTACGTCCTATTTTTTTAGAGAACCTTCTAGTATATACATTTTCCTTTTACTTTTTTTTTTGAAAATACATTTTCCTTTTTCTTAATAGTGCATTAAATCTGACGTGGCGAGGTTTATTTGTATAGAAATGAATAAATTGTATTCTTAAATTTTTTTGTGTAATATTTAATTTGGATTTTTTTAATTACAATTATATCAATAGGAGTGTGCAAAATGAGACCGGAACTGGCAGTCCAAATCGAAATCGAAATCTGTTGAGACCGAACCTAAATCGAACCAGATTGGTTTGCAATTGACTTGGGTTCTGGATCTTACTAATTCTTCATTTTGGGTTTTCGATCCGATCCGTATAAGCGCAGAAAAATTCGAATTAGACCTGATATATAAAAACGTAATGTTTAAGAGGAATATATTTGCAATTTTTATATACATACTTATCTACACGGCTTTATATTAAAAATAATAATTTTTAACTCAAAAATTTTAATTTTTAATTATTAATTTGCTAACATGTTTCAAAATCTTTCATCTTTTAATTTAATTTTGATATGTATTTGAATTTGCTTAAATATTTGACCACGTAATTGGCAATCTTTTAATTTATTTACCCACCAAATGAGGTTTTAATTTATTAGAGTATATCAATGTCAATTGCATTCATGTTAAATTGTCAATTCATCGGATTTTGACCACGTAACTTGAAATATCAACCACTTAAGTGGTCGGAATCCGTTGAATTGCCATGAACGTTATAGACATTGAGACTTTGATGGTTATAATTCGTAAAAAAAATTTTAAAGTTGTAATTCGCTAGAAGTCTAAAATTTAAGAATTAATTCGCAAATTATTAAGAAATTAGAATATTAAATTACACAATACCGTACTAGAATTCTCTTCTCTCCTTTTGCATAAATTTTTTTCACAAAAAATGTTCCCTAGTTAGCCCAAACAATTAAAAAAAACACTACTTTTTGTACAAGTGTGAATTCAGAATTTATTGTTTAGTTTAATATTTTTACTAATAGATTGTTTGAATAAGTTTGTCTCACGGTAAAATAGTCTCACACAAAACTTGCTGAAGTTAATAACCAACAAAGCACGTGCAAAGATAAAATGCAACACATTTAAATTCTAATAATCATATCTATTTCTGCGTAGAAATCGAGTCAAGTTATTCTGATTCTTACTGGGAGGGGTTGTTTGTGAGTGCGGATTCTCCTGTTGGAGGGTCCGAATGCCAAAATTGAGTTCGACTAATGACCTGCAAAAACAAACAGAGTTACTTATCCGGGGGCGGTCCCCGAAAACCTCATTCGACGCTCAAATCAGTAGTCTATACAACGAAATGAGAATTGAACGCAAGTGAATAGAGAAAGAGAGAAGCCTAGCTACCATACATGGTAATTAATGCGGGTACATATAGGACAATAAATTAACTAGATGACTGTTCAAAGGGCATTTTTGTTATTTTATCTTCGGGGTGTGCTTCCCGAGGCATTGACTGAACTATTGGGCCTTTGACCTAGCCCACGAAGTTGGGGCTAGTTGACCCAATAAGAATACCCTTCACTCCTACTTCATAATAAAGGAAGAATAAATAAAAAAAATGATATATATTCATGTGCCCTCTTAGAATTGCATTAAAGAGAAAGGAGTGGATTTTTAACAAAGTGGTAATAAATGAAGGAAGAGAGTGAATTGTATGGATAAAATTAAAAGAAATTTAAAATGTATAGATGAAATTAAAAAAACTAATAGATACTCATTGTCTAAAAATAGAAATAATACAAATTAATCAAAACGTATCAAAATAAAAAAATACTTTAAATAAAAGGCGAAGACGGAGGGAGTAAATCATCCATCTAATATTCCAAGTCAATCCTACAGTCTAGACGCAAGGAGCAACGTGGGTTCCTTTGTGCAGTGCTGCATGCATGTCAAGCATTGAAGGCTGAAGCTTTTATAAATTATACTACTACTCCCTCTACATTTTGCAACGGTTATTACCCAGTTTCGTTCTGAAATACCTGTTACATTTTGATTATGAGAATAATTTATTGTTTAAACTTATTTTACATACTGTGACTAATATGTAAGTAATGATATACTCAAATGAGATTTTGTTTCAATCATCTAACCGCATACTTTCGATATATTAACTTTTTAACATTTTTAGTTGTATATAGTCCTCTCTATATAAAGTCGATTATGAACTTTTAGATGTTTGGCAAAATAATAAGAGACTGACCAAATATATTATAATTATCATTATAATATTATAGCTTGGGCATATCATATACTTCTTAATCGATAAAAGAACTAATCGTAGATCGCAAATTTATCAAGTGCATACTTCATCACCAAAATTTTCAGACGTTAACATCCTTTTTAGCTCTGACCCCTAAACAAATATCTACCTTATCTGCGATCAAGAATGGGCATGCAAATAACCCATAATTTGAGTTGGCATTTAGGTGGCTTGAATGGGACTTATCTTGTGTGAGCAGTGAGCTAATTTGAGGTCCCATTTGAAAAAGATGAAGTGGAATCATGAAGTTTTGAAGAAAAAGACTTGAAGTGTACTCTACAACTACAACAAACCCTACTTTCCAATTGCATTATTTATTTATTAGGAAAAATTATAGATTCGGTCAATTTTATGATTTGATTTTGAGAGTTGGTTGTTCAAAAAAAAAAAAAAAACTTTCATGTGGTAGCATTGAACTTCATAAAATGAATGCTAGTGGTAGTATTTTTGTAAGATTTTTCAACATGGTAGCATTCAGTTTATGTCTTATCTAACTGTTGTAGCATTTTCTGTTAACTTCTTGTCAGGTTCTATTTAATTCACCATTTTGACGTTTCTACCCTTATTAAGTATTGGTTTTTGTCTTTGTAATTTGCCCTAAATGTTTGAGAGCGTTGATAAATTAAACGGTGAATTAAATGTCAAAATGGTGAATTAAATATTTGAAATCATAAAAATGGTTTAGAGACCATAGTTTTTTATGATCGGAATACATTGGATATAATGATGATAATATAATTTAATAAGATCTCTACAACATTAAAAAAAAAATTTCTAAATTTTGGTGAATACTTTTTATGAAAACATCAACAGGAACATTGGAAAATAAAATTAAGTTCCCCTTTGTAGTACTAGAAAAAATATAAAATAAATAAAACATCACAAATACTACTCCGTCCTCTTTAAATTGTCAAAGAGATATTTATGTATTTTAAAAAAAATGGTAATAATTGAGGAAAGTGAATTAATTATGTGGTTGAAATTAGAGAAGAGTTAAAATGTATGGATGAATTAAAAGAAAGTGACGGGCCATTATTCAAAAATAAAAATGATGCAAATTAAATAGAACGGTCCAAAATGAAAAATAATACAAATTCAATGGGACGGAGAGAGTGCAGAAGTATAGATCTTATAAGACAATACTGAAAGTTGCTGTACTGGATGATGAACCTGCAACCTGATCTTAATTTCCATCCAATAAAGTACAAAAGGCTCAGAGCGTCATTATAAGACATTCCTACAAATTTTAAGTTTTCAAAAAATTTATGGTTATCGTTATTATTTATCATTTAATTTTATTATATGTTGCAATTAATGTGTACAAAAATATAATTAAGTGGAAGATTATTTAAATTTTTTAATCGCATATTTTTATAATATTAACTTTTTATAATTTTTATATGATTTAATATATAAATCATCAAAATAATACATTAGATTGCATAAAAAGTCAAATGTAGCAAAGTACAATGAAACCAAAAGTATATCATTGCACAATTTAGTATACTCCCTTTTTCATTTCAATGTTCAATTTGCTTTTTGCATGTTTGTCAATGTACTAATTTAATGCTCTATCTTTTTTTTTTGTTCTTCTCATTTACTTTTTGTACAGTTTTCAATATAAATTTTAAACTTCAATATTTCTAGATACATATAATAAAAAATTATAAAAAGTACATAATAAAAAAACATACATTAAGACCAATTTATAAGATCTCACATGAATATATATTTTATCTTCTAAATATGTATCAAAACATTGATCAAATTTCTTTTTTCTTAGGGTGAATATTCCATATGGGAATAACATTAGAAAACAAAATGATACATAATAGCAATAGTTATTTATAATTAAAAATTATAAAAACTAAATATAACAAACCGCTTCAACGACAGTTTTTTTGGGGTTTGTCATCGGGGGCTTCTAGATGTTTTCCTTCTGTTCGATGGGATTTGATTGAGTTGCCTCGTGAGTTGGGGGGTCTTGGGGTTGGGAACATTATGTATAAGAATTTGGCTCTCTTATTTAAATGGTGGTGGCGGTATTCGCAATGTGATGCGGCTCTTTGGAAGCAAATTCTGATGTCCATTCATAATATCCACGGTCTTAAGGCCTCGTCTGATACTTTTCGTAGGGTTCGACATGATATGTGGTCTGATTTGGTTGGCTCTGATGGTGTTACATCTAAGGTTCGAGAGGTTGTGGAAGCTGGGTTGTTATTACGGGAGGGATCTGGGTCGTCTATCTCTTTTTGGCATGATAAGTGGTGTGAGTGTGGACCCTTGAAGGTTTTGTTTCCTAGGTTGTTTTCTGTCTCCTCTCAGAAGGAGGCGTTGATCATACATATGGGGGGTTGGGTGGAGGATGTTTGGAGGTGGCGGTTGGTGTGGCGTCGTCGGCTATATGATTGGGAGCTGGCGGATCTTGTGGAGCTTGAAGGGATTTTAGATGTGCACGTGCCTAAGCGCCATGAGGTGGATAGTGTTGGGTGGGGTCGCTCTTTGCAGCCGCGATTTTCGGCTCAAAGTGTTGTAGCGAAGCTATATGAGGATTCTGTGGCTATTTTACCTAGAAGTATCATTCGAATGGTTTAGCATAAGTCTATTCCTCCTCGTGCCCAGGTGACCTTATGGATGGCTTTGTTGGGCAAATTGAAGACGGGTGAATTGTTGGTGGCCAAAGGGATTATTGATTCTCAGAATGCTTTTTGCCCGTTTTGTCGTTTGGTGCCAGAGACTGCTTCTCATCTGTTTTTTTCATGTCAGTTTTCGTGGAAAGCATGGATGCAGATTTTAGAGTGGTGGGGTATTCAGTGTGCTCTTCAAGAACAATGTGTTAGTTTTGTCCTTCAATGGAATGGTCTTATAGCGTAGGCGTGGGAAATGGCGGGTTCTTATCCTGGGGTGCGTAATATGGTCTCTCTGGTTTGAACGGAATAAGGTGAAATTTCAAGATAGTCTTCCGGATTGGTCTCGTTTTATTCATTCTCTACGGGGGAGGCTTGGGGTCTGGGCGAAGGAGTTGATGGGTTTTGTCTCCGTGGCCCCGCTTGATTGTGTTCCGCTTTTTGAAGCTTTTTTGTAATAAGTTTGAGATGTTGAGGGGTTTTGGGGGTTTGGGGTCGTCGTGGGTTTTTCTGTGATTGCTTCTTTTGATGATTGCATAGTCCACTCCTATGCGTTGTTTGGGTGGCCTGTTCCTCGGTCCCTTAGTCCTATGGCTTTTTCCCCTCTCGGGGTTTTTTATGCCGGCGGGTTATGGACTCCCGAGTTACAGTATTTTTTTGTTTTCCTTTTATTATATCCCTAATTTTCGAAAAAAAAACAAACCTTGTATATTGAGATAAATCTAACAACATGTCATTTGACTATGTTTTGATGCACAGATCAAGCATAAAATAGAAATTATAAGTGATTAATGAATAGTAACCCAAAAGTAAGTTAGACATTTGAAAAAAAACGAGGGAATATTAATAGTTAGTCTTGTCTTAATTTGTATTTAATTCTCAATTTATAAGTTAATTAAAACACAATCACTAATTTTTGATTCCCATTATCACCGTCTATTACTACCTACCAAACGGCCGTAAATGATAAGAGGTTGAGCCTAGATTTGCCCTTTATAAAGCCTGCAGCTGAATTTGTGCTTTAATTTGTATTCATGATATACCCACATAAAGGCAACAAATTGGAGATGGTGCAATTGGTAGACTCCATTTCTTTGAGTGACAAACAAGCAAAAATGCAAAAGAATTGTAATTGCATTTGCATATACTCTATTTGAACTAAAGGTGCGCAATGTACTGCTTGGGTGCCCGACCTTTTATTAGACGGGCTTCAAGTGGGTCAGATTTTAAATGAGCGTTAAACGAGCCTTTTTAATGACAAATAGAACTAGTCAATTACGCGAAAATTTGAAACATGCAAGTAAAATTATATAAAAAATGACATTATAACCAATTTTTGAAACTATTTCCCAAAATAAGTATTTTTTTTCCCAATCCTAAGGTTTGGAATATGTTCGCTCTTAGTAACAGCGGCCCATTACTTAATTTGAGTCAACATTGGTCCATTATTATAATGAGTCAACAATAGTCAGGTCAGCAATCGGCCGCTGTTACTAAGAGCGACAATTATTGAGCTGACTTTTGTTGACTAAGATTTAGTAATGGGCCGCAGTTACTAAGAGCGAACATACTCCAAACCTTAACATCAGGTAAAAAAATACTTATCTTGGAAAATTGTTTCAAAAGTTGGCTATAATGTGATTTTTTTTATATAATTTTGATATGTTTCCAATTACTCTGGCTATTCAATTATATAGTCGTGAATTCGCGTATGAGTTTCACTCCCAAATTCTTATTTTTATTGTTTTAGTTAAATTTTTTGTATTTACTAGTACTAAAATCTTGAAGAAATGAGAAAATTTATAATAAATAAGATTATTTATCAAAAAAAAGCATACAATAAGATCATAATCAAACTTATTCCAAAACTAAACGTGTAATTCTCAAACCTTAGGTTTGGGCGTTTCGCACTTAGTAAGTGCGAACAGGTTGAAAAGCTGAAACAGGCTGTTCCCAGTTACTAAGTGCGAACAGGCTTGTTGACTGTTTTGACTTGTTCGCATTTAGTAACTGTGAACAACTTCTTGTCTTAAAATCAACATGTTGAGCCTGTTTGACCAGCTCGCAGTTATTAAGTGCGAACAACCACTTAACTTTTTTTGACTAGTTTATTTTTGTTCCTAGTTACTAAGTGCGAACAGACCCGAATATGTGCTCTGAGGTATTAGAAGCTTACATTTGAAATAAGTTTAATTATAATCTTATTGTATGCTTTTTTTTATAAATAATCTTATTTATTTCAAATTTTCAAGAAACGACCCGTATTGGATCGAGCTTAAAGGTCTAGCCCATAACCCATTTTGATAAGGCCAAACCCTACCCAATACATTTTTATTAGAGTCCAATCCGGCCCTATGCACAGATATAAATTTTGAACTCCAATTCTTGAAAAGAAATTGGGTTGCTGTAAAAAAATGTGTGATACGACTGAGCCACCAACTTTGAAGAAAATTTGAAAAGAATAAGATTATTAAACAAAAAAAATAATGAAATAAGATTCAAGTCAAAGTTATCCCAAAACTAAGCGTCTACTAGGTCTGGGCACAGGTTTGGAGCTGTATGCACTTACTAAGTGCGAACAGAGGGGAATTTTCAAAAAAAAAGCCAGGGCTGTTCGCAGTTACTAACTGCGAACAGGTCAAAGTGAGTCAACAGGCTGTTCGCACTTAGTAACTGCGAACAACATGTTGACTGGTTTTGACCTGTTCGCAGTTACGAAGTGCGAACAACCCTGTTGTCTGATTTCTAAAGAAAGTTTCTGTTTTAAAAATCCCGCATAACTGTTCGCAGTTACTAAGTGCGAACAGGTCAAAACAGTCAAAGCCAGCTGTTCGCACTTAGTAGCTGCGAACAGCTCCAAACCACAGATCTGGGCATTTGACGCTTATTTTTTGAAAAAGTTTGATTTCAATCTTATTCCATTACTTTTTTTGTTTTTAAATCTTATTTGTTTCAAATTTTCAACTTCGAACCTGCCTCAATTTCCTTTCATCTCTTTATTTTGCAATGTTTAAAAATATTTAAAAAATTTCACATGATAATCTTGAATTTTCGGCTTTTCCACAAGCTAGAAAAACATTTATTTTAATCCAAGTGGTAAACTTTGACCATCCTACAGGAGAGTAAGCCAAAAGAGAAGTTTCTTTTGTTAACTATACGTTATTTTTACCCAGCATAATGATATTTTTTCAAAAAACAAACGTCGTGATCACTTTAATTGACCATTCGAATCTAATCGAGATAAGTATGCTTTTTAACCAAAAACTTAACATTTGTCTTCCACACGAAACAGTTGAAAGCTCAAGATCACCATGCGAATTTAAAGTCATTCGTGGAAAAGCCAAAAACTTAAGGTTACCACATAAAATTTCCCAAATATTTTTATCACTTTCTAACTGTCTTTAGTTCTTATCCACACATTTTACTTACAGCCAATCTCCTGAGAGACCGTCTTTCTAAGAGACGTCTCTCAGGCCCAATCCATTAAAGATTATTGCCTACATTTACTTTACATTTTTCCTAATGGACCTACCCAATTAAAGATGGTCTCTCAAAAAGACCAACCGTTTCTCAGAAGAATTTGTGTTTTAGGTATGCTTAGCAAATAAAAATATATTGATGCGTCAGTACACAATTAATTCAATGCACACTCGATACACACAATACTTTCTGTCTCTACTCTCTACATATTTGCCTAAACCACAAGAGGAAGAAAGACCAAAACTTTACAGATCTTCAACAAAGAAAGACCAATGAAATACATGGTTTAAGGGTGAGGAAAAAAAATGGGAGGGGATCAATCAACAGACTATAATTTACTTTACACTAAGTATGTTAGTATTGCCAATATCAAGTCGAGAGCGCTAGTTCGGCCCATGCCAAAGACGATGATCTGAGCTCTGCGGACATTGATAAATCAATGCGGCTCTCCAACAATGTGCACATGTCGTTAATCAATGGTCGCTTGACAGGGTCGGGATTCAGGCACAGACTTGCTGCCTCGCAAACGGCTTTGAGGTCCTCGTATTCGAAATGCTTCAAGTTTTTGTCCACTATATAGGGCATTACCTCAGCTACCTCAAGGTACTCTCTAGCCTGAGACATCAAAATTTGCTATTACTTGAAGAACAAGTTAATCTAAATTAGGTCATTTTATAGTTGGTTTAAGTAGAAACTTCGACTTCAATGATTGTGTCAAGGAACCAACTCAACCAAAAGCTTACGCTGATGGTTGAGGCCTCATAATATGTCATATACTCTAACACGCCCCCTCACATAAGAGCCTATTGGATTGAAGTGTGGATGCAGTTCAAGACCTTTTCATACCTAGCGCTAAATATTCCATTTTTAAATGAGGGGTGGTTGAGATTTGAACCCGTGACCTTTTGTCACGTTAGCTTCTGATACCATGTCAAGGAACCAACTCAATCAAAAGCTTAAGCTGATGGTTGAGGCCCCAAAATATGTTATATACTCTAACAGATTAGAAGTTGGAACCATACCCAATCTACCAAGCTTCCCGTCTCTTTGGAGAAGGGTTGTCTTCCACTGACAATCTCGAGTAGGAGTACTCCAAATGCGTACACGTTACCCTTTACGTCTAGATGTCGTGCTTCGATTGAACGTGGAAGAACACAGATATCACCGTTGTTGTTTATGGCTGATGAATTTTTCTCCGATCTTGCTATGATAGTTTTCCAGCTTTCAAAATCAACCAGCTGCAAGAGAATTTTTCTTCAATTAATCAACTTATTATTTTCATGCCTCTACCAAGATATTATCATGTAACCAACTTAACCAAAAGCTCAAAGCTGATGGTTGAAGGCCTAAGATATGTTATATACTCAAACACGCTCTTTCACACGAAAGCCCTTGGGCTAGAAGTGTGGATGCAACACATACCCTCTCATATCTGACGCTAATATTTCCACTTTAAAAGGGGTGATTGAGATTCGAACTCGTGACCTCTAATCATGCTGACTTCTGATACCATATTAAGGAACCAACTCAACTAAAAGCTTGCTGATGGTTGAAGCCTTAGGATATGTTATATACTCTAACAGATATCATCTAAGTTAAATATTTTGAATCCCAAGCCGAAATGAAAATAGTCTGTGAAAAGATAGCAATACAACATCGAAAATTGAAATGCTACCTTGGGTGAAAAATCTTCGGTTAGATACACGGCACTAGAATTCAACTCGGATATAGTAAAAGGTGGGTCGAGTTCGGTATGAAGATATCTTAGTCCACGCGCAATGCCAATAATGATTTTCATACGCCTTGTCCAAGACAATAGGCAACCTTCTCCATCTTCAAACATGGCTGCAATCGCAAACACGAAATGAATACCTCTACCACTTTATCAAGCCGAAGCACAAAAACTGATGATGTGTAAAGTTCACTCACAATGCAGGTGTTCGTATAATGTTCCATTAGACGCATACTCAAAAACGAGCATTCTTGTAAAAGGAGCACTTTCTCGGCAATAGCCCAAAAATTTAGCAGCGTTCTCATGATTTAGTCTAGCTAAATCTGCTACCTGATCATGATTAGTAAGTGAAAGTCAGAAATTACATCACCATTCTTCAAGTGGGCATAGAAAAACATAACTATGATAAATTTGTTAACGGATTTGTACACACAAGACCCGCATAAGAAGAGAGTTGGTTGCACATAGAAGTGTTCATTTGAGTGTTAATTTCGGATCAAACGTTTCGAGTCAGGTCAAAATCAGATCTTGTATCCACATTGCTTTTTACATTAATTAATTTCGGATCAAATGGTTCGGTTTCAAGGTCGGGTCTATTTTTAACACCTCTAGCTGCACACAAACCTGATGAGGTTTCATCCTTAAAACATTTGGTAATAGGAGTAACCCATCAAGCTTATAAGTTAGTCAACCTCTCTCTAATTTGTCGATGTGAAATCACATGTGGGTTATTTTTCAAACAAACTAAACCTATACCTCTTTTTGGAAGTAAAGCTCGTAATAGCCGGTCCATTGCTCTTCTTTGATGCAGAAGGATATCACAGCAATCTCAGATCCACCTTTCATTGTGCCTTTGTAAACCATACTATCCGAGGACGTCCCAATGATATTACTGAAATCTTCACAAGCCACTTCAAGTTCTTGTCTATTGAATCTCACTATATCTTTCAACGACTCCGAATCTATTTGAAAGATTATTTTAGAGCAACAAAATTAGCAAACGCTACTGGTTCAATAAACCGAAGGGCGTAGTTGCTAGAAGTGAAAGATATACCTATGTACACAGCCAAGCGATCTTTGCCACTTCCTGATTTCCTCCAAGGGATGATCATAGATGATTTATGGTCGCATCTTTTATAACCAGTTATTAGAGCAGTCACGAAGAGGACACCCACCATGGTTCCAGTCACAATTTCTAAAGCCAACAGCCAAGTAGGTTTTGACGTGTTGTGATGACTAACTTCACTCTTGGACGGCTTACTCTTTGTTCTAACACCAGCGTTTGAATGCGTTTTAGCTGGTGGTAGAGATCCTGAGAGAAGCAGACTAAATTAATCCATATACAAGTTTTTTCGACATCAAAAAGTGGCTCTACCAATTGTTGCATAATAGCATTGCACGTTTCCAATGAAGGATGGTCTTAACTAAGACATTTAAAGGTAATTACCTCTGAATTCCAACTCTTACATGCTTTTAGTTAGTGATGCGGTTATCAGAATGCCTAAAATCGGTCGAAACCATAAGATATCCCTTGATACGGTCTAAAATGCAGTTTTTTACACCTTTACAACATGGGAAATACTGATTCGGTAGTTAGTGATGTGATGCGATGCGGCCTTGTTTTTACACTATGAATAGAAAGCATATGCAAGCCAAGTTAAATACTCGTCATTTACTCGTATTATAGTACCCTTATTTTCTTATGCATTCTTTAAGCTTCAAAAAGCATAGTATTGATCCACCTTATGGAGCAAAGAGAAGTATAAGATCGAGCGATGATTGGTAAGAGACAAAAAATACGAAAAAACAGAAAATAGATAATCTTCCAATTTAACTTGTCATACCACATTGTACTACAGACCGCTGTTTTGAATCCTTATCTTGAAGACAGTTACCCTGAAAGCTTGAGCTGCAGAAGATTTAAAACATTAAATCCTTATTTCCGATATAGAGAGGTTTTCCGGAAATTTGTGTGGGTAATAGAGAATCTGAAGTATCATACGATAATGTCTACACTAACCTTGGCAGATGTAGCAAGCATTTTGGTATGCTCCCAACAAAAAAGTTGAATGAGAAATCAGCAACTTTTAGTTGAGGTGAGCGGCAAAAGCCTGTAGCATTCGCATCGGATGCATACCTGAAAATTCCATAACAGGATGTCAACAAAGCCGTGATCACTATGATTCGGTATAACTGTGAATGAAAAGATATTTACACAAAATGTCCATATCCGCAAACTTCCTTCTCTGGAAAACACAACCTTAGAAAAACAGAAAACTCTTGACATTCAAAATTTTAAACTACGGTTTCGATTTATTAATCAAACATACAAAATGATAGCGAAGAAGCTTGTTCTACGCCTACATCTTGGAAAACATTCAACAACCATTTGAAAGGATGTCTAAAGAGTATATAAAATATCCTAGGGCCACAACCATGTTAGAGTGTATAACATATCCAAGAGCCTCAACCATAAGCTTTAAGCTTATGGTTGAGGCTCAGGAAATCTTATATACTCTAACAATGTCGCTAAAATTCTCTAGGACTACATCCCTCTACAGTAGGATACTTTATTGTTTCACATAGACACATTTCAGTGAAGTCGGAGATTTACAACAAAAAGGGTGAAAAGTTTGACAGCTAGTAAATGGTTTCGTTCTTTGTAACATCAACTATCACCTTGCTAACGCTGTCACATAGTAAAAGAACTCATAATCAGCCATTTTAATGTCAATGATCCCGCAGTCCCAACGATACAAAAGCAAAGCTACCATACATGTTTTTTCACACTAGAACTATATTAGAATTTAGAAGTGATAACAAATTTGATATTACTAAACAAGCCATAGCTTTGATAGGCCTTGACAATTTGTCACATATCACTCCGTGGGCCTACTCATATGGACACACCCACGGGACATCCATGAGCTTGGGCCCACAAACCCACGTATAATACACACTTGATGAGGTTCACTCTTTTCCAAAACCATAAGATATTAGGAGGATTACCAGCTGAGCATTATAGTAAAGTGGGATTGTCGTCATATGTGAAGTATTTCCAACAAGCAGTTGCTAAAACTACAAACTTACAACCTAGAATATGATTTGTAAAAGACGCTTACATTCCGTGCATACTTGCAGAAAAATTAGCATTGGCAGCACCAGGTACAGTTCCTTGGAGCTTATTTCTATCCAAGTAAAGCTCCTGCAGATTTCTCAAATTGCCAAGCTCGGAAGGCATGGTACCCGTCAACCCGTTAGACTGGAGGTTCCTACAACAGAAAGAGCAATAATAAGATATTAAGTACAGGCAACAGGTAACACTATCACAACCAATCATACCAAAAAATCTTACAATTTTACAAGGCTGTTCAAATTCTCTATCTCATGTGGAATTGGCCCAGATAGCTGATTTGCTCCAAGATCCAAAATTTTCAGGTTCTTCAATTTACCAATTTCTTTTGGGATAATCCCAATAAGATTATTCCCATGAAGGAGTCTGAAATTATTAGTTGAAAAGAGTTAAACCTAAAAACCCGAGAAAAAAACACCCAAATGAATGAAAATAGCAACATACAATTCCTGTAAATTACTCAGTGAACCCAATTCTGGAGCAATAAATCCCTTCATAGAACACCCAGATATGTTCCTGAACAAAATCAAACCATAACATTTTACAACACAATCCACAATTTGACACTAAGACAAAAAGCTTTTACTAATAATTCAGACTATTGTATCAAGTTTTTTTCGTCCTTGTGACAGAGGTTCGATTATCATTGCCTTCATTTCCCCCTTGCCTTGTGGGATTCTCCGGCCTACTCCGAACCGAAAAAATAATAAAAAAATCTATATAGTCTAACACGTTATACGCCCCCTCACACGAGAGACCATTGGGTTAGAAGTGTAGATGCACACAAGTGTAGTTGAGATTTGAACCCACGACCTCTTGTCATGCTGGCCTCTGATACCATGTCAAGGAAACAACTCAACCAAAAGCTTAAGCTGATGATTAAGACCGCAGGATATGCTATATACTCTAACAATCAATAAGAACAATCTACTTACAGCTTAACAACATGATCTTTAGCTATTGAACAGGTAACTCCAGACCATTCACATGGAGTTGCATCTAAACCATTCCAATTTGATAAAACCAGAAATGGGTCATCATAAATGGCTTCTTTGAAAGCAGTTAGTGCCAAAACTGAAACCCAGAAAACATATAAACCACATTTTAAAATCAGGGCAAAATCAATACTATTTCTATAAGATAAACTATGCAAACTTTCTAAAATTAGCAAGAAAAATCTAAGTATTCCTAAATCTTGGTAATTATGATCAAACCAGATGATTAAGATAATACTAATCAAGATCCAAGAGAAAACATACCTTCAACAGATACAAAAGAGTCACATTTAACATTGAATGCTCCAAAAATGGCAAATTGAACCAAAACCCAAGTTAAAGCTCTCATCTTTATGCAAAAAGACTCACTTACTTCTTTGTTTAGTAAGCAAATCAAAATACCCACCAAGTAAATTCCTCATTTACTCATAAAAAGTTGAAAATGCCCACTAAATAACAAAATTTGAAAGAACAACAAGAATTTTCACTAACTTGGAGAAGTGGGATTTCCAAGAAATTTAATATAGATCACAAAGTTCAATGCTTTAGTTAATAAAACAGCTAAATTAACAAAATAATTGGAGAAAATTACAAAAAAAAATAAAAATAATCAAATCATGGAACAAAAAAGTGGGAAATGGGTAGCTTAGATTGAAAGTGAGGATTAGCTAATTGTAGTTGAGATTAATAAATACATAAAAAGTCACATTAGCAAATGGGATGTTTTTGGAATAGGGAGAAATTGAATGGATGATGATGATGATGGATGCATCATTTATTTAAATAATTTAATAAAGATAGGGATAAATTATTATGGGAAAGAAAGATTTTATAAAATTTTTTAGGTGATGAATATGATAATGATGAGATGTTAATTCCGCGTTTTTGGAACTTTATTATGTGCTTTTTATTTTTGATTTTGTTAAACATGTTAAAAGTGACTAGTAGACTCTTAATATCATAATTCTCTTTATTTACTTTTTAATTTGATTTTTATGTTGTTTTTTGAGTTGGTTTGAATATAAAGTGTTAAGAGAATTAAGTTTTGTTTAACTTGAAAAATATAAATAAGTTTTTAAGAATAGTCTTAAATTCAATTCTCATCTAATCTATCTATTCCCTCGGCATATCTTATAATCAAAAGAAATATATATTAAGGGTCAGGATAGATCATCATAATATTTGCTTGACTTAGAATTTTTTTCATTTTATATATTTTTATATAATATTGTTTTAAATGTAGGCCAACAAGCCACAAAATTAGAATGTGAAGACCACTAGAGAAACTTATCAAATTAGTTGGAGCAGAAACTAGCTTAAACTGGTTTCACCCTTCTATTCGATCAAACCTTTTTATTTATTTACCCATTTCACATTTCCCCATTACAAATTAACCTGACGTATCCACTTAATAAGAAAATTAAAGTAACAAACAGAGATCTTATAATTATCAAATTTAAATATCCACTACCACTACTACTTACAAAATTTAACATTTAATTGTGTGAATAATTTACGTAAATCTAACCCATTTTAATATATATATGCTTAAGGTCTAAAAATGAAAAGTAATAGTATTTATAAATTATGACATTTTTCTTTTACAATTTTCAGAAAAAAAAATTTCAAAATATTAGGTTTCACTTTCAAGGTTGAATTTCTCACAAATTTTAGGATAATGAAAGGTGAAAAAATATAGAAGCGGGGTCCACAAAGTTTAATGAAAAGGCAAGCAAATTAGCAATCACGGCCGCATTCTCACAATTAGAATTAGTTGGGATTTCAATCAAAAATCAAAGAATTGTCAATTTTTTTTATCATCACTAGGATATATGTTTTCGTACAATTGAGTACCTACCACCAACAAACAAAAAAAAATTAAGTTAGGATATACGAGGTTAAATAATAGTTATTTATATTTTAAATTATTAAAAAGTAGTTGAGAGTATTATTTTCAAATTTTTCAAAAATATTGTAGTTAAATGACCTTTAGTTAGTACATAATGGGTGTGTACATCCTCTAGTATTGCAAATAAATCGAAACTAAGGTTTATATGTAAGCGGTACAAATTATGAAAAGAGTTGTACGAGTAGTGATTAGGATGGAGTTAATGCAATGACACAACTAATCTAGAGGATTTAACACGAGTAAAAAGTTGCAACTATTTAATATAGATAGACTATATCAAGAATGATTGTTAGTAAAAAATCTTGTGATAAGGGTTAGTTCTTAGTATGAGGAGGCTTCTACACTACCGAATCTAGTTTTGTCGATAAAGATTGTAATAGTGCGTGGTGTACACATCTTGTTACCACACAAGATAAAGGGAGAGTATGAGTGGATTACTGATTGTGAATATTCATTTTATGAATCATCTAACAATGGTTCTTTACAAACTGTGAGATAGTTAGTGCATGAAGTATCTTTGTTGACAATGATGCTACTTGCATAGAATAACAATTAATTTAGCCATATGATTCACGCTGGATCCAAAATAAAATTAAATGATGATAAAATAATTCAATTTGGAGACAAAATCATATTCTGACGAGGGATATTTAGTGACAAAAATGGTCAAAAAGCCTAATTTGTCACTAAGATAAATAATTTTGTTTATTTTTGTCACTAAGGACTGCAGCATTTTAAATTTATTTTAGCAACCAAATAGGCAACAAAGCCTTATGTCGCTACGGATTTTTTACTCGGCATTTAAATTTCAAACCTCAATTCAAATCTTTTCAAATTCATTCTTCAAGCTTTTAAACTCACCGTTTCATTCTTCAAACCATTTACCTTCTTCAACTTCGCTCCAACATCTTAGTAACTTATTCTCCTCCTTCTCTCTACTTAATCAAACCTTTTATAATTGTTATTGTAGAATCTTTTTCATGTTGTTCACATCTTTTCACCGGCTTCAAATTCATTATGTGTATGTTATTTTGTCTTTTTCATTTCTCACTTCTTCTTCCATTTTCTTAGTGTTCTTCATGTGCATGCTTCAATCTGAGTTGTTTTTTCCAACAATAATCCAACATTTTCATGATTTTCCTACGATAATTCCACCTATTGATTAACCATGAATAATCCCAACTTTAGGGGTATTTGCCCATAGTAAACTTGAATAACCCAATGACCTGCTATAATAGGTAATTCACCAAAATTAAAACTGAAAATTAATTTAAAATTAGAGCTAAAGAATTTAAAAATTCTAAATAATAAAAAAGTCATAATTTTTTTGAATTTTTTTTACATAATATTTTAATTTATCTTTTTTTTTATAAAAATAAAACTTGTTATAGCAAGTCATTCGATCACTGGGTTTACTTTAAGAAAACGCCCCCTCATAATTGAAAATTTGAGATTATAAATAATTTATATTATTATATTCTAAAACATTAATTCAAACAAAAAAAAATCTCTAAAACATCATTGAAAGGGCTCGTATAAATATGGGATAGTGACAAAAAAAATAGGGGCCTTGAATAATATAAATGTTTATCCTTCATATTGAATAATCCAAGCAAAGCATGACAATCACACCTCAACACCCAACAAACAGTTTGTTATTAATTTATTTGTGTTTTTTAATTTTCAGCATTTATTTCTTTTTGTATTCTTTAATCTGATTTACATTTTATTTTTTTTTATATTCTCATTCACAAACCTTTTATTTTTCAAATTTTATTTACACATTTTTTGTTTATTATTTTATTCTCTCATTGGCTCACTCAAAACTTAAGTGAAGACGATGTTATATTAGAGCTAAAACGATGTGTTTCAGTCTCCAATATCACCAAGATCGAATGTATGAAGTCTTGTCAATGGTTATTAAAATCGTGATTCTAATCTACGATTTTACAATTCAAAAACAAGCGAGCGATTTGAATCGCAAGTAGAATCTTAAAGTTGTAGAATCTTACGATTCTAGTTGGAATGAAATTCTGAGAGGTAGAATCATAACACGATTTTACGATTCTACGATTTAACGATCCAATTTTACTAATATAGTATGAATTATTTTTAATTTTTCTTATGTATCATATTTTACTAATCTCTTTCTCATGTACACATAAATTTCAAAATTTCCATCATGAAAACTTTTAGAAAACAAATTTCTTAATCCGTATGAAGATTTAAACTAATTATTGACAAAATTTCGTTATATTCTTAGAAATAAAGTCAAGGAAACTTTAATTCATAAATTTAAACTTTTGAATAAGATAATAATGCTAAGAAATTCTAGATATTTTTAATATTTTTAAGTTTATTTGTAGAATCGTACGATTCTACGATTCGATTCTACCGATTCGATTCTACCTCTCTAAACGATTCTAAGTAGAATCACGATTTTAACAATTTTACTCTTGTGTGAAACAAATTACGCAATCAATAAAATTAATGTTTGTAGGAAATAATAATGCAATAAAACGACACAAAAATTTAATGAGGTTCACCCAACTTGGGCTACGTCATCCGGTGTGTAGTATCTCTTATATTACCAAAGGAGTTCAAATAACTCTCAAGTATAGAGAATTACAATTAGAGAAGAGATAAGCTAGTGTATGGCTTGTGGTTATTTTGTGGATGTTTTTGATGAGCATATGATATTCCTATTTATAAGGGAGATTATATTGATGAGTCTTACGCATTTATGACTAAAAATAAATTACATATTAAACACCTCTATGAACATAAACAGTCACAAAGCTGAATCCTATGCACAAGCACCTTGTGAAGAATCTTTTCTTAGCCTCCTCATTAAGTGTCATTCATTATGCTTTAATTTCCATTATAATATGCATGTTTAAGTGTCTTCATCAATACACCATTTAAACCATGCATTGATCATCAATTTAAATACCATCATTAACACACAAATCAATCCGCCAATTTAACTACACATTTAATCACTCATTTAATCCATCGATCCATAGAATTCCATCTCTATGCAGTATGCACTCACTAATGCATAGAAATTATTTGGTGCATTCAAGTCACCGTTAACGTTAACATTAGAAAAGTATTTTGGTTTTGTTTGTAGCAAACATAGATAAATCGACAAATAATTATTATTTTTGATCAAGTCAAATTACTATTATAGTTACTAAAACCCGGAAATTTAATTATCAACGAATCTAATTCAGAATTTTGTTTTTAAAATTCGAGATTAATATTTCCAAAACTTCATTTTTCAAATGTTTTTTTCTCAAGCCCAAAACCACATATATATAGCCATTCCCTTTTTTTCTTTTGCATAAATTCTTGTATAAGATAGCCTCACCATGAGACGTGCCTCATAAATAAATTAAATAGCCTAATAATAAAATTTTTTAACATAATATAGACCTTATGTATGAACTTGTCTCAAAACGAGACGATCACATATGCTTTAATTTGTATTATTGTTATATTATTTTTTTAAAGTAAATAAAAAATTACACTTACATTTCGTACCTTTTTAAAACTATTAAATTAACATTTATTGTTTGTTTTATGTTCCTGTTTCTAGTATGGAATTTAATTTCGTTTCAAGTACATTAATAAAACAAAGGCCACATTTCATTTTCATATAGTAGTGGATCTTATGCTTAGCTAACGTGGGTGTAAGATGTAGGAGTTTGATTTTTTTTGCAGGTTCCTATCTTTAATGACCCCTCTTGAGCCGAAGGACTCTTTTGACCGCCCTCTCCTTATGGGCATGAGACACTGTCGACCCTCCTTCTCCAGACCCTGACCATAGATTTATCTATATGTGCGGAATCACTGGATATGATGATGATGATATATAGTAGTGGATCCTCCACTTTAATTCTCACTGGCCAACATGTCCGTAAACCTTTCATTTTACCTATTTAATATCTGATAGTACAGATTAAATGCATGTTTAATACCAAAAAAAAAA
>JAAKBH010000178.1:0-180596 GCA_019776075.1 Amaranthus palmeri
TATATATCTATATATCATATATCTATATATATATATATATATAGTAATATCTATATATATTATATCTATATATATTATATATATATCTATCTATATCATAATATCTATCTCTCTATACTTATATATATATATATATATATATTATTGAATTTAACTTTATCACAATGTCAATATGATGTAAAATACAAAAAATGCAAAAAATATTTTGACCCGTTCTGGACTCGGATCCGATACTGGACCCGCAGTACGTATCCACGGATCCGGGTATGGGTCTTGAAAATTTAAACCCGCGGATTCGGGTCTGGATCTGGGTCTTGCTCATGAAAACGGATCCGGGTTCAGGTCCACTTAGACCCGTCCAAATCCGGCCCGTTGCCATCCATACTTACAATCTTAAATAATCACTTTTTATATAGATTTAAAGTGATTACTTAAGACCTTAAATCGATCACTTACGATTTTAATGTAATCAATTAAAAAAAGGAAAAAGTACCCTGAATAATCCAAACTTTGATTGATTTTCCTACAATAATCCAAATTTTTGATTAACCATGAATAATCTCAACTATTATGTCACTTACCCAAAAATGTTGTTGCTCAAATAGTAACTTATTTTTGTAGGTTAACTTACGAAAAAACATTAAATAATACTCCCTCCGGTCCAGTTTACTAGTCTCATTTCCTTTTTTGGCAATTCCTCTTTACTTGTCCCATTTCCTTTTTTGGATATCCTTTTTTACCTAAATACCCCCACTTTTCCAATTCCCAATACTCAACTACCACCTTTACAATTAATTTAATCAATTAAAATACCCAACTACCACCTTTTACATGGACCCCACTACTATCTTAAAATCCGTGCCCAGTCAAATGGGACTAGTAAACTGGACCGGAGGGAGTATTATATAAAATTAGAAAAATGTTTAGCATTAAAAGGAAAAACAACAAAAAACAAAAACCATTTCTCATCCCCCACTGCCACCCTACTCACCACCAATTGCCACTCCACCTTGGGCAGTCCCATCTTACAAGTAGTCTAGTTCATTCAAATTCATCTCTACCAAAGTACTCACCAGTCACCATGATATTTCAATTTGACAATTTCACCAACCACACACCTGCCGTCGCACCCCAATAACCCACATTGTAAGCGTCATTAACAGTGGTGAAGAAGTGGTCGGAACTCGGAAATGATGGTGGTTGTTTGGATGGACAGGTGTGATTCGGTTCAATTAACAGTTTCTTAATTTTTCATTTATTTTGTTTTAATAAATCTTAATTTTTTTAAGGCTATATGACCTGTGTAACAGGTTTTAGGTTGTCATAGATTACTCCGGGTAAACATGTTTTAAAGTTGGGATTATTGTAGGAAAATCGATAAAAGATCGGATTATTCAGGGTAATTTTTCCTTTAAAAAATGGGCTAATTATATAGGCCCTTTCATGGTGAGACGGTCTCATACAAGATGAGCTGATATTAATGATAGTAGGAGAGATTGAATAATGAGTTAATAATACTCGTAAAATTAATCAAAACTAAGATGAACATATGAATCTATCTATACTATATACTAAATGCGTTATTCAGTAGGACACATGTCGTATGCACATTCATTGTTTTCCCTCCAAAATTCTTCAGTTAGTTAAATTGGGTAAGTAGGATAATTAAGCTTGAATGCCTTATTATTTAAATCAATTGATGTTTCAAATGGAAATAAAATTCTTCATTCTTAATTATAGCAATAAAATATTATTAAATAAAAAAATTCTTACTTAAATCAAGTTGAAGATATCCGTGCGTGGCACGGGATTCAAGCTAATATCATATAAAATCATATAATGTCAATATTTTTTATTTAAATTTAGATTTAATTATTTTACTTTATTTTTTTGTATTTAGATTTAATTATTTTAACAATTATATATGCCAACATTTTTTTATCTCGAATTAAGTATATTTAAAAAAAAAGGGAAAAAGTCATTGCCAACAAAATAGGTGAAGGGAGAGAAAAAAAAAATGGAAGAGGAAATTTTTTGGTAAAGATAGATTAAATCTACTAAAATTTTGGAATTTAAAATAAAAAAAAACCCACTAGGTCCCTACGCCGCGTATATAAATGGTAGACTCTAATAACAAACAACAATTGCAAAATCATTTCCACTTCTCTTTATTTTTTTTCTCTCAAAAGAAAAGAAAAATCACACTCATTTTAGTGTAACCATGAAAACTCAAAGTCTAAATTCATCCTCCTTTAACTACGATGGTACTCCCAATCCCAAATCTCCATTGATATCATCCTCCAAACGGTCTCGTCCTCTTAATTACGATGGTAATATTCTAATCTCTCTTATATTGATTTGTATTTTTATTTTTCCTTTGTGTAATAGAGTTGAATAAAAATCTTCAATTCATGTAATAATTAATCAGCTATGTTTGTCTCATTCAAATTTAATTTGTACATATAAACATAGAGTTAATTTTGACTTGATTATTACAGGAGAAATTTCGTCGAAAAGAATCAAACCATTGACAAAAGACGATTTTAACGGAGGGAATCTCAGTATATATAAACATCTAACCAAATTTGATGTTTTAATAACTGTAGCTGATGTCGCTTCGAAAAAATATGAGAGTGAAGAATACTTGTGTTCATTCTCAGTCGCTCTACAACGAAAGATAGAGCAACTGCATGGTAAAATTCCAAAATTAGTTATTAGAAAAACACTTACCAAATCCGACATGAATCACGGTCAAGCTCGTCTTGCCATGCCAATCACCCAATGTTGCATTCCCAATTTAGATGAAAAATTGGGTATAAAGAAAGATAATAAGGATGATAAGAAAGACGATAATAAGAATAAGAAAAAAAAGGATGAAAATAAGGTTCCCATTACGGTGATTCTACCTAATGAGAATCTTGAAATAAAAACCTTAAACTTTGCAATTTATAAAAATTCGTATGTGATAAATGGAGGTTGGAATATAGTTACGAAAAGCTGCGATCTTGAGGAAGGCAACACCATTGAAGTTTGGTATTTTGGAATTGTATCAAATAATTCAAGTGAAAAAGTTTCTCCCACTCGTTATGGCTTCGCAATTGTTAAAACATAAACTTTTTAGTTTTCCATAAAATGAAAGAAGGGCGTGAATTGGGTGATGGTTTAGGAAAGAATTGATAATTGATTCAATCATTCAAGAGTCTGACTCGTAATGCACGGATCATCATCATCATACTCAGTGTATTCCTCTCATAGAAAATTGTCATGGTCTGAGGAGGAAAGAAGACGGCAGCTATCCATAGAGTCATAGTCGAAGAATTGATTCTGGCAGTGCAGTGCATGGATATTATTTTTTTTCTTTATTTTTTATTTCTGTTTTGTAATTTTATTGCTTCTACTTAATTCATTTTTTTACGGTTATAGTCATATAATGTTGAAATGACATTTCTTTATTTTTTATTTCATTTTTCCAATTATTTTCCTTTTTGGCTTTCAAGTATTTGATTATTTAGATTTTTATGTTTTTTTTGTCCTTGTTTAATTTTTTGGTTAATTTTTATTTTAGGTCGTTTTATTCAAGTACATATTTAATGTAAATAATTTAATTTGTTCAAGTATTTGAGTTTTGTGATTTAATATCTTGGTGAAGTAATTGAGACATATATCTGCTTCCTTGCGTGATATTTTGCGAATGTACTAAACAATGATGAGCTTAAGCAATAAAAATGGGTTAAATTTAACACGAAGGCATGATAGGCACCGCATATGAAAAGCTCAATAACACGTAGAGGTGTTCATTCGGGTCATCGGGTTGATTTCGGGTCAGGTGTTTCGGACCGGTTCAAAATCGGGTTTTGTGTTCACATTGGTTTTTACATAATTGTAGATCCATTTTTAAGTCGGGTCAAATCGGATTCGGTTATAAAGTCGAGTGTCTATCGGATCATCGGGTCTGTTTTGAACACCTCTAATAACACGTGGGTGTATTAGACAATACTGTGCGTGTGCAAAGTACCCAGTGGCAAATTCATGGTTCGGAGTTTCAAGGGGTACCAACTAATGGACAAAATTTTGGTTGAATTTCATTAGTAAAATTAACAACAATTTTACCTTTTACTTGCTAAAATTTTAAATACGAGATTCCATAAAAGGATATGGAACAAAATAAATCAGCTCGTCTAATTAAAAAAATGTATAAAATACATAAATAAGACAATATGACTAAATTGAGGGAAATTTATCATCAAAAGACTTCAATATTAATTTTAATACTTTACTCTTACCAGTAGAGAAGTCTACTTTGAATTTAAAAAAAAAAACACCTAAAGGCACATGACCCTGTGGGCTCTATGATAGCTTATTCACCACTGAAAGTACTAACATTATTGACAATCATAAATTAGGGAGTCTAAATATTAGTTGTTTTTAAGAAAACTAAATCAATATTTCACTACCTCCTCTACGGCCCGAGGCGTATATAAATGGTAGTCCCTTTATTTATTTTTTGTTTTCTCTCAAGAGAATCATATACAAAAACCCAAATAACAAATGCAAAATCATTTCCACTTCATTTTATTATTTTTTTCTCTCAAAAGAAAGAAAAGAAAAATCACTCTCATTTTAGTGTAACCATGAAAACTCAGTCTAAATTCATCCTCCTTTAATTATGATAGTATTCCCAATCCCAATTCTCCATTGATCTCTTCCTCCAAATGGAGTCTTCCTCTTAATTCCGATGGTAATATTCTAATCTCATTTCAAATTATTTTCTTTATGTAATAGAGTTGAATACAAATCTTCAATATATGTAATAATTAATCAGCTACGTTTGTCTCATTTCAAATTCGTACTATTCTTCTCCAAATATAATGATCTAATCTCTCGTATGATGAATTTCTAACTAAAAAATACAATCTACCTCCTCAGTTCAGTTATATAATTTGTTACTATAAACTACTTTCTCCGATTCACAATAATTGTCCCATTTAGTTTTTTGACGTCATTCATTGATTACTCTTAATCTGTTTTTTATTCTTAATCTAGACATCAAGATATATATATATAGTCAACTGGGTTCTTGTTTGATTCGTTTCAATGTAAATTTTATTAATATCAAATTTCTGTAATTTTTAATCATGTTCAATTAGATATATTTAGGATTAAATTAGATATATTAACATCCTCCTAAATATTTGGAATCAACATTATTTATTAAACAAACAGATATCCCAAAAAAATAGTGGTATGCATACTTTTTCTTTTCTTTTTTTAAATATATTTTAGAATTTGTTGCTATAATTGTGCGCCCTAAACAAACACATTGTCTAGTCCATTATATTAGTCGAAGGCGGTTACTCATAAACATGTACATTTTCCTTTTTGTATAATATAAAAAAAAAAAAAAGAATTACTTAAAGTCTATTTCATTAACAATCAATAATTTGCCAAATCACTCCCAAATATTACTGTAAACACGAATACACAAAATCTAAAAAGTCAACCTCCATTAACGAATTTACTTTTTAATTCTTTCGATAATTCCAAACTTGAATTCTCTTCCTCTAAACCGACTTTTTCTTACAATAGTAATACTCTCATCTCTCTTATATTAATTCAGTGTCTTTTATTTTTATATCCTTAATTTAGTTAATTAAGTATAGAAATATTTATTTCAATAAAGAGGATACATATTCATAATTTGTATTATTTGTTTGCCTCATGTCTCCTACGATGATAATTTGTGATCAATAATTTTCGTTTTTTAATGTAAATATTAATGTTAATTTTGACTTGATTATTACAGGAAAAATGTCGTCGAAAAGAATCAAACCATTGTCTAGAGATGATTTCAATGGAGGGGATCTCAGTATATATAAACATCTAACCAAATTTGATGTTTTACAAACTGTAGCCGATGTCGCTTTGAAAAAATATAAGAGTGAAGAATACATGTGTTCACTCTCGGTCGCTCTACAACGAAAGATAGAGCAAATGCATGGTGAAATTCCACAACTAATAATTAGAAAAGCGATAACTAAATCCGACATGCATTATGGTCAAGCTCGTCTTGCCATGCCGATCAACAAATGTTGCATTCCCAATTTAAATGAAAAATTGGGTATTAAAAAAGATAATAAGAATGATAAGAAAAAAGATAATAAAAATAAGAAAAAAGATAATAAGGATAAGGTTCCCATCACGGTGATTCTACCAAATGAGAATCTTGAAATAAAAACCTTAAATTTTGCAATTTATAAAAATTCGTATGTGATAAATGGAGGTTGGAATATAGTTACGAAAAGCTGCGATCTTAAGGAAGGCGACACTATTGAAGTTTGGTGCTTTGGAATTGTATCAAATAATTTAAGTGAAGAAGCTTTTCCCACTCGTTATGGCTTCGCAATTGTTAAAAAGCAATTGGGTGATGGTTCAGGAAAGGATTGATTGAATCATTCAAGAGTGAACTCGTAATGCATGGATATATTTATTTTCTTGTTTTAATCTCAGTTTTGTAATTCTTTAGTTCTTTTATAGTATTTGATCCATATTATACTTTCTAATTGGATTTACAATTATTTCCATTTTTGGCAACTATAATTTGATTAATCTTTTGGTTAATTTTTTATGTCATTTTATACAACTACATATTTGATGTATTTGATTTTGTTCTAGTATTTGAGTTTTGTGATTGTATATATTGGTTAAAGCTAGCAAAAGCTGACCCCACCTACTAACTCAACCTGAACCTAACTCGAAATAAGTGGGTTTGGGTTGTGACTTTTGGCCCAATTAATTAAATAGGTTGACCCGACGTGATCTGCTTATTAAATGGGTTAGATTTAGGTGAAAATTTCAAAACCTGAAAAAAAAAAAGCATGTATAACCCATTTAATTAAATGTGTTAATTTCAGGTTATATCAATAAGTATAAGCTAAAATTTATTCATTCAATATTTTCTTATTTTTCTTAAATACAAAATAAACAACAAAAAAACATAAAGTTAAAATTAAAGCCTAAAAAAGTTAGATTTAATCAACGTTAAAAACCTTAAAACAAAAACAAAAAGAATTATAAACGGATCAAGTGGGTCGAAATCAGGTCAACCTGATCTGTTGCAGGTCAGGTCAAGGTTGAGATTTTCGACCCAATTAACTGAATGGGTTGGGTTTGGGTTAAGGGTTTTCTGACCTGTTTATATATGACCCAAACCCGAGCCGACCCAACCTGATCAGTTTGACATGCCTAATATTAGTGTTGCTCATCGTGGGTTTTTCACACTAAATTGGATGGAAGAGCTGAAGCCATTGAGCATTGGGTATTTTAAAACTAGGCATATTATATTTTTACACATTATATTTCTTACTACATATAACTAATCACATTATTATTAACATTTAGGTCACAATTTAAACCTAATCAAGCTTGTATATATTTATATATTTCTTAATTAATATCACTATATAAAATTGATAACTTTAAGGTTCAAATAAAAAAATGCCTAGAAAATGAAAAAGAAAACAAAAAAACAAAACTCTGAAGGGTAAAGGGCACGCTGCAGTACACACACCTAACAATGGGTCCGCCTAGATCTCATCATAGAATAGGACGGTTTCGTCCAAATTTTGTGTTTAATTAAATGGGAAGAAGTGGGTTGGGCTTAAGATTTAGGTCACAATTTAAACCTAAGCAAGTTTAATTTACTCTATAATTTGAGAGACCGTCTTTCTGAGAGAAGTCTCTTATACCCATTCTATTAAAGCTTATTGCCTACATTTACTCTACATTTTCCCTAAGAGCCAACCCAATTAGAGATGGTCTCTCAAAGAGACTGTCTATTATTAGAATTTGTGTAATTTTATATCACAAATTCTTGCTATAGACCGTCTATAGCATAAACGGGTTATGGGCCAGCCATTTTGCAAAATAAGTAACTGATTAGTTATCAGCCTTATTTTTAAATTTAAAATCGTTGGGCTGGGCTGTTGAGAGAGTCGTCTTTGCCATAGACGGTCTCTCATGAGACCTTCTGATTTTATATATATTTATATAGTCCTTAATTAATACTTTGACTATATAGCTTTTTCAAAGGGTTTAGTAATTAATCTTTCATTTAGTTCGTGGCAGCCACGCCGTAATGTTTTTATCAAGATTAACTTCGATGCACAGGTGGGTCCTGGCCATACTCGTGGGCTTGGTGTTGTTCTCAGAAACGATCAGGGTGAAATTCTTCTCACAGGCTCTCGAAGAGTGCAAGCAAATCGGAGTGTGGATATCTCTGAAGCTTCAACGGCTCTATATGGCCTCTTTGTTGCTAGAAGGATGGGTTTCAAAAATATTCAGCTGGAAGGGGATGCTCTTAGTATTATCATCGCATTGAAAAGAAGGGCGAGGGGTCGGTCACCCTTACACCTTGTGCTTGATTCATGTTTTGATGCACTATCTTTCTTTGATATAGTCTCTTTTAGCTTTGTTCGTAGGGTTGGTAATACCGCCGACCATATGGTTGTTAGATGGGAGACGGATTTGAACAATGAGAAACTTTGTATGTCCCAATTTCCTGAGTGTCTGCGGACGCTTGAGGAACTCGATTTGCATTAATATATCTTATCAGGTGACCTTCAAAAAAAAATAGAGCTTTTTCAAAGGGTTTGGGTTAAGATGAAAAGGATGGATGATCAGAAAAAGAAAAGAAAAAAGATGAAAAGGATGGTAGGTATATATACTGATTCTTCCCATTATCCAATATATTATACCAAATGATATTATATTCTATTAAATTCTTCCCCAACTTCCTGTGAATTCACTTTGCCGATTTAAATCTCTTTCAACATAAAGGAATTCAATCATTTCTTCCGATTCTACTTTAATCCAAAAGCATCTCCATAATCAACTTTCCGATAAAACCATCACAAAAGCATTCATCCAACAGAAGCATCCCAACAATTCATTTTCGTTTCAAAAAATCGAATTCTATCATGGACAGAACAAATTCATTCTCGAGGGTGATCAACTAATCCATCAAATCATGACAATCTCAAACGCGTTATACCATGGTTTCGAATCGATAGGGAATGGCTATATTATTTGGTTCGTGTAATGGTTTGATTTGCATTTGTTTGCGCAACACTTTTGCCTCTACTCTGTTTTTGTTATGGAACCCTAATATTCAACAAAGTAGACTAATCGAAGGTCCGCGTAATGCAGGAATCAAAATATTACGATCTGGCTTCGCTTATCATTCTACTCCTACTTCATGTGATTATAAGATTGTTTTGATTTGTGAATCACAGGTAAAAACTAATCGTCTCTCGATGATTTACTTGTTTTCGTTGAGTAAAAACGATTAGAGAAAAGTCGAAAATCCAATATTAGGTGTTGATCGTATTGAATTTGATTGTACTGAACCGGTCTTGGTAGATGATAAATTGCATTAGTTGGTGAAATTAGATAACTGGAAATGGAAAATCTTAGGGTTTGATTTGGTGGAAGAAACATTTTCAATACAACTTACTACTACAATTCCTGGTACTAGGACTTACAAATTTCTTTGTAATATTGATGGATGTTTATGTTTATGTTATTGTTGCGAGCCTGATCGATTCGATTATCGTGATAGGGATTCGTTTAGATTTGAAATGATGATGTTAAAGGAAAATGGAAAATTGATTTTGATACTTTTAATCGAAGTCAGTTTAGCGTTAAAGAATTCCATCATCGCAATTTCATGATTTTAGGGGATGATAAGTTTATGCATATGATCAAGCTTGATGATCGTAGTGATAAATATGATGATCGTCCTCGAATCAATATTGTAAGTGCAACCAAATTCGTTAATAGTCTCGTATCTCTCAATTTCTTTGCCCAACAAACGAGCGATGTCATCTAACAGGGCAAGCTGAATTCTATTCATATGTATCTCAAATTTAAGATTGATTGAAAATTTTTGTTTTTTTTTATTTTCAAAAAAAAATTATGTTTTTTTTTAATGTTTTATTTGATAGATAGAATTAGTTTTGGATTCTTTTAAATATCAATTATGTTATTATTTTAGATATTTAAATTTATCATCATCATCCTATCCAAATGTATCTCTTTGATAAAAAACTATGGGCAGGATTTGAAGAGGGAAGGACGGGAGCAACTCATACCCATAAAGAGAGCACGGCCAAAAAAGAGTCCCCTGATACGAGAAATATAAAGAGAGGTTATTTTAGATATTTAAATATTAAATTTTAGATATTTAAATTGCGTAGATTTGATTTTAAACGAGTGTTTTGATTCTATTATATTGTTATTCATTGTATAGTTGTTGGATTTTTGTGCGTTTGTTTGGAGTTCTGCTTCCTTTATGCACATGAAGAATTGGTTGGAAGAAACCTTTCATAGAAAATATGGTCTTTTCTCATGTTGATGCAAAGTAGGTTTGCAATTCTTCTTGATTTTGTAGTACTCTTTTGTATTGTTTTATTTTGGATTAATGGAAATTTTTTTCATTTTCTCAAAAAAATAAATTTATGTTTTATTTGATGAGATAGAATTAGTTTTGGATTCTTTTAAATATCAATTATGTTACTCATTATTTTAGAAATTTAAATTCATCATCATCATCCTATCCATAAGAAGAGGGAAGGACGGGGCAACTAATACCCATAAGAAGAGCACGGCCAAAAAAATTCCCACGATTCGAGAAATATAAAGAGAGGTTATTTTAAATATTTAAATATTAATTTTTAGATATTTAAATTGCGTAGATTTAATTTTAAATGAGTGTTTTGATTCTATTGTATAGTTGTCCATTGTATAGTTGTTGGATTTTTGTGCGTTTGTGGGTTTGGAGAAATCCTTCATAGGAGGTGTGCTATTTTCTCATGCTAATGCAAAGTAGGTTTGCAGTTCTTCTTGGTTTTGTAGTACTCTTTTCTATCGTTTTATTCTAGATTAATGGAAAATTTTTTCATTTAAAAAAAAAAATTAAATGAGTGGTGATGGCATTATGGTAACGCGGTATCAAATATATTGTGAAATCTTGTCTTATTTTTCTCTCATGATGAATTATTATATGGGTGAATTCCTTTCGAGAGCATCAGTATTGCATCGTTTCAAGCATGTATTTTTCCAAAATAACCTTAGGTCGATATTCTCTGTACTCTTGTCTTAGCCTTTGGCTTCTTTAACAAAAAAGACAAACATAAACAAGTAGGGGTGTGCAAAGTGAGATCGAACGGATCCGGACCGGTCTCCGGGTCTTACAAATTCGGCATTCCGGGTTTCCGATCCGGTCTGGTCTAGACCCGGAAAAATCCGGGTTGGACTAGATGAGACCGGATGCACATAAAAGTGATTTCGAAAGTGCAAAATATTTACGATCATTATGCATATACTTATTTAAAGGGCTATAAAAATTTTATTTTCAATACAAAATAATTATTTAATTCAAATATTTTAATTTTATAATAACTAATTTATTAAATTATTTTTAAATCTTCCATTTTTAAATTTTTTTTTTGGCAAAAAAATTATTTTCGGTCTAACCGGTGCAAACCCGGACCGGACCGGATGGAATCCGGGTTAGACCGGGACCGGACCGGATGAAACTGGTCCGGTCTTCCGGGTTTGGACCGGTGAACACTCCTATAAACAAGTACCGCCATTCTTTATGATCAAATCTCGCCTATCTCGTCATCTTCCCTCAACTTACCTTTATAAAATACACAAAAACTTGGACGAGATCATCACAAGTTAAGACGATGTGTGTGACAGTCCATTTCATGCGCGTGTAACAATATTTAATTTGTTAGACATTTATCAGTTTTGACCTTAAAGGTAGCAATTTTGAGAATTGATACTTTTAAGTTTTAAAATTAATATCTTTAAAATTAAAATTGAAAAATGGTCAGAACATGAAAAAAACGTTCAAGTTGTTACACGCGCAAATTGGACCCGTCTAAATTGAAGTTCTCATTATGAGGTTGTATCGTCCAAGACCATGCATATAAAATAATGAAAATTTTAAAAATTAAGCAATGGAGAGAAAATTTGTGTAGATGAATAGAGTGAATAAATTATTTACGGCGTTCAATAAACTAATAAAATGAGAAGTTAAAAGGAATTTGAAACGCCGAATAAGGAAAGGCAGCAAAAGTATTTTGCTAGTATATTTTGTGTATTTCCAATTTAGGGAATACTCATTTTTTTGTGTATATTACATTGGATAATAATATTTTGTTATTTGAATGAAATGATGTCAAAAATCTTTAGATTTAATTACTTGATATACTTCCAGTTAAATTTTATTTTTTTTTTTAGTATTAAAAAAAAAGATTTTTCAAGTTAAAGTGTCTAATTTTCTTCCTTTTAAAAAATTTTCTAAAAATATAATTATCCTCACAAATTATTTATAGTCCTTTTATCAGTAATTTATATCACAAGATTTGATTGTATCAGCTTAATTCTCAATGCAAATTAATTATAACGGACAAATTCATAGAAACTAGGCATGTGTAATGGCAAAAAAAATATTTCCGGTCTAACCGGTGCAAACCCGGACCGGACCGGATGGAATATGGGTTAGACCGGGACCGGACCGGATGAAACTGGTCTTAGCATATTCATGATTCCGGTCTTCCGGGTTTGGACCGGTGAACACTCCTATAAACAAGTACAAGTGTATTACAACCATTCTTTATGATCAAATCTCGCCTAGCTCATCATCTTCCTTCAACTTACCTTTATAAAATACACAAAAACTTGGACGAGATCATCACAAGTTAAGACGACGTGTGTGACAGTCCATTTAACGCGCGTGTAACAACATTTAATTTTCTAGACATTTATCAGTTTTAACCTTAAAGGTAGTAATTTTGAAAATTGATACCTTTAAGTTTTAAAATTAATACCTTTAAGATTAAAATTGAAAAATGGTCAGAAAATGAAAAAAACGTTCAAGGTTTTACACGCGCAAATTGGACCCGTCTAAATTGAAGTTCTCATTATAAGGTTGTATCGTCCAAGACCATGCATATAAAATAATGAAAATTTTAAAAAATAAGCAAAGGAGAGATAATTTGTGTAGATGAATAGTGAATAAATTATTTACGGCGTTCAATAAACTAATTAAATGAGAAATTAAAAGGAATTTGAAACGCCGAATAAGGAAAGGCGGCAAAAGTATTTTGCTAGTATATTTTGTGTATTTCCAATGTAGGGAATACTCATTTTTTTGTGTATATTACAATTTACATTGGATAATAATATTTTGTTAATTGAATGAAATGATGTCAAAAATCTTTAGATTTAATTACTTGATATACTTCTAGTTAAAATTATTTTTTTTTTGGTATTTAAAAAAAAGATTTTTCAAGTTAAAGTGTCTAATTTTCTTCCTTTTAAAAAATTTGCTAAAAATATAATTATCCTCACAAATTATTTATAGTCCTTTTATCAGTAATCTATATCATTCTCTGATTCCCATTATCTCCTAGAATTTTCAGAGCATAATATCACAGGATTTGTATCGGCTTAATTCTCAATGCAAATTAATAATAAAGGACAAATTCATAGATACTAGGCATGTGTAATGGGCCAGATACGGACCGGAACATGCTCTTTTAGAGATGGGTCGTGTCTTACAAAATAAAACATAAGCTTTAAATGGGTCGAAATCATCAAACATGGCTCAGCCCAGCCCGTTCATCTAATTATTGTCAATCAATTCAATTTCACCAAAAACACCTAACATTGCTCTGCAGAATTACCAGAATATTACCAAGAACATCCTAAATTCATTAAAAATCACTTGCTAAATCATATTCCAACATGAAAAGAATTTTAAAACATGAAGCCCGTTTAGAACCCATATTGTAAAGTCCTTTTACAACCCGCTCCATTTACTGAAAGTAGGCTCTGGTAAAAATCCAACCCATTTAGAGCCAGGCCCGTCTAAAGCCCGTAAAATAAAGGGTTGGATCTGGAGGGCCCATCCCGTTGTACATGTCTAATTGAGACGGAAGAGTAATCTATTAAAACAGCAATCACAAATGGAAAGAATAAAAGCATAAGAAAATGAGTAAATAGCTGCATTTTCATTTTATTGCTTTGATAACATTCTCTTGGTGAAGAGATATATGAAAAAGATTGATGAACTTGAAAATTCCTCAGAATAAAGCGCAAAAAAATTAAAAATATAGCAAAATGAATGTTTCAATATGTACTTTGAGGAGCATGATGTATCCGACTCAAATTAACCGAATCCGACTCATTAGACACTAGATTCAAAGTATCACAAATATCAAAACAATCATGGGACAAAACTGAAGCATAACTTGCACCATCCATCGCCTTGTCCGAAGCAGACCCAGCAATGCCGCACTTACCATCATTATTGACCTCGACCTCGACCTTTAACTCGACCTCTCCATCAGTTGATTTGATGGCAGACTCAATGTTGACATTTTCGTTTGTTTTATCCGTTATCAGACTGAGTATTTCTTTGTGATTCTCCTCGACACAAATGGCCAACTCAGTACTCTGCAAAGTTCCAGCATGCATTGTTTCATGGCTATTGATGGGAGCAATTTCTTTCAGTTTTGTCACGGGTGCGATAGAGGAAACTCCATGGACTACCAGATTTGGCTCTCTCTTTTCAACACTAAAATTGACTGGACTGTGTACTTCCTCTTTAACAACCGAAGTTTCTTCTACTTGTTCTACTTCTGAGTGACTGTACAAGTTCTCCCCAATAGGTTTCACAAATGACATTCTTTTACTGCACTCTGTCTTGTATAAATCCATAGCTTTCTGCAAACAAGTTGTCAACATTAGAAAACACGAAGCAAACTTAAGCGCTCATCAGTCCAAATTTTGAAGATCGTAATCACAAAACAATCCATAAAAACATAAAATACACCTCCCCTACATAGCAGCTAATAGACTAATACGCACACCATCAACGTTTCCGTTAACCTAATCCCATTAAATGGCTCTCACTTATGGCTTGCATGTTTAGAGTCATGAATACAAAATTGAACTCAAGTTATGGATCATGTCACTTTGTGATCAACAACAATATTTCATTACTCTAATGTCATTAAATTGTTCCCACTGATTGGGGTTTGGGGGTCGGATGCACGCAACTTGTTAGAAGCAAACATTATTTGCAACTTCACATAAAAAAATTACACACTCCACTAGAAAATGAAAATTTTGGTATGAGAAGAGTATACAGTACACATCATTGCTAGTAGCAAAATTAGTAAATACACCAGGTGAATGATATCAACAGCAATTAACAATTAGGAGCATAGAAAAGCAATTAATAGACTTTCTTATTGTACCAGCATTACTCAATCCTGCTCGGCGCAGCTTAATTCGTCAACTAATTCACTTTTAGATTCGCAAATCGCTCAAAATGGCCGAAAAGTTCAACCACAATTCGTTTTCTTTTTCAATTTGTGATTCGTGAGATTAAAAATGTGAATAATATAGAATAACTGAGAGAACTCACCCAAAAGTCTAGCCTAGTAAGTGAGAGAGCCCATTTACTCTATAAATCCTACATTAGTTGCCCATACAACATATGTGGGATAAAGTCCCATAACCTTGTAATGGCCTCAAATCCATTCCATTACAGTGACACCGATCCTGCTACATCTTAAAGAACCCAACTTAAACTATACTGAAGGGAAAAAAATGCCATACCCATAGACAACTATAACCTGTAAACACAAATTTTCCAATCTTCCATTGTTAAATTACATGTAGCATGAGTTCTAAGAGATTGCATCTTTAAAAAAGACAAACCTGAAATATGGAATCTTTAACTGAAGAGAAAATTGTTGAACCCTTAGTCAGATCAGCAATCTCTAATTGGGCAACTGCATTCTCCTGTTGATCAGACACAACAACATTTAAGAACTATGTACAATTTAATTTTGTCAAAGAAACGGGAAAGAAAAACAAAGCTCCAGAAGATTCTATACCTCCAAACATTCAACTTCCACTTCAAAAGATTCAGACTGTCCCTTAACAGCAATGTTAATAAAGTCATCATACAATTCTGGATCAGCCATATCCATTGAAATATCAAGCTTAGAAAGATATGAACGCGAAGGGCTTTTGTGTGAAGAAGGTGTTAGAGTATATAACATATCCAGGGGCCTCAACCATCAGCATAAGCTTTTAGCTGACTTAGTTACTTGAAATAATTTGCTCTTTTGTTTTATATATCGCAAACAAAATCTTGATATTTCGGGGTTGTGATATTTGCCAATAAAAGCTTGTTCATATATTACTGATGCGCTAATTACCATCCTATAACTTTTACTCCGTTACCCTGCAAGTCGGGATGGTACAATTAGTCCTAGACTCGCTTGGGGTTGGTTCGATTTTGAAACTCAGTAGATTGGCGTTCGATTTCTGGTCCTAATTAATTAGTGAGATTGGATCTAGGAAAATAGATCCAACTAAACCCTCTCTTTTAAACTCATTTTATACTCAAACCCGTCAGACTTGTTCAAGACTCACTAGATTCGTTTTAGACCTAAACAATTACATAAAGGTGGACGAGTACTCCTTAAATAAGAGGACATCAAAATGAGATTGCATGAATTTTTTTTTTCCCAACTACTCCATGAGACTAGGGGTCTAAAGGAGGAAATTCGACAAACCTTAGACATCCAAAGAACATAGGATCATGGGTCAATTATTGATATTATCACAGCGAAATTAGGAGAAGCTCTCAAAAAATGGGGGATCAAAGCATCTAAGCCACACTATGAAACTGTGGGAAAGCGTGATTAAGAAGAGAATTAGATGAGAGACGTTAATTAGAGAGAACCAATTCAAATTCATGTCTGGAAGATCAACCATAGAGGCAATTCATATTTTGAGGAGACTGATGAAAAAGTATAGAGAGCGAAAGAAGAAATTGCATTTGGTGTTCATTGACCTTGAGAAAGCGTACGATAACACACCATAAAGCATCGCTTGGGATAGCCTCAAGAATAGAAGGTACATTGAGGTAATACAGGACATGTATGACATTGTCGACTAACATAAATACACCGCTGGGTATGACAGATTCTTTCCCAATTAAAGTGGCTAATAGTAAATTGGAAGAAGTTAGGGGTTGCACCTCTTTCCGCAAAGATGCGAGAGAATAGGGTGAGATGTTCTTGGCATGTGCAAAGAAAGACCCATGACCCCCAGTAAGAAGGATCGAATGCATCATAGTGGACGGCAAGAGAAGTCGAGAAAGATTTAGGAGAATGTGGAAGGAACAAATTAAAAGTGACCTACATGAACTCCACCTCTCCAAGGACCTGACCAAGGATAGGGGCAATTGGCGGCGCCTTATCCACGTGTTAGATCACTAAACCCGTCTCTTTTACCCATCGTATGTTATCAGTCATTGCCTTTTATTATTGCTTTTTACGTCCTTTACTTTTATCTTTATATTTAGTTATTTGTACGTATTATATTTATTCTATTTGTAAGTTGCTGGTTTCTCTCTCTTGAATACGTTTCTCTTTGATCGTACTCTCTACTATGGGTATGAGTTGTCGTCTTTCTTCCCTCCCCAAACCCTGACAAAAGTTTTCTATGAGCAGGATATACTGGGTATGATAACGATGATGGCCTAGTCTGATCCGGTCTACAATTTTTTTTATATATATTTTTCAAATTGATACATTTGTTTATGGAATTATTTCGCATCTATAATCACCAACTATAATAATTTGTAATTAGTTGATTTCATCAATATAATTCAAGTATATATTACTACATCTTGAAATATCTATGTAGAAACCTTTTTTTAAAAAAATAATAATTTTCGATTATAGTACGGTTTGCAGTATGATCAAGCGTTTGATTAAAAATCAGCACTAGATCAGAAATTATAATTTATTTTGAGAAAAAAACAAACAAGACCGTTTAAACTGTAAACCACTGACCCGACCCAATACAAAAATTGTGTCATTTGTTTTAGATTTATAGATCCGATTTTTGACATCCCAAGAGAGAAATAAGAAATTTGTCTATGATGATGTTGTTTATTTACAGGGGTGAAGCTACATGGGGGGCTGGGGAAGGCCCCCCCCCCCCCCCCCCCCCCCCCCCTCTCTTGCTGAAAACGCGATCCTTTGTATTTTTAGCTTTCCATTACTAATATATAATTTATAATTTAAAGAGTAACAAAAATTACTATAGCTCGATGGTTGGAGACACTTGGAGTAAGACATTTGTAACATAAAGTCAAGGAATCAAATCCTAATTCAACCTATTTTTTTAACAAACTAATAAATTTATTTTATTATGTGACAAGATTATATCTTTCATAACTTTACATTCATCATTTTTAGTGCGTTTATATATTTTTGGTTTTTTAAATGGGATAATTATAGGGAAACTTCAACTCTATTTCTTGAATATAATTTTTGATATGATCCAAGTTCATTTAAGTCTATATAATTTTAAAATTTTTACAATTTAACTAGCTTTTATATAGTGAATAATAAGGACAGAGCAAAAATTTTAGACGTTTTATTAATTTTTACAATTACTTTTAAAAAGGTACCTTTTATTACATTAAAAGATAAAATAAAGGTCCCATATTTGCTTTACAAAAGGTACCCTAACTATATGCAGGGCCGGCCTAGTGAGGGGACGAAGTGGGCTTGTGCCTAGGGCCCATCCCCAAAAGTTAGAAAACCCCTTAAAATAAAGGCCTCATATTTGCTTTACAAATTACAATAAAATTAATACATGAATAATAATCATCTAGATGAATAATAATACCGTATTTGTTAGAGATCTCTTACCATCAAAGAATACCGTATTTGTTCATCTCTTACAATAAAATTAATACATGAATAATAATCATCTTTTATTGTAATTTGTAAAGCAAATATGGGGCCTTTATTTTATCTTTTGATGTAATAAAGGGTACCTTTTTAAAAGTAATTGTAAAAATAAATAGAGCGTTTAAAAATTTGCTCTATCCTTATTATTCACTATATAAAAGCTAGTTAAATTGTAAAAATTTTAAAATTATATAGACTTAAATGAACTTGGATCATATCAAAAATTATATTCAAGAAATACCATTTAAAAAACCAGAAATATATACGCACTAAAAATGATGAATGTAAAGTTATGAAAGATATAATCTAGTAACATAATAAAATAAATTTATTAGTTTGTTAAAAAAAAATAGGTTGAATTAGGATTTAATTCGTTAACTTTATGTTACAAATGACGGTCCCTCAAGTTTGCTGCACCTTACATTTGGGCTTTGTCTTTATGGGCTTGGTAGTTGGGTGTAACCTAACTAATAATACAAAAATTCGGTTGATTAGGACATAGGAGATGTAGGGCCATATGTACAGTTGTGGAGGTGGGTCCAACCTAACTAAACATATTAACTTAATAGAATGAAAATAAAAAAAATAACAAAAGGTCTCTTGAAAGATCGTCTATGGTATAGACGACACTCTCAGCAGTCCAGTCCAATGAAAATTTCAGCTGCTTTTTTGGAAAGTGTAAAAATGAGCTTGACCATTACACCCGTCTATGCTATAGACCGTCTATAGCAAAAATTTGTGAAAAGATAATTTGTGGACTAGGATATAGATGAGTTCGCCATAATTAGTTGATTATGACATAGGAGATGTAGGGCCATATGTACAGTTGTCTAGGTTACAAACATAATGTTTGATTTAACATTTGAAGGTGAAAATGCCACAAAAGATAAAATGGGTTTTAAATACAAATTTTTCTAAAACTAAAAGCCACAAGGAAAAAACAAATATACCACGAATATGCTTTTAATATAATATAATATAATATACTATAAATATATAATAATCAAGAACGTAGTGATATTTAGAGTGACCTAGATTGGAGGAATATTCTTTTCTTATCTCCATTTTTTTGTTTTACTTGTAGTTTATAATTGTTGGAATGCCCATTCTTATAGTTAAAGTAAATAGTTTAAATATTTTCTTCGTTTTAAAAAATCAGGTGAATAATAACTTTTGAAGAATTTGATGATTAAGGATTGAGGCATGTGAATAAATGATCCAAAATAAGAAAATGCATCTAAACATGTTTAAATTTGTCTTATAATAGTTTGTAAGTTTAAACATAAAGTATTCTATTCATTCAAATGAATTTTTAATTTATTTTTATGACTTTTATTTGTTGGTGACTTGAAAATTAAGTCATTTGGTAACGTTGCCGTATACATAGCCCCTTTCTAACATGGTTATATACTTGGCGCGTACTCTTTTCTAAAGTGCTTGTACATGTAGCAGTAAGTGATCTGATGTTTAGGGCACTAACAACAATAAAAATATGTTAGGTGAAAACTAAGTTCAAGTTCCTTCTAAGTTCTAGCGAACACAAAACTTGAGTTCAACCTAATAAACTATTTTTTTCAATGTTTGGCTTGTTACATGTAATTTTTTATTAAAAATTATAAAAACTGATATTAATGATATTACATTTAGATGACTCAAACGAGATTACATTTGACTATGTTTGGAATTAAAATAGTCAAATGAGAAATTGATTAAAATAGTCGAGACTACTGTATTTAGAATTTAAAAGCTTTTAATAAATTTTCTATAAAAAGGAATGTCATTGGAACATAAAATAATGAAATGAAACTAAACTAAGAGTTGAATTAAACTCTACTTATAGGGTGTGTTTAGGCCTAAAAATGTCTAAGAATTTGTTGGGACAAGAAATTCCACATACTTGAAATATCTAAAATATCTTTGGTCAACGGTCAACGGTCAACAATCAACAGTATAAATCAACGATCCTTATCATCACACATGGTCAAAGCTATATATGTATTCAGTAACAGATCATCAGTTATTGAGTCTCCCCTCAACTGAAAGCAATTTTGTAGATAACCGTCCACTATCTCTGATAACTACTGCCACTATACCACTTTCACAGTCATGTACTCTAGAAGGTAATGAGACAGAAATATCCAACCTGCGGTTACACACTAGAAAATTAGATTCATATAAATATAACATCCTTCCATCGTAATCAGGTTACGCAATTCTACTCTAAAACTGATATATTCCCATCCTACTCCCTTTCCTGATCTGACTTAAGCATCGGAGGGCTTTATTGATACATCAGCCCGTGGTTTAGTCTTTCTTTGTGGCTGCAGGTATTTCTCGCGGCGGTTAGATCATCTCACTTCCCTTAATTTGAAGGTAGTACTTCCACCTCAAAGTCTTCCTTTACAAATTCGACCATTTCTTAAAACAATGGTCATGACTAAACATTATGACGTCTAGCTGAAAATAATTATGTGGAACTGAAAACGGTTCAAAATGATCGGGTTTAGATTTCGATCAACTTTTAGGTATTTTGTGGTTGAGTGATTCTTAAATTTTGACTCACTAACTTACGAAGATACGAAGGAACAAAGATCAATTTTGAATGGGAGAATATTTTAGTAGTTGTACATTGAATACATACATTCAATGGATAAGGGAGAATTAAACTTTAAATATGAAACATAAAAGTGCAACTTTAGATTTATAGTTTATTTAGTTCGTCTCGCTTATCCATTGAGTGTAAATTTGTAATACATGCCAGCAAATTAATATAATCTTGTTATAGACCTTAAATTGATGTAAGTAGTAGGAAAAAGATACACTACATTCTCCTTTGAATTCTAACCTAAATTTCACGATACCTTAACTTTTTTTTAATGGGTATACGGCAGACTAAGAGAAGAGAAAAAATTAATTCAACATCCTTTTAACGAGAGCTGTATATAGTCAGTGGCAAATCTAGAGTTCGAAATTTTAGGAGACATCAACTAATGGACGAAATTTCAGAGTCCCATATTCCCCCACCCAAAAGAAGAGAAAACTAAAATAATTCAAACTTAGACCTTATTCTCTATGATTGAAAATAATTAAATATAATGAATTAGATTAAACCGAATGAATAGTAAAACACGAGAATAAAAGTTATCATCTAAATCAAATGAAATTGAATCGACTCAAATTTAGTCAAACTGAAAATAATAGATTTAAAAAATAAATCCTTACTAAACTTTTTTATAGTAATTTAATAATATTCTCTACATATAAATAATTTTTCGAATTAAGTTGTATAGTAAAATTGAGTATAAAAGCAACGTCATATTTTAAAAATATCTTCTAATTATTTTATTTATTTATTTTTGTAAAAGAACTCACTTTTGCAATATATAATTTTAACAAAAAAACATGATCCACCTAAACAAAAAATATCAAGTACACATGAAATGACAATGGGTTTAGTTTAGACTTTAGTGATTGCTTATGTAATTTGATTCGTAATTTTCTCACCCAAATTACGCCTATATTTTTGGCGCCATTCATTTTCTAAATCATAATTACACGTCATAAAACCGTGTAGATCTTTATTGCCTTGCTGGCAACGTTTTCCAAAACTAATCCAAAGAAATTGACTCGATTTAACCCTTAATTATTTTAATCAAATCTAAAATAGATTTAAAATCGGACTAAAATTTTAGTCGTAACTTATAAGTTTTAAATTTAGTTTGAAGAAGATTCCATTTAAAAAAACGAAAGTAAATTTCAGGATTTTCAATTTTGCACCATTTTAATAACTTTCATTAGATCTTCTCCTCTATAATTATTATTATAATATAATAATGATCCAACATCATTTTGCTTAGCTGGCGGTGATCCAATCCAACCATGTTGTTCTTTTTTGTAATAAAAAAATCATAATAATATTATAATCACATTTCAAAACATCATTTGTTTTAGAGAAAAACGCAAGCAATTTCGAGTAATTAATTTAAGTATCATTAATGAGTAATGACTAGACTCATTCAAATTCATATTACATCAACTTTCTTACACATGACAACAACTCACAAACTTAGTTTTTCATTGTTTTCATGAATCATGACTAAGCCTCTTTTACCGTTTTAATTCGAAATAGATTAAGAATCTCAACATACAAGAAATAGAATATATACATTAATTCTTCGTACAGGTTATAAGAATTAATTTTCTGTTATATTTTTAGAGGAAAAGTTTTTGATCGTTAGAATAACTTTTGATTCTCATTTCATAATTTGTTTATAATGTTGTATTGTAATTTAAAAAGTCTGTACCCAGTTACAAAGATAGTTGGATTAGAAGATGTTGGGATGTGTCTTTTCTATTAAATTGTTCACTACAAGAAATATTGTTTTTAGTAACAATAAAAATCGTTGCTAAAAATCCGATTTGATTGCTGAAAATGTATCATTAATAAACATCTCTAACTATCATAATTCATAACCCATATAAAAGTATCATTAATAAACACTATTAAATTTAAATTATTGAAACCCCAAAATGAATGCACCATGATAAATTAACAACCAATCATCTAATTAAATTTAAATGATTGTAATTTATAATCATTACAATCAATACAATTATCAACAAGTTTTTGATTATTACTGGGTAATAAATGATAGAAAGAAAATAAGTTTTAGCATTCATTAACATTAATAATATCCTCATCTTGAAGTATGTTGCTTTTTCTTTACATTATCTATTACCACCTAATAATATCACTATTTAAAATGCCAATAAATAAGTACAAGTACAAAATATATTTAAAGTGAGACCAAAATCTCATACATCTTGTTTTAATAACTTTTAGCTAAATTTAACAATTTTTAATTACCATTTTCTAGATCTACTACTTCCTACATCTCAATGATAAATTTTATAATTAATTAAAATAATAAACTTAAATGATTTTTTCAGATATGACACTATTTACTAACATTTAATAAGAATTAGGAAAAATTACCTAAATAGTTCAACTTATTCGTGATTTTCCTACAATAATCTGATCTATTGATTAACCATGAATAATCCCAACTTTATTGAGGGGTATTTTCCTAGAGTAAACTCAGGGACCGAATGATTTGTAACAAGTTTAATTTTTTTAAATAAAAAGATAAATTAAAAATGTTGAAAAAAATGTTCAAAAAAATTTTATGATTTTTTTAATTATGTAGAATTTTTTATGTAAAATTTCAAAAATTTTCTCTAATTTTAAGTTAATTTTCAGTTTACTTTTTTAGTGAATTACCTACTATAGCAGGTCAACGGGTTATTTATGTTTACTCTAGGCAAATACCCCTTAAAGTTGGGATTATTCATGGACAATCAATAGATGAGATTATTGTTGGAAAATCACGAATAAATTGGATTATTCTAAGTAAATTTTCCTTTGAAGTATTATTTCTGTCACATTATATTATATTTGTAATCAATTTCTATTTTCTATTTAATGTGGTCCCATTTATTTTAAACTATTTTTTGTTGAAATTGATACTAATAAATTAATTTTTACTCAATTCGTTGAAAATAAACACAGCTATGCAACTGGTATTTATTTTTAAATACAAGTATAACTGCTCAAATTACAATTTTTTGGCAAATAAAAATTGTATAAATATTTATGTTGCCTCCACCTTTTTCCTACCCCTGACCAGTGGCGGATCCAGGGTTCGTAGTCTTAGGGGGCACCAACTAACGGATAAAATTTTAGCGTTGTTTCATTTATAAAATTAACAACTAATATTTTTCAATTTGAAAAAATGACGAGTAGAATCACAATAAATTTATCAAAATTGTTATTTTATTCTTGAAAAAGTTTATTGTAATTAAATAGCGTTTTCGAATAAAAAAAATGCTAGTAATTAACATCTATCTTAATCATATGCATTACTTGAATTAATAACAATTTGAATTTATTTATTAAGTTCATTCCACTTTATTCAAAATAATATGCATGATGAAAATAAATAGTGAATTGATCTATTATAGTGCACGTTCTTTATTAACGTCGTCTCACTGTGAGACGATCTCAATTGGGTCAGCTTAAAAATTTTTTAAAAAAGCTTCTCGTATAGGCGGGAATTCAATTTTCATTTCTTTATTTTTATGTTTTTTAATGGGCTGCTTGTATGGGCCGATCTCATAGTGACACGGTCTCATACAAGACTTGCTAAAATTTTAAATACGAAATACCATAAAAAAAATGGGACAAAATAAATAAATAAGATAAAATTACTAAAATGAGTAAGTATTTATGATCAAAAGACTTTAATATTAATTTTACATTTTCACACAGACCAATAGAAAAGTCTACTTTAAAATGTTTTTAAAAAAACGCCTAGGGGCACGTGACCCCGGGTGCCCAAACATAAGTCCGCCACTGCCCCTGACTTCAATAACTTTTACACTCATTTCTTAAAAGAGTTAAAATAATACTTTCTCCGTTCCAATTTACTTGCAACATTTGTTTTTTCATGCAGTCCAATGCACTAATTCAATCCTTACTTCTCTAATTATGTATAATAAATTAAAAATTATAAAAATTGGATATTAATAATCTTTGCAATAAAACGAATCAAACAAGATCTCACTTGACTATATTTTAACCTATAGATTAAAAACAAATCACAAATCAAGAATGATGAATATATAGTGTCATTTATACCAATGTTGCAGCTAATATGGAACGGAGAAAGTATTTTACATCAAAAATAACAAATCCCTCAATTTTCATTTGCTTTTCTCATTAACTTTTTTCGCAGATTCCAATACAAGCTTAAGTCAAATAATCAAAATTGTTTTGCTTTTCTCATTAACTTTTTTCGCAGATTCCAATACAAACTTAAGTCAAATAATCAAAATTGTGAAACAATCAAAATTGTGAGTTTTTTAAAATTCTAAAAAGCTGATTTTTAGAAATTATATATTGCGACAAATCTTTCAAAATTTCAAAGATGAATACATTTTTTCATACAGATCAATGAGAAATTATAGTTAAAGTTTGACGCTAAAATTCATAAATTTAAGAAGATATTTTTTTTGAAGAAGATATGAAAATTGTGGAAATAATTTTTTTTTATTATTGTGCAAAAGTTTGTGGGGCGAGTAAAAAATAATAAGAATAAGAATAATTTAAAGGCACAAAAAATCATTTTCCCAAGGTTTTTGGTGGGCTTGCCTCAATATCAACCCTATAAAACAATACCCATACATCTCAGATTCTTCTCTTCCTATTCTCAGAAAATAACCCTTTGTTCTTCTCTCCCTCTTCCCTTATCTTCTTCATTCCCAATTTTCATTCATAGAAATGGGTTCACCCCTTCTTCCAGATCTTGGAACTGAGATTTTGATTCCAGTTTGTGCTGTAATTGGAATCGTTTTCTCTCTAATCCAATGGTATTTGGTTTCTCAGGTTAAACTTTCCCATGATTCTGGTTCAACTGGTAACAATAAAAATGGTTATTCTGAGAATTTGATTGAGGAAGAAGAAGGTTTAAATGACCACAGTGTTGTTTCCAAATGTGCTGAAATTCAAAATGCCATTTCTGAAGGTGAAAAGGATTTAATCTTTTTTCTGGGTCTCAATTGTATTTTTCATTTTGATTTGTTTTTATGAGTTTTTGATCTGATTTTTGTGTGATTTAGATTGGATAAATTGGGGGTTTTCAAAATCTTTATTTGACAAAAACAAATGTCATGTGTGGATGAATTTTAATTGGAAATTTAGGATGAACTGGTATGTAAAGTTTTGTCCTTTACGGTTTGATTTTTCTGGGATTTGAGAAATGGCAAGTAAGTTTACGGTTTGATTTTTTTTGTTGAAGGATTTGATCTATTTTATTTGATATGATTTAGATTATTTGAGTTTTTGTGAGTTCATAAATATGGCAATTTTGAATTATAATTTTAAAATTCTCAATTTAAAGTGTAAAATAAAACCTAATTTGGGAGTTTTATACCCTAAAATTATTTTGTCAAAGATTTGAATTTTTCAGGGGAGTGATGTAAAATTCTCTGAATTCAAAATGGAAATTGTAATTGACCCTAAATTTTGATAATGAGTACATATATTTGGAATATATATAATGTTGTCTTTTGTAGTACTTCATATGAACTTATAAGTCAATCTTATTGATTGCATTTCTGATTTTGATAAATCACACTATTAATCTGTAATATAATGTTGTTTTTGAACTGTAATGTACTGGTACAATTCTTTTGATTTACCTAGACTTGCCTCTCATGGCAAAGTATGATAAATTGTTGCTTTGAGGCTGATGCATTTATCATTACGGCTAAATATCGGTCCAGAACACGAGATATCCTTAGAAATAGCTCAAAAGTGCGGTTTTTCACACCTTTACAACATGAGAAATATCAATTTGCTATTATGTTATTTCCCTATGCTTGCCATGTTATAGTATAGTCTATAATTTAGGTTTATTGCTGTTTATTTATTGTTAGCACACACATTTTTAGCTTACTTTGGTAATTTGATAAGTTTTTATTTGACAAGAGGAAGAAGTTTTGTCATAGGCTGATGCATTTTGGTTACTGTCATTTATTAACTTTTTATCTCAGCAAAGTGATGTGAGTCAAAAAGATGCCATCTTATCTTGATTGCAAATGTTGAAACAATTTTTATGATTTTATTGGGTAAAACTGTACATCAATTTGAAAAAGATGCCATCTTTGTCTTTGCTTTTGATTCTATAAACTTGTTTTACTTTGTACTTTTACTAATGTATCTTCTATCATACTTTAACTTGAGTATAGTTTAGAACTTGCCTTTTATTAAAATGTGTTATATTCTTAGCGAATCCCGAATTTAAAAGACGAGCTAACTAGCAAATTATGTTTCACTGGTTTGGTTTTTATAAAATATCACAAAGTTGTTAGGTTGTTGTGCTGTAATTGTTTGTGTAGTTATATTGTAATTATCATTATTAGGCGATTTAACGAGACTTGAAGTGATAATGGTATGCCAACTATGGGCTCGATGCCCACGAATGTGAGGATAATATCACTATGAGAGACTGTTGTCTTGTAAGATACTTTCTTCGTTCTATAATACTTGCTACTGAGTGTGATATGTTGTGTGGGAAAATGTCACTATTAGTAGCAAGTATTATGGAATCGAGGAAGTAAGTGATACTAGATAATTGTTTGTGAATTCCCAGGAGTTCTCATTTAGATCTAATGTTTTAGTTATATTATTAAGGTTTTGCACATGGTGTGCAGACTTACAAATCAAGGCTTTTTGTTACTTTCTATTAATACTAAAATATGCAATTAGTGCAAGTAGTGAACTGGTGCATAGCACTTAAGACTAAAATATTTCATAACATCTGCCTGTGATCTTTTCCTGATTGATATTACTCAGCTTGGGGGACAATGGCGATTGTATAATGGTCTGTCTTGTACTTTTCATTTTTTATTATTTGTTTATACTGTCTCCCATTTTGGATCAGTTGATTCTTTAAATTATTATTCACACTTAATTATGATTAGTGTCTGCTGGCTTGCATACTTTGTTATCTTGTTTCATTTTTATATGTTTTGGGAGTTTTTATTTTTCTTGGATTGACGGATATTAGACATTGGCGTCTGGTCATGGATAGTGGCTGGTGGGGGTTTCCTGTGCTGGCCCTACCGATACCTAAGACTCTCTTTGGTTCTCTTCCTCTTTCGTGTTGTGTGTTTTGGTGGGTGTTTTCGACAAAGATTTGGGTCTTATTGGTGAAGTCCGTTGCTTTGTTTAAGTAATTGAAACAATAATCTTGATGTTCTTTTGATGTCTCCTGCACTTTGCTGACTGAACTTATATTGTTTCCTTTCAACCATTTCCCTGGTTTACCCGTAGAACCTTGCACAGTTAAGTTGCGTGTCTATGTCGAGTCCCACTATCCTTGTTATCATATTGTTTCATTGTGTTCATACTCCCTCCAATTCAAATTACTTGTCCAATTTGGGTTTGGATCGGATTTTACAAAAATGGTAGTGGGGTGGTAGTGGGGTATTTTTAAGTGATTATAATAATTCAAAAGGTGGTAGTGGGGTATTTTAAGTGATTATAATAATTGAAAAGGTGGCAGGTGGGGTATTATTAAATAATATAAGTTGGGGTACTTGGGGGTATTTAGGTAAAAAGTTTTCCCAAAAATAGAAAATGGACAAGTAAAGAGACTTTACCAAATAAGGAAACTGGACAAGTAATTTGAATCGGAGGGAGTATATTTTTACACAATCTTCCTTAAATTTTTCCCTAGTTATGTACTTATATTTTTGTGCGTGACGCTTGCAGGAGCAACCTCCTTTCTCTTCACTGAGTATCAGTATGTTGGTATCTTCATGGTTGCTTTTGCTGTGTTGATATTCCTTTTCCTTGGATCCGTGGAGGGCTTCAGCACAAGTAGCCAGGAGTGCACCTATGACAAAACCAAGACCTGCAAGCCTGCTCTTGCTACGGCTGTCTTCAGTACAGTATCCTTCTTGCTTGGTGCTGTAACCTCTTTGGCCTCTGGCTTCCTCGGAATGAAGATTGCTACTTATGCAAATGCACGAACAACTCTTGAGGCTAGAAAGGGTGTCGGAAAAGCTTTTATTGTAGCGTTCAGGTCTGGAGCTGTCATGGGCTTCCTTCTCGCTGCAAATGGTCTTTTGGTGCTTTACATTACCGTCCTCCTCTTCAAGCTCTACTATGGTGAGGATTGGGAAGGTCTTTTTGAGGCTATCACTGGTTATGGTCTTGGAGGATCTTCCATGGCTCTTTTCGGTAGAGTTGGTGGTGGTATTTACACAAAAGCTGCAGATGTTGGAGCTGATCTTGTCGGTAAAGTGGAAAGGAACATCCCAGAGGATGACCCCAGGAATCCAGCTGTAAGCTTTCCTTCCTGTGAACTGTTCGAAACTTCATTGTTTGATCTGAGTATAAGTCACATTTGATTTGGGTCACTTTTAAGTATTTGTTTTTGAATTCGAGAAATCTTAATGCTGAACATACTAATCTGAAAGCGGCTTATTATTTTGGGACATCTTTGTATAATTGGCTAAATCAAGAAATTTAATTACAAGGGTGTTTGTTTTTCCTCTCTAGGTCATTGCTGACAATGTAGGTGACAATGTTGGTGATATTGCTGGCATGGGTTCTGATCTTTTTGGATCCTACGCCGAGTCCTCCTGTGCTGCACTTGTTGTTGCATCTATTTCTTCATTCGGAATCAACCATGATTTTACGTCAATGTTGTACCCATTGTTGGTTAGCTCTGTTGGTATTATTGTTTGCTTGATCACAACTTTATTTGCTACCGACTTCTTTGAGATTAAGGCTGTGAAAGAGATTGAGCCAGCACTCAAGAAGCAACTGATCATCTCCACTGCTCTTATGACTATTGGAGTTGCAATTATTTCATGGGTTGCCCTTCCTTCTTCCTTTACCATTTTTGACTTCGGAACTCAGAAGGATGTGAAGAACTGGTAAGCAGCTTTCTCATCTTCCTCTTAATGGTGTTTTTGCTTATTTTTAGCTTTCAGCTTTCATTCTTTCAATTAGATTTTCCTATAGACAAGGGCATTATCCTTCAATTAAAGTGGGTAGGAAGATGTGTTCTAAGGTGACAACTTCTTTGGGTCATGCGGGTGTGTTTTTCTCCCGATTCATCTGGTATCTGTATGTCTTTTATGGGATAGAGAGGTATTTTAGTATTAGTGAGTTCGTATAGGGAAGGGAAACACATCATTATATTTTGTATACACTTTAGGTGGGTTTTATGCTCATATCTTAGGAGTGCAAGCCTCTTGAAAGCCTCTTGATCACAATCATACAATCATCTTCATCATGATCAACCCAATATCTTGCTAGAAAAACAGGGTTAGGGTAAGGGAAGGCGACGAACAATCACAATAATACAATCGCTTTTACATTTGTCTTTAGAATTCTATATTCTAATGGCTTATCATATCAATGTACTGTTCCAAACCATTACAGAGTTACTATTTCTCTTTGAATGTCAGGCAATTGTTCTTATGTGTTGCTGTTGGCTTGTGGGCTGGGCTTATTATTGGATTTGTGACTGAATACTACACTAGCAATGCATACAGGTATCTCTCTCAATATCTATCATTTTTCGATGCTGACTGAATTCTTTTCAAATGCTGACTGTCATTTTTATTTGTAGTCCTGTACAAGACGTTGCTGATTCTTGCCGAACTGGGGCTGCCACAAACGTTATTTTTGGCCTGGCCTTGGGCTACAAATCAGTTATCATTCCTATCTTCGCTATTGCTATAAGCATATTTGTCAGTTTTAGCTTTGCGGCTATGTATGGTATTGCCATGGCTGCTCTTGGTATGCTCAGCACCATTGCTACCGGATTGGCTATTGATGCCTATGGACCCATCAGTGATAACGCTGGAGGTATTGCCGAGATGGCTGGTATGAGCCACCGAATCCGTGAGAGAACTGACGCCCTTGATGCTGCTGGAAACACAACTGCTGCTATTGGAAAGGTTTGTGCTGTTCATTCATTGGTTTGGCTTAGCATTAGGCTTTAGCAATTCCGATGTGTCAAGTTTGCTTTATCCCTTACCGAAACAATAAATTTTCCTTTTCAGGGATTTGCTATTGGTTCCGCAGCTCTTGTCTCTCTTGCTCTCTTTGGTGCTTTTGTGAGCCGTGCAGCTATCTCAACCGTTGATGTCTTGACCCCCAAAGTCTTCATTGGTCTTCTAGTAGGAGCCATGCTTCCATACTGGTTCTCCGCCATGACAATGAAGAGTGTTGGAAGTGCAGCTTTGAAGATGGTCGAAGAGGTCCGCAGACAATTCAACACCATCCCTGGCTTGATGGAAGGTACCACCAAGCCCGACTACGCAACCTGTGTCAAGATCTCCACCGATGCTTCCATTAAGGAGATGATCCCTCCAGGTGCTCTTGTCATGCTCACACCATTGATCGTTGGAACCTTGTTCGGTGTTGAAACTCTTTCCGGTGTTCTTGCTGGTTCTCTTGTGTCTGGTGTACAGGTAACACTTTCTCCTTCTCATGTGTTTGAATCAATTTTTCGGAGATCAATCCTCCATCAATTTTTTATTTAATAAAATTATATATCCTCTATCAAAAAGATTATGATTTTTCTTAATTCCCGTAAACATTCATTGTGGGAACTTCAATAAGAAACGGAGGGAGTACTATCTATTAAATGATTGATAAAACATTTATTTTCTTGTAAATAATCTTCATATTCTTGATGCAAATTCTAAATCCTTGTCTTTTCGCATGAATTGTAGATTGCTATCTCTGCTTCCAACACTGGTGGCGCTTGGGACAATGCTAAGAAGTACATTGAGGTATCGTATTAAGATAATCCTGATGCAAATGTTTGAAGTGTTATCATAGTAGTATCGTATTAAGGATCTTATTATTTGTTGCAGGCCGGTGTTTCAGAGCATGCAAGGCAACTCGGGCCCAAGGGATCTGATGCACACAAGGCAGCCGTGATCGGTGACACTGTTGGTGACCCTCTCAAGGACACATCTGGACCTTCACTCAACATTCTTATCAAGCTTATGGCCGTTGAGTCATTAGTGTTCGCCCCCTTCTTCGCTACCCATGGTGGGTTGCTATTCAAGATCTTCTAAAGATGATTGACGTGTACAAGCAACAGGAGGAATACACGGTATTTTCTCCCTGTTTTATGGCCTAAAAATCGAGTAGTTCCAAACTTTAACTTACAATTTTTGAACGTCCTACAAGGCTGTGGGAAATTGCGTCAGCAGACACACTCCAAACCCTCTAATGTATCGACTATCGAGGAGTTGTAGGCTGCTGATGACGATAATTCGAGCCAATCTTGTGTGAAAGTAGTTATATGCTCAGACATTATTCTTTCCATTTTTCATTTCAAGAATGGATGACTAGCATTTAATCATTTTGCAAATCTTTTTAGGCTTTATTGATTTTCTTGTTTAGTTTTGCAGTTACTTATTTCCCTTTTCAGAATTGTATGCATTCGCCATTCTATTTTGTCAAAAGAACTGTAGTTCTCCAGTATGTCTTGTGTACATGCGTTATTTTGATCTTGCCTAGAGCTTTTACTTATTATGCAGGACGACATTTTCATGTCGTAAATGAATCATTGAATTGAAGAGCCAAGGGCCGGAGGGAGTTTTATTGGTAGGAGCCATTTGACCCTACATGAATTTCAAAATTGTCCTTATTGCGGTCTAAAACTTAACCGAAATAATTAGGAAGAAGAATTTGTGATTTTGACAAGTCAACTGTTATATCTAATAGTCAATTGAAAGAAGCTATTGATTGGTACTCTTCGGAAAATAAAAAATTTTATAGATATTTTTTGACAAAACTTTTTTTATTAGGTACTTTTTAGAAAAAAAAATTATTAGGTGCTTTTTGACATTTTTTCCTAATATAATTAATGTAATATTATTGATTATCTAGAGGTTTGGAGATTGTAGGAATATCTAACTAGGTAAGTTAGATGTAAATTTAATGTAGAGTAATGGTAGGTAAATAAAAGCTTAAGGGTTAAATAACTTCTATGTCAGGTATTTATAATAGTTTGATAAAGGAATTATGGGACATTATGTAGAGTGATGAAGAGTAATAGGTGATTATTTTAGGAGGATCATGGATGACATGAAAGGTAGTGGAAGAAAGTGGAGTTGACTGGTAGTTAGGGTTTATGAAAGGAGTTACTTAATCGATAATGGGGAGGTAAAGTCATATAACCCGACTAGAAGTCAAGGTCAAACGGAAGCTAAGGTCAAGGGGAACTAAAAGCCAATGGGATATTTAGGTAATTTCACAATAATAAATAAATAAATGATTCAATAAATAAAATGTTACCATAACAATATGTAATGTTTGAATAATAAATTTTTTATAAAATATTAAATGAATTTTAAGTGTTATTTTACAATAAAATTGGCTAAAGAATATACATAAGCAAAGACAACTTTTTATTTTTGCTAAATTCTTTAAACATTCGATTCTACAATCCTATTATGAGAGTTGTTTTCGATTTGGGTTGAATTTATGCTTTTAACAACCTTGGCTATACTTCATCGTATCTCACTATCTCTCTTTTAATATTCAATTATCAAAACCAAACATTGCATTCAAAACTTTGAGTATTAATAATTATACAGCAAGTCTTCTGAGAGACCGTCTAAGAGACGTCTCTCAGGCCCAGTCCATTAGAGTTTAATGCTTACTTTTACTCGAAAAATTGAAATAGATAAGATTATGAAACAAAATCATGCAATAAGATTGAAATCAAAGTTTTTCCAAATGTAAGCGTGAAAATCCCAGAGCTGAGGGTTGGAGTTGTTTGCAGTTACTAAGTGCGAACAACTAGGTGGACTATTTTGACCTATTCGCACTTAGTAACTACGAACAGGCTGCTCTCTCAAAATCATCAGCTTCTTCCCCATTTCCCCATTTCCCCCAATTCGAAAAACCCTAACCTTTAAAAGGTCGACTTTTATCTCCTTCAAACCTCTCTTAAACTACCTTGTATCCAGCAATTCTTTCATTCCTAATCTAATTCAACACTCCAAATTTAGTCTGAATAGTCTAGCTTGCACGAAGGTAAGTGTTTTTTTTTTCTACTTTATATTTCGTTTTTAAGTTTATAATGAATTTTGTTTATCAACTCAAATGTAGGTTACTAGTTTCTCAATCAACACTCTTTTAAAGCATTCTTTACTTATCAAGGTAATGTTCAATTGTTTCAATAGCTTTATTTTGTTGGTTGTCGAAGTATTGGTGATGATGAGCATGATGTATTATTTTATATTTTTTCTGCATTATATATTATTGAGAAATTTGATGGTGTTATTAGAAATATAATTTATGAACTTATTAATTACTAAATTAATGATCTAAATCAAATGAAATTTGAATCGACTCAAATTTAGTCAAATTGAAAATAATATATCTAAAAATTAAACCCTTACTAAATTTTTTTTATAATACTCCCTCCTATTCATAGAGAATGAGATATTTTCTTGTTGGGTCAATTCACTGAAAATGTCTCATTTGTACTTTTATTATTGTTTTTACCATTTTACCCTTACTACAACAACACAATAACACATACACTAGTGGAAAAAAAGCTATTGGCTGCGGTTTTTAGACACACGCAGCCCATATGAGTAAAAAAAATGTTGTTAAAAAAAATTAATAAGGGCTGCGGTTTTGTCTATTGTCCGCAGCCCCAAATTGTAGCCAAAAAAAAAATAGGTAAAGGGCTGCGGTTTTTTAACTGTCCACAGCCCCAAACAGTCTTCAATATAAGACAATTAAACCCAAAAAAAAAAATATGTAAAGGGCTGTGGTTTTTAGTAGTGTCCGCAGCCCAAAACTAAAGCCCAACCCATTTAAGTATTTAACCCTAAAAAAACCCTAAAAAACGAGCTATATCAGGCGCCTCAACCCTAAAATGACCGGCCATTTCACTCTTCATTATCAGGCGCCTCACTCTTCCTCCCTCTTCCTCCCTCTTCCCAACTCCTTGCTCTCTCCTCTCTCTATGCAAAAACCGGCCATTTCACTCTTCCTTATCTTCCTTATCTTCACTCTTCCTTGAAGATTTTCTGAATTTTAGTTCGAAAAACCCATTTCAAAATTTTCTGAAATTTTTAGTTCGAAATTTTTAGTTCGAAATTTGAAGATTTTAGTTCGAAGATTTTAGTTCGAAACAATAAACTTCATTATCAGGCGCCATTGTTCCAGATTTGAAGATTTTAGTTCGAAGATTTTGTTTTTTAATTTTTGTTTTGTTTTTTAATTTCTGTTTTGTTTTTTAATTTCTGGGTTGTAGATCTGGCTTTTTTTGAATTTCTTTTTAATTTTTGATTTTAGTTCGAAGATTTTTTGATTTTAGTTCGAAGATTTTTTCTTCCTTATCTTGGTTGTAGATCTGGGTTGTAATTTTCTGGGTTGTAGATCTGGGTTGTAGATGTTCTTCGTTTTTTATTGTAATTAAAGATGTTCTTCGTTTATTGTAATTATGTATAATATTATAAACTTAGAAATTTCTGGGCAAATTTTTTTTTTTTTATTTTTGTTGAAATTTTATTTGATTAAATTTGCATGAAACAAAATAAAAAAACAAAAAAAAGCCAATAACTTTAAACTAATTAGTATAAAACGAAATAAAAAAAAATTTTTTTTTTTTGAAAATGGGTTAAGGGCTGCGGGCATTATGTCCGCAGCCAATAATTTTTTTTTATTTGCTGCTACTCCAAGGGCTGCGAGACAAAACCGCAGCCCAAACCCCTAAAATGACCGCAGCCCTTAAGATTTTTTCCACTAGTGATAAATAATAATACCCTTTATGAAAAAAGAGACTTTTCCACACACTTTTAAGCGGATCCCACCCATCTTTGGTTTTGATGCAAAACCTAAATGTCTCATTCTCTATGAATATGAGAGAGTAATTTGATAATATTCTCTACATATAAATAATTTTTCGAATTAAGTTGTATAGTAAAATTGAGCATAAAAGCAATGTCATATTTTAAAACTATCTTCTAATTATTTTATTTATTTATTTTTGTAAAAGAACTCACTTTAGCCATATATAATTGTAACCGAAAAACGTGATCCACCTAATCAAAAAAAATCAACGTACACTTGGAATGACAATGGGTTTAGTTTAGTGGTTGCTTATGTAATTTGATTCATAAATTTTCTCACCCAAATTACGCCCATATTTTTGGCGCCATTCATTTTCTAAACCATAATTACACGTCATAAAACCGTGTAGATCTTTATTGCCTTGCTGCCAACCTTTCCCAAAACTAATCTAAAGAAATTGGCTCCATTAAACCCTTAGGGAGTGTTTAGTTTGGTCAAATTTTAAAATGGAAACGGAAATAAATGATGGATGCCCTTACTACTTGTTATTGTTTGATTTGAAAAGTAACAAAATGGATTAACAAGCGGTAATGGATTACGTTGCATTGTTACAGCTAATGATCAAGTGGAAACAAAAGTTTATTGGTTTGTTTCCCTTACTTAGTATACTTACCAAACAAAATTTCAAAGTAACACTAATAGATTCCTTACCTCACTTTTATTGATTTCCTTTCCCTTTCCGTTACAATTGCTATACCTGACACCCCCTTAATTTTTTTAGTTAAATTTAAAATAGACTTAAAATCGAACTATAATTTTAGTCATAACTTATAAATTGTAAAAGTAGTTTGAAGAAGATTCGATTTAAAAAACCGAAGATCATTGGTTGAATTTAACAGTAAATTTTACCGGTTTGACACAATGAAGTATTTAGACAAATTTTCAAATATTTTTTAAAACCACGACCCTTCCATTTTCATAGCTTTAACATTAATAAACTAAGAGCACATGATCAATCAGTGAGCTGTTGAGGACAATTAATTTTAATACATTCCATTTTCATAGATTTAAAATAGTTATTATAAAAATGTTATATATTAATTTGTTTATAGTTAGAAATGCATAGCCCATACTTAAGACTATATATAATTTTACAAATATTGAAATCGACTTTTAATAAACTTTGTTATGAATGGTGTGACTTGAGTACACCAAATTAATCAAGTGTGACTCTTACTCTTAGGATGGAATCCTATGGGAGTAAGTTAATGGGTAAATTAAAGTTGTGGTTTAATTTAGTGTTTAAGTGTAATTTAAATGTGGGAGTTAAAGTGTAACTTAAACACAATGGTTAATTATGCATGATGAATGGAAGTTAATGGGATAGTGCAAGAGTCTTGTACTTGGCAGCAATTAAAACAGAATGTCGAGGCAAGTCAGTGCTCGAACGAATACAAGAAGGCTCGAACGAGCGTTATTGAGGTCAGAGAACAGTAAGCTGGCTGGAGGTGTGCTCGAACGAGCACTATCATGGCTCGAACGAGTACAGATGATCAGAATACTTTGGACTTCTTTCTTAGTGGCTATTCGTGTACTATGTCAGTTTCTTTTTGAGTACTCAACATTTTAATGCTTTAAATGTTGAGTTATAAATTGACTATTCATAGTAATTAAGTACTACTCATGTATGCAAATTAAGCTCTATAAATAGAGAGCTAATTAGCCAAATCAAACACATTCACAAAATCAAACACATACCCATAGCCAAACACTTAGCCTAATCTCTTCTCTAATTGTAATTTCTCAATTGTTATAATATAAGAGAGATACTACACCACGGGGGACGTAGCCAATTTTGGGTGAACCTCCTTAAACATTTGTGTCATTTTATTATTGCATTTTAGTCCTACAAACATCGAGTTATAGTTTGCGTAATTTGTAAACACAAGACTTCACATATTTCGATCTTGGTGGTGTTAGTGGTTGAAACTCGTCGTTCGATCGCTAATACGTCATCGTTTTCAAACTTATAATTTTATCGCTAACAATTATACTTTTACTTTTGTGTATTTTTTTATTAAGAATCACGTAAAAGCACTATAATGCATGGTGAAAACTAAAAAATTGGGTATATATCATTATTATTTTGAGTACTAATTTTAATGGTATTTTGATGAATATTTGCAATTTTAAAATGAGGATGCATATTCAATCTTCAAAGTATTTATTGTCAATAACATTTTTGTTAATATATTCAAAAAAAAAAAAAAAAAAAATTGAAAGTCAACATATACTTCAATATACTCCCTCCAACATAATTTAATTGTCTCGTTTCTTTATTTGGGCAATTAACTCCAATTGTTCTACTTCCTTTTTTGTCTATTTTTTTTTACCTAAATGCCCCCACTTTTCCAATTCCAATACCCAACTGTCACCTTTACTATCAATTTAATCAATTAAAATACTCAACTACCACCTTTTTGGTAGACCCCATCCCACTCTTAATATCCGTGCCCAATTCAAATGGGACAGTTGAATTATGTTAGAGGGAGTATAAACTATGTACTCTTAAAAAGTAAATAGATCCATAGAAATATAATATTTTTCATGATTTTCAATTTTACACCATTTTAATAACTTTCATTAGATCTTCTCCTCTATAATTGTTATTATAATAATCATCCAACATTAATTTGCTTAGCTGGCGGTGATCCAATCCAACCATGTTGTTCTCTTTTTGTAATAAAAAAATCATAATATTCAAATCACATTTCAAGACATCATTTGTTTTAGAGAAAAACGCAAGCAATTTCAAGTAATTAAATTAAGTATCATTAATGAGTAATGACTAGACTCATTCAAACTCATATTAGATCAACTTTCTTAAACATGACAACAACTCACAAACTTAGTTTTTCATTGTTTTCATGAATCATGACTAAGGCTTTTTTACCATTTTAATTCCAAATAGATTAAGAATCTCTACATATAAGAAACATAATATATAAATTAATTCTTCGTACAGGGAATTGATTTTTTGTTACATGAGTTACAGAAAAAAGCTCTTGATCATTTAGAATAACTTTTGGTTCTCATTTCATAATTTGTTTATGTTAGAATATAGAGGATATTTACGTTATTCTCAGTATATTATAAATATGGTAGTTTACATATTAGGGCGATTTATTTATGGTAAACTCAATGTAGCTTGATGTACATATACCGATGGTTATATGAATGAAAGAATAACACAGATTAAAACCCCAAAACAGTGTTTATACTCGAAATCATGGTATCAGAGCAGCAACGATTCTGAGTCGTTTTTGCTGTTTCGTCATCTACCGAAAGCCAAAACCTTTACCCGTTTACTGCATCTCCAAGTATCTCAATCTTCATTTCTTATCAGTTCAAAAAACCCTTCAATTTCCCAGAATCTCACATTTCCATTCACTTTATTCCCCATCAAAATCAAGGAATTCTCACCATTATTTCGTAATACCCACTAAGAATATGGCCAAAAAGAAACAAACCCAACAAAAACAACCCGACCCACAAGCTCATACCCAACCGAAAATGGAGGACAATGTTCAAACTCTTGTTAGAAACCTTACCTGTTAAAAAAAAAACAAACAGAAAATTGAAGGCTGTCAAGCCGGAAAAAACCCAAACCGACTCCAAAACCCTCAAGAACAGTAGTAAGTTCTTCATTGTACCACAATTGGTACTCAAATCAAGTCAACAAAATCAAAAGAAGTTGAGCACTCTGGAGAGAGAAAAGCAAAAAGAAATGGCAGTAGAACAAGCCATAAGACCCGATTTCAGAAGAAGGAAGGAAGGAGTAGTACTAAGTAGTACTACTGAAGTACAAGTGAGGGAGAGCTATAATACCTCACAAATGATGGCACAAAAAGAAGGCACAAGTGAAGGGTTTGTAGGGTTTACAAAACCAAGTCATAAAAGGCCAAATGGGCCGGCACTTTTATAAAGAAGAAAGGGGGCCCACTCATTCTTCACCCTCATTTAAAACCTCTCTTGGCACGGCCTTAAATGTTTTTCGAGGTGGTTGGATTTTCGACTGCGGAGCCACGGATACTATGTCTTATGACCCTAATGATTTTGTTGACAATACAAGGCCGCTACAAAATATAATTAAAACTGCGAATGGTGATGAAATTAAAGTGGAAGGAGCTGGAGCTAATGTTTTAATAGTCGACTCACTTTAAAAAACTACTTATATGTCCCTGATTTATCTCATAAATTGTTGTCTGTGTGTCACCTCACGAAGGAGCTTAATTGCACTGTTCTTATAAAACCCGGTTGTTGTATTGTGCAGGATGCTCAGACAGGAAGAACTATTGGGCGTGGCACTGAACGAGGTGGACTTTACTACTTCGAGGAGGAGACTCAAAGAGGCAACACAGTTCTTGTTCGTTGGCTGATGAAAAACAATTGTGGATTTGGCATCGTCGGCTTGGACATCCGTCGATCGGGTACTTAGAAAAACTTTTTCCTACATTGGTTAAAAATAAATCTAAGTTCAAATGTGAAACCTGTATTTTGACAAAGAGTCACAAACACTCATAGTAGTCTGAGTAAAGCTGATGTTCCTTTTATGATTATCCACTCTGATGTTTGGGGCCCTGCGCCTGTTGTTGGTATTCATGGTTATATGTATTATGTTTCTTTTATTGATGATTGCACTCGCATGAGTTGGATATATTTTTTGAAACATAAATCTGAAGTGTATGAAGTGTTTGTTGACTTTTATCATATGATTTGTACCCAATTTCAAGCCCAGCCTAAAATTCTCCGCTCTGACAATGGTAGAGAATTTGTGAACCATAACATGCAAACCTTTCTTAATAATAAAGGCCTTATTCACCAGACCTCATATCCTGATACCCCTCAGCAGAATGGAGTTGCTGAAAGAAAAAATAGAACCCTTCTTGAGATGACCCGTGCTATTATGCTTGAATCTTGTGTTCCCACATACCTTTGGCTTGAAGCTATTGCCACCGCTAACTAGCTCACAAACCGCCTACCCACAAAGAGCCTAGCCTACCACACACCCATTGACACATTCCAAACCTTTCATTCCCTACCTTTCTCTCATTCTTTACCACCCCGCATCTTTGGCTGTAGTGTCTTTATTCATCAACCTAAGCGGGTGCGTAATAAACTGGAACCAAGAGCCGACAAATGTGTTTTTGTGGGATATGGGAGAAACCAAAAGGGATATAGGTGCTATGATCCGTCTACTTGGAAGATACATACTACAATGGATTGTGATTTTATCGAGGGGGATTTCTACTATCACCATCCTCGATGTCAGGGGGAGAGGGTGAATGACGATCTCGGATGGTTAGTTGGTTTAGTTCCTATGTTTGAGTCAGACCCGAAAGAACAAGTAGGTACTGCCACTGAGTCATCTCCTCAAGTTGTTCAGCCACACTCCTCTTGGCCACTTCCAATCTTGTCTGATCATCAGGTGAGTAGTTTGGATAATAGCACTGATGTTGTTGATGTTGTTGATGCTCCTATACTTGAGATTGCTGATACAGGACATAGTACAGAAACTGTGCCCCAGGATGACACACCAAATAGTAGGGAGATTCCCTATGTTTTGCCTCCCCGGACTACTCGGGGCGTTCCACCGAGAAGGTATGATCCAGACTATGAGGCGAAACGATCGAGATATCCTGTTGGGACTCCTAGTGAAGGGAACCTGTCACAAAGTGCTCTTGCCTTCAATACTGCTTTGTATGGTACCAAACTTCCTGCTACAGTTGAAGAGGCTCTTGCGACCGATCATTGGCGAAAGGCGATGGAAAAGGAAATCAGCGCTCTGAAAAGGAATGGCACATGGGAAAAATGCAATTTACCTGATAGAAAGAAGGTCGTTGGCTGCAAATGGGTCTTCACAGTTAAATATAGAGCAGATGGGACGATCGAGAGGTATAAAGCTCGACTTGTTGCGAAAGGTTATACTCAGACTTACGGGGTTGACTATTCAGAGACCTTCTCTCCGGTAGCAAAGTTAGATACTATTCGAGTTCCTTTCAGCTTGGCTGCAAACCTAGATTGGCCCCTTCACCAGTTTGATGTGAAGAACGCATTTCTTCATGGGGAGTTACAGGAGGAAGTATACATGGAAGCACCACCAGGATTTACGTCGGAATTCTCGAAACAGGAAGGCTGTAGATTGAGGAAAGCTCTTTACAGGTTGAAGCAGTCACCTAGAGCTTGGTTTGGGAGATTCACATCTGCTATGAGAAGATTTGGGTACAGACAAAGTCACTTTAATCACACTTTGTTTCTGAAGAAACAGAGAGGGAAAATAACTTGTTTGATTATATATGTTGATGATATGATAATTACAGGGGACGATAGAGTAAAGATCGAGAATCTAAAGCAAAAACTATTCCAGGAGTTTGAAATGAAAGATCTAGGGATGCTGAAATACTTCTTAGGGATTGAGGTTTTAAGATCAAACAAGGGAATCTTCATCTCACGGAAGAAATATGTGTTAGACTTATTAGCTGAGACAGGGATGATGGACTGTAAGCCCATTGAAACCCCAATGATGATGAACCATGGGTTACAGATCTTTGAAGGTGCAGAGTTAGCAGATCGTATGCAGTACCAGAGGCTAGTGGGGAAATTGATCTACCTAGCTCACACGAGACCAGATATCGCATATGCAGTAGGAGTTGTGAGTCGATTTATGCACAAGTCACAGGTGCAGTATATGGAAGCAGTCATTCGTACACTGAGATACTTGAAAGGCACTTCTGGGAGAGGAGTGTTATATCAGAAACATGGGCACTTAGATCTATCTGCGTACACCGATGCAGATTGGGCAGGAGAAAGAGATGACAGAAAATCGACTTCTAGATATTTTACACTTGTTGGTGGTAACTTGGTAACATGGAGGAGTAAGAAATAGAAAGTGGTGGCTCTATCAAGTGCAGAGGCTGAATTTAGGGGAGTTGCAAAAGGAATCCAAGAGGTCTTATGGCTCAGGAAGTTGTTAACTGATCTTGGCTTCCCTCCTAAAGGAAGTTGTGAGTTGTATTGTGATAATCGGGCTGCGATCAATATCTCGGAAAATCCAATTCAACATGACAGAACAAAACATGTAGAGGTGGATAGACATTTCATAAAGGAGAAGCTCGAAGCAAACATAATCAAGCTACCTCATGTCAAGTCAGAAGACCAACTAGCAGATATTCTCACGAAAGCAGTTGGCACACAGTGGTTCGACGAAGTTTTGGGCAAGTTGGGTATCGGAGATTCGACGACTCAACTTGAGGGGGAGTGTTAGAATATAGAGGATATTTACGTTATTCTCAGTATATTGTAAATATGGTAGTTTACATATTTGGGCGATTTATTTATGGTAAACTCAATGTAGCTTGATGTATATATACTGATGGTTATATGAATGAAAGAATAACACAAATTAAAACCCCAAAACAGTGTTTATACTCGAAATCAGTTTATAATGTTGTAATAGTAATTTAAAAAGTTTCTACCGAATTACAAAGATAGTTGGATTAGAAAATGTTGGGATGTGTCTTTTCTATTAAATTGTTCACTACAAGAAATGTTGTTTTTAGTAACAATAAAAGTCTTTGATAAAAACCCGATTTCGTTGCTAAAAATGTTTTTTTTCAACAACTTCTATTGTTGAGGTACATCCGTATATAAAGGTTTTAACTAGGGGTGAAACTTATTCGGATTAAAACCGCAAATCGAATAACAAATATGGTTTGGATTAGGTTTGAAAATTCAAAAACCGAAATATTAAGGTTTGGATTAGGTTTGAGATGTTCAAAAACCGAAAACTGAATTTCTAGACCGATAACTAAAATATTTAAGAAATTACATATAGCCCACTAACATTAATGTATTAGCCCAGGCCTAATACATTTTAAACCTAAAAAATTAAAAACCCTAAGAAATTACATAATACCTATACTACTCTACCGCCGTCCCACTCCCACCCAGTCCCACACTTGAGTAGTTTCCATCTCTTTTTTTCATTTCTATTCTAAAAACCCTAAGCCTTCCATTCTCTTTCTAGAAGCTTCAAAACCCTACGGCTCCATCCGTCAACTTTGTTTAGTATTTTGCAAGATTTGTTATTTTGAATGACTTTGTAAGACATTATGTCTATTATTATTAATCTTGTATGTTTTGCTATTTTCTTAATTATTGTAATTGTAGTTTAAATAGTTATTTGGCCCAAAAATAAAAATTCGGCCTAGGAAATTCAATCTGGGCGGTTCGGTTTGGTCTATAAAAAAAAATTTGCGGTTCGATTTGGTTCGGTCTAGAAAATAATTTGGTTTGGTGTTAGTATGAAAATATGGAGACTGAATAAAATATGGTTCGATTTGGTTTCGATGAAAGTCCAAACCGTAGACCGAACTTTCATCCCTAGTTTTAACAACGACTTTGGTAGTTGCAAAAGGTTGTACTTTTTTGTAACGAGTTTTATTGTTGCAAAAGAAAGGTCGTTGCAATTCCAACTATGTTTTTAAGCAACAAAAAAGTTGTTGCCAAATCTTTTACATTTTTAGCTGTAACTTTTATCGTTGTTAAATATTTGTTTACACAACAATACAAGTTGTTGCAATGCATAGTAGTCTATCTTTTGCAACGATCTAACTGTAGGGAAAACAATTAAGTAAAAGTTTGTGATTACTGTTTTTAGTAACGATTATTACCGTTGCAAAAACATACACATTTTTCGCAACGACTTTGTTACCTAATGAAACAACCTATAATCTATATATAAATTAGCCAACTAAATTTATAAGTTATTTATAACCAACGTAACTAAACTAATATCACCAATTATCATTATATATTAATTAATATCCCAAAATATCATACGTCCCAAATATCGTGCGTCTAAAATGTACGTAATTTGATGTGCAAATTTTAATTTACCGCAAGCGCACGGTGTACGCGTAGTGCGGGTCGAACACAAGGAGGCTAAATAATCCCGAATTGTATGTTTATGACAGGAATATTGAAGTTCCCGGGGTCTCCTAGCTTAGGAACAGTGATAGTCTCACCCCCATGCTTGTCGGACAATGAGTCCTTAAACATTTTAGGAACTTTGGGAGCTTGGGCTAGCAGGTCTAGAAAAGACGACTCTAAAGAGTTGTCTTTGAGTAACTGGAAGAATTTCCCGTACTTATTCTCAAGTTTAGCCTGGGCTAACCTTTGAGGGAAAGGGAGATAGTCGATTTTGATATCAGTTACTTTAGTTTTTTTCTCATTGTCACGGTCACATTTCTTTTCACCACTGTCAGAACAAACAACATCAGTATTAACATGCATAATTGGCTTTGCAGGAGGCACTTCCTGAATAGGAGGGCCGGCCAATTCATTACCTTTTACCTCGATTATTGCGTTAATCTGATTGGGCTCCTTGTTTTTGGGCTCTGGTTGGCTCGGGAGTTGGTCGGGGGCCCGAGTATTGAGCTGCTGTGCTATTTGAGCCAGTTGCGTCTCCAAAAATTTCATGTGGGTAACGGTGTTCTGAATATGACTCCGCACAACGCCTTTCAACTCATCGACCTCAGTCCTAAGGTTAGGTTGAGGAGGTTGAGTGTATTGCTTGTACGGAGGTGGTTGCTGAAACGGAGCTTGGACATGCTGCGGATTTAGCACATTAGTGCTAGTGTAGGACAAATTCGGGTGCTTATAGCCTGCATTGTAACGGTTAGCTTGTGGGTCTCCAGGAGGTTTACTGTATAGAGCGTTCACCTCCTCGTAAGCTTGGGGGCAAGCGCTAGAACAGTGACCTGGGGCACCACATGTATCACATATAACAGAAGAACTAGAAGAAGGAGATGGAGAAGAATTTACCATGTTTACCTTAGCCATCTGTTCAGTAAGATTGGCTATCTGTTTGGTGAGAGCTTTGATGGTCTCAGATTCTGCAACATTACCCTGGGCTACTGGACCTCTCTCATTACTCCAAGAGTGGCTATTCTTAGCCATGGTCTCAAAGAGTCTCAACTCTCAAGAGATCCTCTGGGATCTTAGAATCCATATCACCGCCACATGCGGCGTTGATCGACGATTTATGTTCATCAAACAATCCTCCATAGAAGGACTGAGCTAGTAACCAATTGGGTATCTCATGGTGTGGACAACTAATCTGGAGATCCTTAAATCTCTCCCATGCTTCATAGAAAGACTCAAAAGGTTGCTGCTTAAATGTTTGCAGCTGGGTCCGGATTTGGGATGTCTTCCTAGGAGGATAGAATTTGGCTAAGAAGCCATTAGCTAGCGCCTCCCAGGTCGTGTATATACCTGCGGGTTCGGACTTGAGCCAGGACTTGGCCTTATCCTTCAAGCTGAAGGGGAAAAGCCGCATCCTCACCGCCTCCATGGACAAATCTTTGGCGGTGATGGTGTCACATCTCTCTATGAAGTCAGCTATATGGTCGTGTGGACTCTCACTTGGGTGACCGCCGAATTGGTTCCTCTCAATCATTTGAATGAGATGGGGTTTAAGTTCGAAGTTCTCGGTCCCAAAGTCTGGTTTAACTATGCAAGGTATGGAAGTTTGGGTGAGCGTGGGCGCACCCATTTTGCCAAAGGATCTATTAGCATTATGGGCCATGGTGTCTTGTTGCTGCCTAAGTCGCCTAAGTCGGTCTGCGTTAAGTCTACGGGCGGTAGCCTCAATCTCGGGGTCGAACCGTTCGAGAGAGCGAGCTCGCTTGGGCATTCAGAGACAAAGGGGCCAAAGGTTTGGGGACAACAAGCAACAGTCTAAGCAAATCAACAAACAAAACAAAAAAGGAATTATGGTCGCCTCCCCGGCAACGGCGCCAAAAACTTGATGTGCAAATTTTAATTTACCGCAAGCGCACGGTGTACGCGTAGTGCGGGTCGAACACAAGGAGGCTAAATAATCCCGAATTGTATGTTTATGACGAGCTAAGACAAGATTCAAACAAATAATATGGAATGATGTTCTAATCCTAAGATGCAGTTAGTAAGACAATAATAAAAGTGAGGTATAACAATGATATGAAAGACACTAGGGCGTCGGGTATCACCCAATTATAACATGGAATTCAATTAATTTCATGATTGTATGAAATTGAGCCATAAGTATGAGAGAACGTGATTTAATTAGTCTCAAGCTTCCGCTCTATTGACTAATATCGATTTAAGACCAACTAGCATTAATCCTCAAACTTCCGTTCTATTGGCTAATACTAGAAGGAATTTAACTTAAATATATCTCAATCCTAAGTTAAACCAATTCTCAAACTTTCGTTCTATTGAAAAGGCTAACAAAGATATTTAAATCAAGACTCATTAAGCATAGGTTCAATCATCGACTCAAATCGCACACAATCAATCAATAAAATATCAATCCATGCTTCGAATTAGGGATTTCACCCTAACCCTAGATAAAGAAACTACTCACTACTCATGATCATAGAAAACATACAACAAACAATAGATAATGATGTAGAAAGCAATAACGAAACAACAAAACTTACTGAACGAGAATATAGCCTAAACTGAAAGTGCGGAATGTTGGATATTTAGAGCATGTAGGACATTATCCAAGGCTTAGAACATGTATTACATATACTAAGCAAGTACGTAACAACGGAACCAAAACAAGGCTTCACGAGCAAGTGCTCGTTCGAGCATTGGGTTGCTCGTTCGAGCACTATTATGCTCGTTCGAGCATGTGGCTCTGAGCAAGTCAGAATGCTTCTGAACATTCTGTTTGATGTTTTGGTGGTTTGCTCGTTCGAGCACTATGGTTGGTCGTTCGAACACTTAGAGATTTTCGAGTTAGAAAGTTTCTGGAAGTTGTTTTGTGAAATAAAGTAATTGTTCATGAAACAAAGTGATTGTTCATGAAACAAAGTTATGTTTCATGAACTAATGTGTTGTTATGTATCAATGTGTTACATCGTCAACCGATGTATGGATTGGATGAAACCATGTGACACTTCAACTCTATAAATAAGAGTGAGTGCATGGATATCATATCACTTGTTGTTAGAATCTAAATTCTGTCATCTTTCTCTTATTCTCTTGAAACGTAAAGGAGAGTGATCAACTCCGTTATAGTTTTTCTGATTTCATTTTCTCTTATAAACTCTTTGTTGTTTAGATTAATCGGTGCGTACTCATCGGTTAATGTGGTTGATTGTATCTCGTTGTGAATATCCATTATCGTAACCCAAGTACCTTTGTGGGGGATATATCACAAAAGGAAAGTTTCCATACGCCTTCAACCTTTTATCAAGATTTCCGGTGACCATTGTGTTGCAACGAATCTTCATCACGGTGTTGTTCATTTCATGTTTATTCTAAGCAAGGAGTCCATTGCCATAAACAAAGGTTCGCACTATTATTTATAACAATCTTTTGTGATATATTCTTTGATCATGGCAAGCGTTAAGGATCTCACATCAAACTTCATGAAATTGGGCAAAGTTTTCGATATGGTATTTTGATGAAGGCAAATGATATATTTATTATTACGATGTATATAATTACAACACAAATTACAACTCGGGAATTTGTATTAAACCCCTTTGTTTGATGACAAAAAGAACTTACAAGATGTGTATAAAGCAATAAATAAAATGAAGATAATTGTGTAACGATGAACGTCACCCGGAAACTTGATACAAATCGAAGGCGTGTGCTCACTATCCTTTTGTGATATTTCCCCCACAAAGGTACTTGGGTTGTTGTTTGGAAATTCACAACGAGATACAATCGATTACAACACAACCTTAGTACTTAGGTTGTATTAAGCAATAACAATGTGTTTGAGGAATAACAAGTTATGGAAATGCACTAACAAAAGTTAATTACTCTTTTGTATGCAAAGAACAAATGAGAAAAGCTTAGAAATCAGGAGAAGAGTAAGAAAAGGTGTGTCTTGCTTCTCAACCAAGGACCTCTATTTATACACAATAGAGGAGCCTATAACATTCATCACCATTCATGATCTTATTGATGATCATGAGCATCAATGCAATTGAATGGCATTAGGACATTCATGAGCATTATTACATAATTATTCTCTGAGAATTAAGAGCATAATCAAGAGTATCCAAGGCATTAAACTCAAAGAAAAACGGGAAGAAGGCAACGGTCATTTCCAGACCCAGAACGCCGAGTCGGCGATGGGTCCTCCAAAGGGACCGCCGACTCGGCTTTATGTTCTGACCAAAATCCCATTTTCCAGAGAGCAAAAGCCGACTCGGCTAAGGCTCTTCCTGGGGTGCCGCCGAGTCGGCTGTCAGCCAAACAAGGCGCCCCATGCTCTTTTCCTTGTCTTATCTTATAATGCCTTAATTGGACCACGTAAATTAATACGTATATCGTCCCACTATTTAGAATAGCTTTAATTGATATAATACGGACTTAGTCCCACTACCTTAGTAGTACTTGGTGATTAAAATACTCAGGATTATTATGTAGTATATATTATTATACACTAAATGTCCAACAATCCTCCCCCATTTTGGGTATAATAAGCCTCTCATTTACCAAAACTCATAATACATTTCATGCATCAACGCTAATATCCCTACGGATTGAATTAACGCCTAGTACAACACACTTAACAAGTGATCGAGCCAGAGTTGATTTCCATAAGGAATTGAATCAATCGACTCATCCAACCACTTGAAGATGTAGTACACACAAAACAAATAACACAAAGTTATTAACTTGACACATTATAAGGCCGTGTCCGTATCTTATTCATAAGTTTATCATAGTCATTATGCCAATCTTGACTACTTGAAGCGGCCACACTTCAAACTTATATAGGTAGGTTCTCATTACGTATAAAACATATCCCCGTGACGTGGATATAACACCAAGAGCTCTTCAACTCTTGATCTTGAGAACTTTCAAGACGACTACCTTATTCCTTCACGGTACAAAGCAACGATGGGTCATGCAAGAGTTGCTTTAACAAAAACCAAGAGGACTTTACCACATTGAATTCAGACACGATGTTACTCATGCGTGAATTGGGCTTTCCCTAATGATTTTACTGACATAAACCGATCTCAATTGAGGCTTTCTCAATTGAGTCTCTATTCATGGCTTTCGTAAACGAATCCGCCACATTGAACTTAGTGTTCACATAGTCAAAAGTTATGACCCCGTTAATGATAAGTCCTTGCACAAGGCTATGCCTTAGAGCAATATGACGAGACTTACCATTATACACTTGACTATAAGCTCTACCTAAAGCCGTCATGCAATCCGCATGAATCGCCACCGGTGAGATTGGCTTAGGTAACAAAGGTATCTCAAACATGAGATTCCTCAACCACTCAGCTTCACTAGCTGCTGAAGCTAAAGCAATAAACTCAGCTGACATCGTAGAGTCGGCTATACATGTTTGTTTCTTAGAAGACCAAGAAATGGCACCTCCCCCATAAACAAACACCCATCCACTAGTAGAAGAGTTGTCCTCTTCATTAGTGATCCAACTAGCGTCAGAATAACCTTCTAGAATAGGAGGTTCTCCGCTATACATAATACCAAAGTCCTTGGTACGTAACAAGTATCTTAATACTCTTCTTATCGCCATCCAATGATGGGGACCTGGGTTACTAGTAAATCTACTAAGTTTACCCACCGCAAATGCTATGTCAGGCCTAGTACTAGTCATAGCATACATCAAAGATCCTATGACCTTTGAATACTCCAATTGTGAAATTGGTTGACCGGTATGTTTTGCAAACTTCATACCCGGTTCCATGGGAGTAGAGACCGGCGCTTTATCAAGCATATTAAACCGCTTAAGTATCTTCTCAACATAGTGAGCCTGACTTAACTTAATACGGTTCCCTTGCCTTATGATCTTAATGCCTAAGATCACATCAGCCTCCCCCATATCCTTCATCTGAAAGGATCTAGACAAAAAATCTTTTGTCTCTTGGACTTGTGTTATACAAGTTCCAAAGATAAGCATGTCATCGACGTATAGACAAATGATAACACCATTACCATGGCTATCAAATTTGCTATACACACACTTATCGGCTTGATTCAACTTGAATCCAAAGGACAATATAGTTTCATCAAATTTTTGATGCCACTGTTTAGGTGCTTGTTTAAGTCCATATAAAGACTTGACAAGTTTACACACCTTTTGTTCTTGTCCTTTCAAAACAAACCCTTCGGGTTGTTTCATATATACTTCCTCATCTAACTCCCCATATAGAAATGCGGTTTTAACATCCATTTGATGTATTTCTAGATGATAGACCGTAGCTAACGCTACCAATAACCGAATAGTGGTTATTCTCGCAACCGGTGCATATGTATCGAAATGATCGATACCGTGCTTTTGTCTAAAGCCTTGAGCCACTAAACGGGCTTTGAATTTATCAATAGTACCGTCGATTTTCATTTTCTTTCTGAAAATCCACTTGCAACCGATTGGTTTACAAGTCGGAGGAAGATCCACTAACACCCAAGTGTTATTTCCCATGATGGATTGCATCTCATCATCGATAGCCTCTTTCCAAAAAGCACTATCATGTGATGCCATAGCATCGCTATAAGTCAATGGGTCACCTTCCACATTATATAAATATGGAACACTAGAAGATACTTCACTTCTATCACCTTCAACCAAGTATACTTGGAAATCCGGTCCAAAGCTCTTCGCTTTCCGTTGTCTCTTACTCCGTTTAGGAATATGATCAACTAAATCAAGTTCATCTATTTGTTGACTTTCATCAACATCTAGGGATGAACTTTGTTGAATATCATCAACACTTTCATTGGTACAACTTTGTAGATGTCTTTGTCTACTCAATGATGAAAATCTATTTTCATCAAAAATGGCATCTCTTGACTCTATAATCGAATGAAGCGATATATAGTCATTTTGTTCTATAACATAGAACCTATAGGTTTTGCTATGAATAGCATAGCCTATAAAGATGCACTCAAGCCCACGTTCACCGAGCTTCTTTTTCTTGTTGCCGGGCACTCTTACAATGGCCCTACAACCCCAAACCTTAAGATAACTTAAGTTTGGTTTCTTTTTGTACCAAAGTTCATAAGGAGTTTCCTTATTTGTTCTCATTGGAACTCGGTTAAGAATGTGACAAGCCGTCAACATTGCTTCACCCCAAAATCCATCACTCAAACCCGAGTAGGATAACATGGAATTAACCATCTCTTGTAGAGTACGGTTTTTCCTCTCCGCCACACCATTAGATTGTGGTGCATAACCGGCGGTTGTTTCATGAATTATACCCATTGAATTAAAATAAAGCGGATCATAATATTCACCTCCTTTATCGGTTCTTAACCTTTTAAGTTTACTACCAATTTGTATTTCTACTTCTTGTTTGTAAATCTTAAAATGTTCAAGAGCCTCATCTTTCGAATGCAAAAGATAAACATAACAAAACTTTGAGAAATCATCTATAAAAGTTATGACATACTTTTTGTTTCCCAAAGACGGTGTACTATGAAAATCACAAAGATCACTATGGATTAACTCCAAAATTTCGGACTTTCTTTCAACACTTTTAAACGGTGTTCTAGTGATCTTAGTTAGCATGCACGTTTTGCAATTTTTAGACATTTTATTGCACATAGGAATTAACTCATGTTTAGACATAAAAGAAATTTTATCAAAGTTAACATGTCCTAGTCTAACATGCCACAAGTAATGTAAATCATCATTTTCATTTATAGAAGAAACATTGCAAATAACATCTTTATTCAAATCCAAAGATAATTTAAACAAACTATTACATAGATAAGCACGCCCAATAAACAAATTATTTTTGGAGATAATACACCTATCGGCTTCAAATACAAGGTTGTAGCCTAATCGATTCAAAATAGGACCCGAGACTAAATTTCTACCTATTTCGGGTGTGAAATACACATCTCTTAAAACTAAAAGATTCCCCGAAGTAAACAACAATTCAACTTGTCCTTTGCCTTGGACCTTGATAGGTGCATTGTTTCCCATATAGAGATGCTCCCCATCAACAACCTTATTAAAGGTTTTGAACCATTGTGTAGAATTGCATACATGTCTCGATGCCCCCGAATCGATCCACCAAGCCAAGGAATCATCCTGCAAAGCACTAATATTAGTATTCAAAGTAGAAAAACTCATATTAGAATTTTCATCAAAACATGCAAGATTACCTTGTGTGGGTGGTCCCTTGCTAGTTGAAGCTTGACCATTCCCCTTGGCTTTCTTTTGCTTGTTCTTTAGAACGAAGCAATTCTTCCTTCGGTGCCCGGGCTTTCCACACTCCCAACATACCTTTTCGGTATTGGGATTAGTAGCTTTCCCCTTAGAAGAGTCATTCCTCTTCCTCTTATCTCCGGGACGGGATTGTGGTTTCCCTTCCCCAACCATGTTTATAGTAGGTACATTAGGATTATCATCCTTCCGGTTCTCATGAACCCGAATGCTAGACTCGACAATTATGTGTTGTCCAAGGTCGGAGAGTGTAATCTCCTCCCTTTTATGCTTAAGAGCATGTCTAACATCCCTCCATGAAGGAGGCAATTTGTCTATTATGCTTGAAACAAGAAATACTTCATCAATTTCAATTTTATGTAATTTAAGGTTAGCATGCATTCTTTGCAATTCATGAAATTGATCAATGATTGGGCGATCCTCTACCATTTTGTAAGAATTAAAATTACTTACTAGAAATTTCTTGGAGCTAGCATCCTCCGCCATGTATTTGTTTTCAAGAGCATCCCACAATTCTTTTGCGGACTCATGATATTGGTAGATATCAAACAATGCATCTTGCATTCCATTGAGTATGTGTCCCCGGCATATGAAATCATCGTTCTCCCACTTTGATCTCTTACGGTTTTGTTCAAGTATCTCCGTTTCCGGAATCACCGTTTCCGGATCATCCGACTTAGCAACCTCCGGTTTGGGTGAGCTTATAACATAAGCCACATTGAGGGTAGTTAGCATGAACATCATCTTCTTTTGCCAACGTCTAAAGTCGACGCCGACAAATTTTTCTAACTTAGCAAAGTTAGAGGTAAAGTCCTTCATTGATGCCATCATATGAAGATTATCACAAAAGATTATTACGATGTATATAATTACAACACAAATTACAACTCGGGAATTTGTATTAAACCCCTTTGTTTGATGACAAAAAGAACTTACAAGATGTGTATAAAGCAATAAATAAAATGAAGATAATTGTGTAACGATGAACGTCACCCGGAAACTTGATACAAATCGAAGGCGTGTGCTCACTATCCTTTTGTGATATTTCCCCCACAAAGGTACTTGGGTTGTTGTTTGGAAATTCACAACGAGATACAATCGATTACAACACAACCTTAGTACTTAGGTTGTATTAAGCAATAACAATGTGTTTGAGGAATAACAAGTTATGGAAATGCACTAACAAAAGTTAATTACTCTTTTGTATGCAAAGAACAAATGAGAAAAGCTTAGAAATCAGGAGAAGAGTAAGAAAAGGTGTGTCTTGCTTCTCAACCAAGGACCTCTATTTATACACAATAGAGGAGCCTATAACATTCATCACCATTCATGATCTTATTGATGATCATGAGCATCAATGCAATTGAATGGCATTAGGACATTCATGAGCATTATTACATAATTATTCTCTGAGAATTAAGAGCATAATCAAGAGTATCCAAGGCATTAAACTCAAAGAAAAACGGGAAGAAGGCAACGGTCATTTCCAGACCCAGAACGCCGAGTCGGCGATGGGTCCTCCAAAGGGACCGCCGACTCGGCTTTATGTTCTGACCAAAATCCCATTTTCCAGAGAGCAAAAGCCGACTCGGCTAAGGCTCTTCCTGGGGTGCCGCCGAGTCGGCTGTCAGCCAAACAAGGCGCCCCATGCTCTTTTCCTTGTCTTATCTTATAATGCCTTAATTGGACCACGTAAATTAATACGTATATCGTCCCACTATTTAGAATAGCTTTAATTGATATAATACGGACTTAGTCCCACTACCTTAGTAGTACTTGGTGATTAAAATACTCAGGATTATTATGTAGTATATATTATTATACACTAAATGTCCAACATTTATTCTCTTAATTATTTTTTTAATAAGAAGTATCATGGAAAACAAGTAAGTTTTTCTTTCATGTAATTTATTTATCATAAATTATGTTTGATGCTTTTGTGTTTAAAATTGTGAGAAAGTATTTACATACATTTAAATCTTCTTTTGGATGATCATATACATGTGTTCAAATTTATGTTAATTTGAAGTAAAGCATGTGGGTAATATTATTTACAAAGATATGATCTAGAGAAGTGGGTATGTGTTAATTTTGATGATGGAAATTTATGATGGAAATCATAATGTGTTATTTTCTTAATAAGTTTGATTAAGAAAAGAGAATAAAATTATTCATGTGATCATCATCATGGTTAAAAGGGCAATTAGATTTATATTTTAAATATAAATTAAAATTGCCAAGTATACATAAAGTATGTGTTTAATTAATTTATTTGATTAAAAGATGATTTTATTCAAGTTGTGTTGATGGAATATTTTCATAGATAATGTTCAAAGAAATTGATTGATTAAAGTATGATTATGTTATACTTGATGGAATTTAATTATTCATGAGGCATGTTAAAGAAAGTGATTAATTTTATTTTATCATGTTGATAATTGATTTAAGTGGTTTTGTATCATAACCGAAAGTATGATCCATTTGATGGTATGTTTTTCCATGAAATATGTTTAAGATTTATTATAAATAAATAATTTGCTAAATTTGTACGCATGGTATATATATTATCATATGTTGATGATCAAAGTGCTAAATGTTTTTTATGCATTACGGTTTTCGGATTTTGATCAAATTATTTGATCAAGTTTGGTGGTTAATTTTTCTTATGCCCTTATGCCTTATATGTTTATATATGCATTTGTATCTTCTTGTGGATTATGATACCTTTATTTTAAAGATATGCTCCTCACGTGATGTTAATGATTATTAACATGTTAATTTTGTATGTTTAGTTAAGTGGGTATGTGGGTATCATATTTTTTTGTTTTTACAACAAGTGCTTATATATGAGAAAGGCAGGAATATCATATATCCTTTCAATGGCTATATGTATGTTTGAATCAATTGTTTTATTTGATTCTTATGTTTCGGATTATATAATGATATAAAGGATCAATTTAATTGATGGAACCATTTTGTGGTTGGTTATGGTAGTTATTTTGTTATAACTACTTATAAGTAAGTGATGTTTCAATTGACTTATGTCAAGCATCTCATAAAATGAGATAAGAATTAAATTGACATATAATTTGTTTACCCAAGTTTATTACAAAATAATAATAAGGGGTAATGATTTATTTTGACATACTCAAATGAGTTATGTTATTACCCAAGTTAATCTAGTTATATCATAACTTAGATAAAGGGGTAGGAATTTTATGTCATGTGGATATACACTTTTGTGTATATGGAACATATTAAATTTAAGTTTAATATGGTTGGACCATTATTTATAATAATTAAGTTTAAATTATTATGTATAATTCAACAATGTTGAAATTATAATTAAATGGTTGCTTTTATCATTACTTATGAAAATAGTTATAAAATAAATTGGTGTTCTAAACAAGTGAATAATTAATTTGCATAGATTTTGTAAATTATGTTTTATGGTGATTAAAATTCCATAATGATTTTAACTCAAATTATTATTACTAGTTTGTAATAATAGTTTGGTATTTTATTTAATCCATTTAAGGAAATGGATGGTATATAATTTATTCTTAAATTATATGTGAGAAATTGATTTATTTTAATAACTAAAAGAGGCATTATAAGTATTCACTTATAAAGTTGTGTCCTTTAAGACATGAAATTATCAAGTAGTATGATAATGTATTTTATACTTCAAGTATAAAATGTAGATTATGGTAAATAGACTCCATAATATTTAATAATTGATTGATTATTACTAGTGTGTAATAATGTGAGTAAATTACTCAAGTTATGCATATTTTATGCATGAAATTCAATTTTAAATTGAATCACAAAGAATTGACATTTCTTTGGTACTGATTTAGTACGGGTTCAAGAGACAAAAGATTTTTGTCAAGTTCATTTCAAATGAATGAAATAGGGGAGGTCGATGTGATCTTAGGTATAAAGATCATAAGAGTCGACAATGGAATCAAGTTAAGTTAATCTCATTTCAATGAGAAAGTACTTAAAAGTTTCAACATGTTTGATGGAATTCCAATGTCGACCCCTATGGATCAACATGTCAAAATTTATTTAGACATGATAAGGAACCAGTTTCGCAATTAGCGTATTCAAAAGTCATTGGATCGCTAATGTATGCGATGATTTGTACGAGACCGAGTATTGTCTTTGCGATAGCAAAGTGGAGTAGGTTTACTTGTAATCCAGATTCGCATCATAATAAAAGCGATTAAGAGAGTATTAAAATACTTTAAAGGATACTATGAATTGTAATATCACTTATAGTGGAGAACCTCCAAGTTTGAGAGGGTTATTCCAATGCAAGTTAAATCACGAATGAAGAAGTTAATCTTCGACAAGTGGTTGGATGTTTGTTTATGGGGGAGAAGCCATATCATGGTCTTCCAAGAAAACAAACGTGCATTGTTGTTCCACTATGGCTTCCGAGTTTATAGCGCTAGCATATACAGGGAAGGAAGCGGAATGGTTAAGGAATCTCGTGCTTGAGATACTATACCAATATTACCAATGTCTATATCACCGGTGGCAATTCATACGAATTGCAGGATGGCATTGGCGAAAAGATTATAATCAAGTGCATAACGCTAAATTCCATCATATTGCTCTTAGGCACAGCCTAGTGCAAGGATTTATCGTTAATGGGGTCATAACTCTTGATTATGTGAACACTAAGTTCAATTTGGCTTTACTAAAGCCATGAGTAAGGATTCAATTGAACAAGCGTCAATTGCAATCGGAATACGCTACTAAAATTCGATTAGAAAGCCCAATTCACACATGAGTAACATTGTGTCTGAATTCAATGTGGTGTAATTCTTTTTGGATTTTGTAAGCAACAAAGTTTAATGACCCATCGTTGCTTTGGACCGTGAGTTAGCGAGGTAGTAGTCTCTTGAAAGTTCTCAAGGCCAAGAGTAGAAGAGCTCTTGGTGATATCCATTCACGGGGATATATTTTACGTAATGAGAACCTACCTATATAAGTTTGAAGTGTGGCCGCTTCAAGTAGTCAAGATTAGCGTATCGACTATGATAAACTTATGAATAAGATATGGACACGGCCGTTATAATGTGTCAAGAAACGACAAAGCGTTCGTTGTTCTGTGTGTACTTCATCTTCAAATGGTCAGATGTGTTATGTGATTCAATCCGTAGGGACATCATCATTTCACGATCATTTGTCAAGTATGTCGTACTAGGTGTTAATTCAATCCGGAGGGACATTAACATTGATGCATGGAATGTGATTATGAGATCAGTTTTTTGAGAAAGAGAAAGAATGTCCTAAAGGCTCTAAATGGGGGAGGATTGTTGGATATTTAGAGCATGTAGGACATTATCCAAGGCTTAGAACATGTATTACATATACTAAGCAAGTACGTAACAACGGAACCAAAACAAGGCTTCACGAGCAAGTGCTCGTTCGAGCATTGGGTTGCTCGTTCGAGCACTATTATGCTCGTTCGAGCATGTGGCTCTGAGCAAGTCAGAATGCTTCTGAACATTCTGTTTGATGTTTTGGTGGTTTGCTCGTTCGAGCACTATGGTTGGTCGTTCGAACACTTAGAGATTTTCGAGTTAGAAAGTTTCTGGAAGTTGTTTTGTGAAATAAAGTAATTGTTCATGAAACAAAGTGATTGTTCATGAAACAAAGTTATGTTTCATGAACTAATGTGTTGTTATGTATCAATGTGTTACATCGTCAACCGATGTATGGATTGGATGAAACCATGTGACACTTCAACTCTATAAATAAGAGTGAGTGCATGGATATCATATCACTTGTTGTTAGAATCTAAATTCTGTCATCTTTCTCTTATTCTCTTGAAACGTAAAGGAGAGTGATCAACTCCGTTATAGTTTTTCTGATTTCATTTTCTCTTATAAACTCTTTGTTGTTTAGATTAATCGGTGCGTACTCATCGGTTAATGTGGTTGATTGTATCTCGTTGTGAATATCCATTATCGTAACCCAAGTACCTTTGTGGGGGATATATCACAAAAGGAAAGTTTCCATACGCCTTCAACCTTTTATCAAGATTTCCGGTGACCATTGTGTTGCAACGAATCTTCATCACGGTGTTGTTCATTTCATGTTTATTCTAAGCAAGGAGTCCATTGCCATAAACAAAGGTTCGCACTATTATTTATAACACGGAATTCGAATTCTACAAAGATTCTGAAATGGATGCTTGAAAGAAAACTAAGAAACTACTCTAGAGAAAAGTTACAGGAAAATAAACTAAAACAAAATCTGATATTTTACAAAAATATAACCGCCACTATATAAAGTGGTTCCAAAAATTTGGAAGAAAACCGTCAAGAAATTGCCCGGATTGAAAGGCGACGAGCGGCGCTCATATGCTGGAGAAACCTGTTGGCTTGCACGAATTGGCGACGAGCGGCGCCTATGGAGAGACGACTCGTCGCCTGGCTACGACATGGTGCTGAAAAAAGCTGATTAATGTGCGACGAGCGGTGCACATGAAATGGCTCGTCGCTTGGCTCTTAGTTGCGTTTCTCTCCACTTTCTTTGCCTTCTCCTCATCGGGACTAGCTTGTGGCCCGGTATCTTCACGTGACAAGGGGTCTTAGGCTATTTCTCCAAGCCTTCACCCTCTTATAACTCCGAAATGTACCTAAAAACTCCGATTTTGCCTCAAAAATCACATAAAACATGGAGTTGACCTCAAGAGACAAAATGTACACAAAACACTACAAAAATACCTAAAAATCCACTAAAACTACAAATAAGGAGCGTAAAATGAACACGGATAAGTGCAAATAATTGCACTTATCATAATTCACATACAAGTAACAAACTAAGCAATTTTCCAAAATAAATTTTCTGCCGTATACAAGTTTTCTATGCAAACATTTACAGGTGAAAGACACTATGAAAAATTCTAAAAATTTACAAGTGCACATAATTAGCTACTCATAACATATATAACCCAAAACACTGCGCATCTATAATGCTTATAGCTATCACCAACTTTGTCATTTACTGTAAAAAATTTCCAACGAAAAAATGCTTACCTACACCAAATAAATTTTGTTAGTAATTGTTGATCAAATGAACCCCAATAACGTGAATGCACAAAAATAAGTTTTGAAATGATTTAAGAAGAACATATGAATAATTTAAAGACACAAAAATATTTTATTTTATTATTCTGCAAAACTTTGTGGGGCGAGTAAAAAAATAATAAGAATATTTATCTCAAAAAAAAAAAAAATAATAATAAGAATAATTCAAAGGCACAAAAAATCATTTTTCCCAAGGTTTTTGGTGGGCTTGCCTCAATATCAACCCTATAAAACAATACCCATACATCTCAGATTCTTCTCTTCCTATTCTCAGAAAATAACCCTTTGTTCTTCTCTCCCTCTTCCCTTATCTTCTTCATTCCCAATTTTCATTCATAGAAATGGGTTCACCCCTTCTTCCAGATCTTGGAACTGAGATTTTGATTCCAGTTTGTGCTGTAATTGGAATCGTTTTCTCTCTAATCCAATGGTATTTGGTTTCTCAGGTTAAACTTTCCCATGATTCTGGTTCAACTGGTAACAATAAAAATGGTTATTCTGAGAATTTGATTGAGGAAGAAGAAGGTTTAAATGACCACAGTGTTGTTTCCAAATGTGCTGAAATTCAAAATGCCATTTCTGAAGGTGAAAAGGATTTAATCTTTTTTCTGGGTCTCAATTGTATTTTTCATTTTGATTTGTTTTTATGAGTTTTTGATCTGATTTTTGTGTGATTTTGATTGGATAAATTGTGGGATTTGATAAAAACAAATGTGTGGAGGAATTTTATTTGGAAATTTAGGGATGAACTGGTATGTAAAGTTTTGTTCTTTACGGTTTGATTTTTCTGGGATTTGAGAAATGGCAAGTAAGTTTACGGTTTGATTTTTTTTTGTTGAAGGATTTGATCTATTTTATTTGATATGATTTAGATTACTTGAGTTTTTGTGAGTTCATAAATATGGCAATTTTGAATTATAATTTTAAAATTCTCAATTTTAAGTGTAACATAAAATCTAATTTGGGAGTTTTATACCCTAAAATTATTTTGTCAAAGATTTGAATTTTTCAGGGGAGTGATGTAAAATTCTCTGAATTCAAAATGGAAATTGTAAATTGACCCTGAATTTTGATAATGAGTACATATATTTGGAATATACTTCATATAATTTTGTCTTTTGTAGTACTTCATATGAACTTATGAGTCAATCTTATTGATTGCATTTCTGATTTTGATTTATCTTGCTTTGCTTGTGATTTAGACTCATATTGATTTATGTTGCTAAGTAAGATAAATCACACTATTAATCTGTAATATAATGTTGTTTTTGAACTGTAATGTACTGGTATAATTCTTTTGATTTACCTAGACATGCCTCTCTTGGCAAAGTATGATAAATTGTTGCTTTGAGGCTGATGCAGTTATCATTACGGCTAAATATCGGTCCAGAACACGAGATATCCTTAGAAATAGCTCAAAAGTGCGGTTTTTCACACCTTTACAACACGAGAAATATCAATTTGCTGTTATGTTATTTCCCTATGCTTGCCATGTTATAGTATAGTCTATAATTTAGGTTTATTGCTGTTTATTTATTGTTAGCACACACATTTTCAGCTTACTTTGGTAATTTGATAAGTTTTTATTTGACAAGAGGAAGAAGTTTTGTCATAGTTTCATGCATTTTGCTTCCAAATGTGTTACTGTCATTTATTAACTTTTTATCTCAGCAAAGTGATGTGAGTCAAAAAGATGCCATCTTATCTTGATTGCAAATGGTGAAACAATTTTTATGATTTTATTGGGTAAAAACTGTACATCAATTTGAAAAAGATGCCATCTTTGTCTTTGCTTTTGATTCTGTCATACTTTAATTTGAGTATAGTTTAGAACTTGCCTTTTATTAAAATGTGTTATATTCTTTGCGAATTCCGAATTTAAAAGACGAGCTAACTAGCAAATTATGTTTCACTGGTTTGGTTTTTATAAAATATCACAAAGTTGTTAGGTTGTTGTGCTGTAATTGTTTGTGTAGTTATATTGTAATTATCATGATTAGGCGATTTAACGAAACTTGAAGTGATAATGGTATGCCAAGTATGGGCTCGATGCCCACGAATGTGAGGATAATATCACTATGAGAGACTGAGTGTGATATGTTGTGTGGGAAAATGTCACTATTAGTAGCAAGTATTATGGAATCGAGGAAGTAAGTGATACTAGATAATTGTTTGTGAATTCCCAGGAGTTCTCATTTAGATCTAATGTTTAGTTATATTATTAAGGTTTTGCACATGGTGTGCAGACTTACAAATCAAGGCTTTTTGTTACTTTCTGTTAATACTAAAATATGCTATTAGTGCAAGTAGTGAACTGGTGCATAGCCCTTAAGACTAAAATATTTCATAACATCTGCCTGTGATCTTTTCCTGATTGATATTACTCAGCTTGGGGGACAATGGGGATTGTATAATGGTCTGTCTTGTACTATTAATTTTTTATTATTTGTTTATACTGTCTCCCATTTTGGATCAGTTGATTCTTTAAATTATTATTCACACTTAATTATGATTAGTGTCTGCTGGCTTGCATACTTTGTTATCTTGTTTCATTTTTATATTTTTTGGGAGTTTTTATTTTTCTTGGATTGACGGATATTAGACATTGGCGTCTGGTCATGGATGGTAGCTGGTGGGTGTTTCTTGTGCTGGGCCTACCGATACCTAAGACTCTTTGGTTCTTTGCCTCTTTCGTGTTGTGTGTTTTTGTGGGTGTTTTCGACAAAGATTTGGGTCTTATTGATGAAGTCCTTTGCTTTGTTTAAGTATTTGAAACATTAATCTTGATTTTCTTTTGATGCCTCCTGCACTTTGCTGACTGAACTTATATTGTTTCCTTTCAACCATTTCCCTGGTTTACCCATAGAACCTTGCACAGTTAAGTTGCGTGGCTATGTCGAGTCCCACTACCCTTGTTATCATATTGTTTCATTGTGTCTAGGGTTGTTCAATGGGCCGGGCCCCCATTTCGAGCCCTTTTCCGGTCCGTTTTTAGAAGGGCTTTGTAAGGGCCGGGTCGAAAATGGGCCGAGCTGGGAACGGGCTTTACTTTATGTAAAATGAAGCAGGTTATAAAAGGGCTCAATAAGGGCCGAAAACGAGCTTTTGTAAATAACATAATTAATGTATAATTTAAATATTATAAATGACAATGTCAATGAAATTATTAATATTTTATTAATTTTTTTTATTATAAATGATAATTTAATTGTTATAAATTGAAAAATGGGAATTAAAAGTATTTTTAGTAGTAAAAATGGACCGGATTGGGCCGGACTGGGCTTTCAAAGCCCGGCCCATTCAAAGCCCGGCCCATTCAAAGCCCATATTAATTCTAAAGGGCCCTTATCCGGCCCGGCCCGGCCCTTATGCGGCCCATTGAACACCCCTAGTTATGTACTTATATTTTTGTGCGTGACGCTTGCAGGAGCAACCTCCTTTCTCTTCACTGAGTATCAGTATGTTGGTATCTTCATGGTTGCTTTTGCTGTGTTGATATTCCTTTTCCTTGGATCCGTGGAGGGCTTCAGCACAAGTAGCCAGGAGTGCACCTATGACAAAACCAAGACCTGCAAGCCTGCTCTTGCTACGGCTGTCTTCAGTACAGTATCCTTCTTGCTTGGTGCTGTCACCTCTTTGGCCTCTGGCTTCCTCGGAATGAAGATTGCTACTTATGCAAATGCACGAACAACTCTAGAGGCTAGAAAGGGTGTTGGAAAAGCTTTTATTGTAGCGTTCAGGTCTGGAGCTGTTATGGGCTTCCTTCTCGCTGCAAATGGTCTTTTGGTGCTTTACATTACCGTCCTCCTCTTCAAACTCTACTATGGTGAGGATTGGGAAGGTCTTTTCGAGGCTATCACTGGTTATGGTCTTGGAGGATCTTCCATGGCTCTTTTCGGTAGAGTCGGTGGTGGTATTTACACAAAAGCTGCCGATGTTGGAGCTGATCTTGTCGGTAAAGTAGAAAGGAACATCCCAGAGGATGACCCCAGGAATCCAGCTGTAAGCTTTCCTTCCTGTGGACTGTTCGAAACTTCATCGTTTGATTTGAATATAGGTCACCTTTGATTTGGGTCACTTTTAAGTTTTTTTTTTGAATTCGAGAAATCTTTATGCTTAACATACTAATCTGAAAGTGGCGTATTATTTTGGGGCGTCTTTATATAATTGGCTAAATCAAGAAATTTACAAGGGTGTTTGTTTTCCCTCTCTAGGTCATTGCTGACAATGTAGGTGACAATGTAGGAGATATTGCTGGCATGGGTTCTGATCTTTTTGGATCCTACGCCGAGTCCTCTTGTGCTGCACTTGTTGTTGCATCTATTTCTTCATTCGGAATCAACCATGATTTTACGTCAATGTTGTACCCATTGTTGGTTAGCTCTGTTGGTATTATTGTTTGCTTGATCACAACTTTATTTGCTACCGACTTCTTTGAGATTAAGGCTGTGAAAGAGATTGAGCCAGCACTCAAGAAGCAACTGGTCATCTCCACTGCTCTTATGACTATTGGAGTTGCAGTTATTTCATGGGTTGCCCTTCCTTCTTCCTTTACCATTTTTGACTTTGGATCTCAGAAGGATGTGAAGAACTGGTAAGCAGCTTTCTCATCTTCCTCTTAATGGTGTTTTTGCTTATTTTTAGCTTTCAGCTTTCATTCTTTCAATTAGATTTTCCTATAGACAAGGGCATTATCCTTCAATTAAAGTGGGTAGGACGATGTGTTCTAAGGTGACAACTTCTTTGGGTCATGCGGGTGTGTTTTTCTCCCGATTCATCTGGTGTCTGTATGTCTTATATGGGATAGAGAGGTATATTGGGTATAGAGGTATATTGGGTATTTTAGTATCAGTGAGTTCGTATAGGGAAGGGAAACACATCATTATATTTTGTATACACTTTAGGTGGGTTTTATGCTCATATCTTAGGAGTGCAAGCCTCTTGAAAGCTTGTATCGCTATCAACCCAATATCCTGCTAGAAAACAGGGTCGGGTTGAGGGAAGACGACAGAGAATCACAATAATCCAATCGCTTTTACATTTGTCTTTAGAATTCTATATTCTAATGGCTTATCAATGGACTGTTCCAAACCATTACACAGTTACTAACTATTTCTCTTTGAATGTCAGGCAATTGTTCTTATGTGTTGCTGTTGGCTTGTGGGCTGGGCTTATTATTGGATTTGTGACTGAATACTACACTAGCAATGCATACAGGTATCTCTCAATATCTATCATTTTTCGATGCTGACTGAATTCTTGTCAAATGCTGACTGTCATTTTTACTTGTAGTCCTGTACAAGACGTTGCTGATTCTTGCCGAACTGGGGCTGCCACAAACGTTATTTTTGGCCTGGCCTTGGGCTACAAATCAGTTATCATTCCTATCTTCGCTATTGCTATAAGCATATTTGTCAGTTTTAGCTTTGCGGCTATGTATGGTATTGCCATGGCTGCTCTTGGTATGCTCAGCACCATTGCTACCGGATTGGCTATTGATGCCTATGGACCCATCAGTGATAACGCTGGAGGTATTGCCGAGATGGCTGGTATGAGCCACCGAATCCGTGAAAGAACTGACGCCCTTGATGCTGCTGGAAACACAACTGCTGCTATTGGAAAGGTTTGTGCTGGTCATTCTTTGGTTTGGCTTAGGCTTAGGCTTTAGCAATTCCGATGTGTCAAGTTTGTTTTATCCCTTACCGAAACAATAAATTTTCCTCTTCAGGGATTTGCTATTGGTTCCGCAGCTCTTGTCTCTCTTGCTCTCTTTGGTGCTTTTGTGAGCCGTGCAGCTATCTCAACCGTTGATGTCTTGACCCCCAAAGTCTTCATTGGTCTTCTAGTAGGAGCCATGCTTCCATACTGGTTCTCCGCCATGACAATGAAGAGTGTTGGAAGTGCAGCTTTGAAGATGGTCGAAGAGGTCCGCAGGCAATTCAACACCATCCCTGGCTTGATGGAAGGTACCACCAAGCCCGACTACGCAACCTGTGTCAAAATCTCCACCGATGCTTCCATTAAGGAGATGATCCCTCCAGGTGCTCTTGTCATGCTCACACCATTGATTGTTGGAACCTTGTTCGGTGTTGAAACTCTTTCCGGTGTTCTCGCTGGTTCTCTTGTGTCTGGTGTACAGGTAACACTTTCTCCTTCTCATATGTATTTGAATCAAAATGGAGGGAGTACTATCTATTAAATGATTGATAAAACATTTATTTTCTTGTAAATAATCTTCATATTCTTGATGAAAATTCTAAATCCTCGTCGTTTCGCATGAATTGTAGATTGCTATCTCTGCGTCCAACACTGGTGGCGCTTGGGACAATGCTAAGAAGTACATTGAGGTATCGTATTAAGATAATTTTGATGCAGATGTTTGAAGGCTAATCATAGTAGTATTGTATTAAGGACTTCATTATTTGTTGCAGGCCGGTGTTTCAGAGCATGCAAGGCAACTCGGGCCCAAGGGATCTGATGCACACAAGGCAGCCGTGATCGGTGACACTGTTGGTGACCCTCTCAAGGACACATCCGGACCTTCACTCAACATCCTTATCAAGCTTATGGCCGTTGAGTCATTAGTGTTCGCCCCCTTCTTCGCTACCCATGGTGGGTTGCTATTCAAGATCTTCTAAAGATGATTGATGTGTACAAGCAACAGGAGGAATACACGGTATTTTCTCCCCATTTTATGGCCTAAAAATCGAGTAGTTCCAAACTTTATCTTACAATTTTTGAACGTCCTACAAGGCTGTGGGAAATTGCGTTAGCAAGACACACTCCAAACCCTCTAATGTATCGACTATTGAGGAGTTGGAGGCTGCTGATGACGATAATTCGAGCCAATCTTGTGTGAAAGTAGTTATATGCTCAAACATTATTCTTTCCATTTTTCATTTCAAGAATGGATGACTAGCATTTAATCATTTTGCAAATCTTTTTAGGCTTTATTGATTTTCTTGTTTAGTTTTGCAATTACTTATTTTCCCTTTTCGGAATTGTATGCATTCGCCATTCGATTTTGTCAAAAGAACTGTTGTTCTCCAGTATGTCGTGTGTACATGCGTTATTTTGATCGTGCCTAGAGCTTTTACTTGTTATGCAGGACGACATTTTCATTGCGGAAATGAATCATTGAATTGAAGAGCCAAGGGCCGGCGGGAGTTTTATTGGTACGAGCCATTTGACCTCAAATGAGTCAAAAGACTTAATTACACCTGAAGATGATCTCCCGTAGATGTAACTGTAATTTCTTCACCACAAACACATTAGTCTTGTCGAGGGGGTGACCTCACGAAAAGCTCCTTCGACGATCAAGTTTGTTTCAGAGACATATATCAAGGAATCACAATATAATGAGAAAATTATCAAAAAGTACCTAATAAAAAATTATTTTTCCAAAAAGTACCTAATAAAAAAAGTTTTGCAAAAAATACTTAACAAAATTTTTTCTTTTCCAAAGAGTACTAAGTAACGTTTTCTTTCAGCTGACCGTCAAACATAATGGTTGGCTGGTTAAAATCGAAAGTTCTTCTTCATCTTCAATTTTTTTCCAATTTAATTTTGATTTCGAGTAAAAAGAAGAGGAAGAAGAAAGTGAGAAATTCAATTGGAATAGAAATTGAAAATAAGGAAGAAGAATTTGTGATTTTGACTATCAACTATTATATTTGATGGTCAACTGAAAAAAAGCGTTAATTGATACTTTGGAAAAGAAAAAATTTTATAGGTAATTTTTGACAAAACTTTTTTTATTATGTAATTTTTAGAAAAAAATTTCATTAGGTATTTTTTGACACTTTTTTCTAATATAATTAATGCAATATTATTGATTATCTAAGGGTTTGGAGATTGTAGGAATATCTAATTGGGTATGTTAGATGAGAATTTATGCAGAGTGATGGTAGATAAATAAAAGCTTAGGGGGTAAGTAATTTCTAAGTCAGGTGTGGAGGAAGAAAGAGTCCTCTTGGGCAAGAGGAAAGCATTTGATCCTCTTCATGAAGAGGAAGTAAAAATATGGAAGGGGATTGAATGTGGGCCAAAAATGGGGCCAATCTCACGTGGGAAGGGAGAAAAAGGAGGGAAAAAAAAGGAAAAATGCTTTTGGAAAATTATGATTGCTCCACTTGGCACATTTTGATTGGTTTGAATTTAAATTTGATTATTTATAACGGTATTATTTAAAACGGTCATAAAAAAAACGGTAAAGAAAAATTTCAAAATAATTTCACCAACAGCTCTATTTTTTTTTTCCTATAAATAGAACCTAAATTTGGCTATATTTCTCACACTTTAAATTTTTGGTCTTTTCTCTCTCTTCTTTACTACCCATCTAAACTCATTTACTTGTTCATAAATTCATTCACATTATCATATTCTTAATTATGGATCCAAATAGGAAAATTTGATTTAAAAGGTGTCAACTTTAGCACATTTGCTGGCAAAGGTTTGAACTTTCGATATTCCAGGAAAGGTTCGAACTTTACCTCCCATCTTCAATTAAAGGTTCACCCGGTTTTCTATGAGTAAGGTAACCTATTATATCAGGTTACCTTCATCTTCTTCCTTACTCTTCATCAATGGTTTGAAGGTTTGAAGAACATCCATCTTAGTTCATCAATGGTTTGAAGATAGCAACGTGAAAATGTCCGTTGTTTCTGCAACTTCTGGAATTTCTTTGTCCTACAATCATCCCCCATGAAGGTCTGCAACTTATGAATCAATGTTTTAACCTTTTTTCGATTTTTACATGATTTAAAGGAGGATTAAAATTCTTGTCTATTCTTCCTTGATTTTGTCTTAATCTTAATACTTGCTTTTGGTATTAACTTGTACGGACTAAGGGGTACTTTTTAAAAAAGTCTTTTTTCTTTTTGACTTTGTGGCTGATTTGATTAGGGATTTTTCTTGGTGGGGATGTTATTGTGAATGAATTTTTGGTGGGTATGTGTTCATTTAGTTGATTTTGGGTTTTTGTGGTGGTAAGAAACCCCAGTTCAAACAATAGCTTTCAATTACACCAATTTCAATCACCCTAACCTAACAAATTCAATTCAATTACCCAAAAATTAACCCATTTTAGATCTCTGAATTTGTACTAATTTCTAGGGTTTTTGGGTTGATTATGGGTTTTTTTGGGTTGATTATGGGTCTTTTTGGGTTGATTTTGGATTAATTATGAGTTTTTTTGGGTTGATTATTGGTTGATTATGGGTTAATTTGGGTTCATTTTGGGTATGATTTTGAGTTGATTTTGGGTTGAAGATGATGATGATGATGATGATAATGATGATGATGAAGAAGATGATTTTGAGTTGAAGATGAAGGTGAAGAAGATGAAGTTCACTTAGATTAACTCCATGTCCAGATTTAATCATTTTTTGGGTTGATTATGGGTTTTTTGGGTTGATTTTAGATTGATTATGAGTTTTTTGGGTTGATTTTAGATGAATGTTCTTCAAACCTTTAAAGCATTGATGAAGTGTTTGAGTTGAAGATGATGAAGATGATTTTGAGTTGAAGATGAAGGTGAAGAAGATGAAGTTTACGGGTTCAACCGGTTACAAGTCATGGAAACCTTTAATTGAAGATGGGAGGTAAACTTCGAACCTTTCCTGGAATATCGAAAGTTCGTACCTTTGCCAGCAAATGTGCCAAAGTTGGCACCTTTTAAATCAAATTTTCCATCCAAATAATCCAAATTATGGAAGAAATTTCAACTTTCTATACTACCCAAACACTCAAAATAGCTCAAATACACCCCCTTTTGATCCCAATATCATCAATAATCCTCAATTTCAAGCTACTTTACAATGGTTTGGTTCTCAACCTAGACCAATGAATCCAACTTATCAAAACTATATACCTTTTCAACAATCTTCTGAAAACAATCCATCATTTCCCGTTTTCGAACATTTTACTCAACAAATGGAGAATTCACCGGGTGGTGAAGGTTCTCTCAATGCTACGCTGACTTCGGAATTAAGGGCGACAAGACATCTTGATGATATAGAGGAGGTTGATGTCGAAGCGGTTCCACGAGAACTCTTTGTTGCAGCTAAAGAGAAAACCAGACAAAAGGCGGCTTGGAGCGTTGCTGAGGATAATGCAATTGTTTCGGGCTACATCAATGCCGGAGGAGATGTAGTACGAAACACAAACACAAGAAAGGACAGCTTATGGATGGAAATCTTAAACATTATGAGATTGTGCGAGCTGAGAATAGTAGGGAAATTCGTGAACGGACCTCAAAGTCTATGCAACAACGTTGGGATCATATCAACGGTAAAGTTTCAAAATGGGTGGAGGTTTACAGTTATGAATTACGCCACAAAAAAACTGGAGAATCAGATGCAGACGTGGAGAAACGTGCCTTTGAAGTTTACCAAAAATCGAACAACGGTAAACCATTTCAATTAATGCATTGTTTCAATATTATGAGAAACTTTGATAAATGGAGCCTTGAAATAATGCAAGTACCTTGCGAAAGCGGAGGTAGCAATAAAAGATTAGGTCCGGATACACCAATTGAGGAAGCGGCTACTCCAACTAGACCTGATGGTATAAAGAAGACAAAACGCAAAGGAAAGGAAGCGGCTACCACTTCAATGTCATCAGTGAACCTCGATTCTTTCAATTTTATCATTTGAAGAACGTGCTTCCCAGAGAAATGAATTAGGGGAACGTATGCTAAACCTGATAGAGGAACGAGGTGAAGAAAGAAAAAATCAAAAGGAGGAGGCGACAAAGTTTAGGGTATTAAGTATGTTGATGGTTAAACCTGTCCTTTTATTAAAGTATTTCACCAGAGACTTGTCAATTCATATCAGGACTTGTGACTTCATATCAGTACATGCATTGTCATTCATACCAGGGACTTGTCATTCATATCAATAGTAAAATATTTCACCAGGGACTTGTCATTCATACCAGGGACTTGTCATTCATACTAGGGACTTGTCATTCATATCAATAGTAAATTATTTTAATTTAATGCATTGATAAATCTCCTATAAATATGTATACTTCTATTCACATATCATCTTCATCACAATCTTACATATCATCACAAAATGAATTTCGAGATGAACATTGATTCTAGTTCTTCTAGTTCAAGTGAGGATGAAATCTATGACTATATGTTGATGGATTTTGTCGAAGAGAGTCGTGAATTACAAGCGGTAGAGGATGCAGTAAGATGCATTGTAAGCTCCACCGTCGAAGGATCTGGAACTGAGGGGTCACGTCCAAGAAAGAAGAGAACTTATATTTCTAGAGATCGAGAATCAGCAAACAACCGTTTGATAGCTGACTACTTCAGTAACCAACCAATATACGACGAACGTCAATTTCGTCGTTGGTTCTGCATGCGAAAACATGTATTCATTCGCATTGTGGATACCCTCAGTTTACATTATCGTTTTTTCCAACAACATTCGGATGCATGTATGCGGCAAGGCGCTACCGCTCTTCAGAAATGCACTGCAACCATAAGGATGTTAGCATATGGATGCGCAGCTGATCAAATTGATGAGTATCTAAAACTTGGTGCTACAACATAGAAGGAGTGTCTTACACACTTTGTTGATGGTATAATTGCGCAATTTTCGGCAGAATATCTTCGAAAGCCAAATAATGAAGATCTCCAACGTCTTCTTAGAGAAGGGGAAGATAGAGGATTTTCAGGTATGATAGGGAGCATCGATTGCATGCATTGGGAATGGAAAAATTGTTCCGCTGGATGGAAAGGAATGTATCAAGGAAGATCTAGAACAGCGACTGTAATCTTAGAAGCCGTTGCTTCTAGAGATTTATGGATTTGGCATGCATTTTTTGGAACACCAGGATCTTGCAACGACATAAATGTACTCCAGCGTTCGCCGGTTTTTGACGACCTTCTCAACGGTCGAGCTCTACAAGTCCAATTCGACGTGAATGGAAATACCTACAACAAAGGGTACTATCTCACAGATGGAATTTATCCGAAATGGGCAACCTTTATTGACGCCATAACCGCTCCTCAAACCCATAAACAAAGGTTGTTCACTCAACGTCAAGAAAGTGCACGAAAAGATGTTGAACGTGCTTTTGGCGTACTACAAGCTCGATTTGCAATAATTCGAAAACCTGCTTTAGCGTGGAGTGTGCCAATGCTATGGAAAATTATGATGACATGTATCATTATTCACAATATGATTGTAGAAGACAAGTGTGATACTTATGTTAATTATAAAGATCTACAAGAGTTCGCCCAAGAACAACCTGAAAATGTAGCAGGATCATCAAGCCCAAATGGTACAAAATTTTATGTTACACCCGGACGATATGATGATCGTAATTTTATGACACTCTTAGCTACAAGAGAAGAGATTCGTGATAGACATATACATATGTTTTTGAAGAATGATTTGGTAGAGCATATGTGGGAAAAATTTGGAAGCTCCTACGCAGAATAATTCGTAGTAGTAATTTTTTCAAATTCTATGTTTTCCGAACATTTAATTAATGTATGTGCTTTATTTTTTTAAATTATAAAATATTAAATTATGAATAGTTTTTTTGTACGTTGCAAGACTAATAAACGCTAATTAATTAATTATACAAAAATTGAGTAATTAATATTTATCATTTACACAAATTACAATTATTAAATTTGGATAGGAAAAAAAATGTGTAGTGGGGTATATATGAGTAGGAGAGAGAAAATGAAAAGAGGATGAAAAAGTAAACTCTTGGATGTTGGATAAATTAAAGGAATAGAATGAGGAAGAAGATGTAAATAGTGAAAAATGATGTGGAGGAAAGAGAAAATAATGTGTTAAATGGAGAAAAAAAGATAGAAATGTGAAGAGGATATACATATCCTCTTCATTGTTCATTGTCTTATAATAGTTTGATAAAGGAATTAGGGGACTTATGTAGAGTGATGAAGAGTAATATGTGGTTATTTTAGGACCATGGATGACATGAAAGGTAGTGGAAGAAAGTGGGATTGATTGGTAGTTACGGTTTATGAAAGGAGTTACTTGATTGATAATGAGGAGGTAAAATCATATAACCCCTTGACTAAAAGTCAAGGTCAAACGGAAGCTAAGGTCAAAGGGAACTAAAACTCTAAAAGCCAATGGGATATTTAGGCAATTTCAAAATAATAAATAAATAAATAATTCAATAAATAATATGTTACCATAACTGTATGTAATGTTTGAATAATAATTTTTTTTAAAATATTAAATGAATTTTAAGTGTTTTTTACAATAAAATTGGCTACAGAATATACATAAGCAATTACAACTTTTTACTTTTGCTAAATTCTTGAATCATTCGATTCTACGATCCTATTATGAGAGTTTTTTTCGATTTGGGTTGAATTTACGCTTTTAACAATTGGCTATAATTCATCGTATCTCTCTTTTAATATTCAATTATCAAAACCAAACATTGCATTTAAAACTTTGAGTATTAATAATTATATTCAATTTGGAGTCGGGTGTGGTGTCGAGTTGAGACGGAGTTGAATCGAGTCAGAGTCAAATCAAGTTGGAGTCGAAGTTGAGTTGGAGTATCGAATTTTTTATGAGGTCCAATTCCGGTCCGTCTCTGAATCGGACACGGACTATATCATCAGAGTCGGAGTCTGATAGTAATTTTTTGGACTTGAATCAGATTAAATTTCTTGAATCGGATCGGATTACCAGCGAATTCAAATTGAATTGCCATCCCTAGGTGAGAATTAAGTACTGTCATGAAAGTGAAAGAAATAGTCCAATGTATCAAATTATTAAACAAAATATTATGAGAAAACATGTTGTTATCTGGGATGAAGATATTAATATTCATTAATGGTCAAAGATTTCTAAGCTTTTCATTTCAGTCTGTCTCTTTAACTTTACAATAATTTTAATTTAAATTATACTTTTATAACATTTTTTAGTTCTTATTCAATATCAATATCTTCCCTCATTTTTAATTTTACACATAAAATTTAGTAATTTATATTAATTTCTTAATACTTAAGTTAATTGTAGGCAATCCAATAAGTTAGGACGGAGTACTAAGTTTTGAAGTGGCCGGCTTTACAAAGCTTGACTTGATCACATTGCTTTAAACCACTAACTGTCACTGCGCCACCCCACTTTGAAGTCAATTCTTGTTTCTCTTTCTATGACGCACTAACTATAATCAGGGCTGTTCAAAAAACCCGACCCGCTGGACCCTACCTGTTGACCCGCTGACCAACAATATTAATGGCGGGTCGGGTCAATTTCGAAAAAATTCGTAACCTACTCATCTTAACAGGTGTTTTGACCCGAATTTTCCGGCTACCCGTAATTTGGATATCCGTATTTATTGGGCCAGGATATGGGTCGGTAAAAAAGGTACCCGACTAACCGGGCATCCGACTTTTTGAGTACATGAAATATCGGGTACCCCCTAATGAACACCCCTTGCTATAATTGCATTTTTATAATTTTATCTATTATTTTTATTTTATTTTATTTTATTTAGATGCACATTCTTATAAATTAGTTGTACATTTAGAGTCAATTTGCTTGAATATTGCTGCTTTAGTTATAAGGATCATCATCACTAAAAAGAAGAATTTACAAGGATCATAGTCTAATACTCCTATTAAAATAAATTGAATTCTAAGAAATTAATTAAAAAGACTGATTCCAATATTGAATTCAACAAAAACAAATTAAATAAAACATAGGAAAAAATTAATCTTATATGGGTACCCAAACTTGGATTATAATATTTTTGGTCAAAATTGGTTAAATTTGATCATTAATATAATTTTTTTGACACGTAAATCATTAACATTTATAATTAACATAATATTCAAATCTTAATTTTTGCGTCCGGATTTTTTTACACGGTTGGTTAAAGAAGTATTAATTGCTTCAGTTGAGATAAAATTCAATTATTATTACAGGGCTCTCATCTTCTGGGGGTAAAATTGACCGCTTCTTTTAGTATTCTCTTTTAAGGGAGTACGGATATGAATTGTCCGTCACTTTTCTTCACCCAGACTCTTTTAAAGAGCGGGATATTGGATTGTTAATGATGATGATTAAAATATTTATAATGAAGCTTAAATTACTAATAAAGGATTGTTCAACACTAATTAAATTAGGCGGTAAGGTAAAGGTGAAACGTGTAAGAACTAAGAAGTAGGAGTGAGCGGGTAATTAAAAGAGTTTGCCAAAGTCTTGAAGTCATGACAAAAATCAATAACGTACGAACACATCTTCAACACATTAATTAATATTAGGGGGCATGTCTTCATCAATCATAAATAATTTTTTAGAAACTTAAACAACATGATTCTTCCCTTATTTATAATCATGCTTTTGAATATAGACTTGTCAGATATTAATAGATATTAGATAATAAGCACATATATTTTACTTGTTAGATGATAATAATTTAAATTGTGTCAGCGTTTAAATCTAAAATATAGTATGAATCAATATGAGTGATTGAGATAGTTTTTCATTAGGTTTTAGAAAATCTCAATTGAGATTGATATTGACCTTGTTCGAAACTTATGGTGTGGAAGATTGACAGTATTGAGTCTTGGAGTCTTGGGTTAGACTCGGTTAATCTTCGTGGAGATTATAGTCTCGGGCGAGATATCTCAATTTGGTCAAAACTTATGTTCATGAATAGGAAGTCAAAAACTTTTGTGATGTTGAGTCTCGGACGAGATTCATATTAGTCTCTGGTCGACATTTGCCTAGTCTCGGTCAAAACGTGTAGCGACTAAGTAAAATTAAAAACGATAGTTATGTTAATTGTTTTCCTAACCCTAATTTTGTAAAGGTGATTTTTAATATAGTATAAACAACTCCAATAATTAGGTTTTAGGATTAGGAGGAGAAATTTAATTCAAGTGAAACACAAATTGATAGTTTTGGCGAGCCGGGCAAAACTTCTTGGTTTTAGTTTCTAGTCTCCTTACATAGTGAAATTTTGTTCTCGGTGCGTGATGGACGCATAACTATCACATTAACAGTGAACAACAATAGTGTTTTCTTGTGGATTTTTATTTGTTTTATTGTTTTTTGATTGTTTTTGGATGAACGCTTTCACTGTCGTCACAAGAAATTTATACAAACACGAAACCATTAACGGTATTTGGTATGAGCTTTTTATAGGATTGACAAAAGCTAAATTGACTTGCTAACCTAATCTGAACCTAACTCATAATCAAAAGAATCAAGAGAACGAAAACGTAAATGTTAAATTATTCTAATGTCATTAAATGACTCATTCATAAAGGTGGAGGTTTGCAGGTCAAGTGTACACTACGTGTCTCTTGTTAGGGATAACACAAAAAACAAAGTTGTTTCCGATTAACCATTAATTGTAAATATTATGTGCATAATTTATGTTGAATTTAAATTAAATGGATACAATTACTAATTGTAGGAATTTGTACCGTATTTAATAAGTAATAAATTCAATTGAAATGAACTTATACATTACTATCGCTTTATGATGTAGATACGTGTGAGCAAAACTTACCCCTAGTCTCTTGTGAGACCGTTTCTTTGAGAGATGTATTTCAAGTTCAGCCTACTAAAAATTAATGTCTATTTACCGTATTTTTAATGCCTATTTACATTATTCTTAATGCTTACTTGCCATATCCTTAATGCCTACTATCAACATCTTAAATGTCTACTTACATCATTCTAAATGCCTATTTATAATATTTTAGAAAATATATAATGGTCTCTTAAAGAGACCGTCTCTCACAAGAATTTGAGGAAAACTTATACATTAATGCCAAATGCAACTTATAAGACTTGTAACTTGTTTAATTCAACTTAAAACATTAAAAATAGTTTCGATATGGTGATTATAAATTTAATACTTAGTTCCTTATGATTTATAAGTTAAGTTAATTAATTAAAACAAGTTAGCTCTAGAAATTAGTGTAGAATTCAATTTGATGCATCCATAAAAGGGTTTAAAGAAGAGTCTAATATAAAATTTAGCAAATGAGTATTTTTTCAAAAGTTCTCATAAATCTTTTGTTCACACAACAAACCTAAATTAATACGCCCAAATTCCCCTTATTCTATCAATCAAAATCTAAATATGGGTCAACACCTATTAAGTTTAATCATTTTTCTTCCTAGCTTGTTCATGTTAAACTTTAATACTCCTACTATCTTATTCATATAACTTTAATTTAAATATGGGTTATTTTCGAATTGTTAATTTTGAATGGAGTTAGTTTCAGATCGGACACTTTGGGTTTCGAATAGGTTCAGATTGACCTAACGGGTTATTATTTAATTTTTCATGGGATATAACACTTTTTTAAACAGCTGCACAACCTAACGGGTGCAACCCTACTTGGACTCAAACAACGATTTTTAACTAATATCTTGGATTCTGTCATTTATCGAGTTCAAATAAAAAAATTTGGATTTTGACCTAATTTTTTCGGTCGTGTTTCGAATCAATTTTCCGGTTGAAATCAATTTTTTCGAGTCTAACTTTAATGCTTTGTAGATGTTAAAATCCATCTAATTTTTCCCGAGTCTAACTTAAACGCTTTGTAGATGTTTAAATCCATCTAATTTGAAACAAACTATATAGTTTCTCCTATTCTTTCTACTTTGAAGATCTTCACTAATTAATTTTATCTATATCTATAACTAATACTAAAACAAAACACTACTGATGACATCACTTATCAAAATTGCTTACGTGTCATTCTCACAATAAAAAAATTTCCTCCAAAACTTAAAGATGATGTCATTGTATTATATCTTTGACTTTACTAATTTTTAATTTTAGTTTTTATGTCACATCTTTTAATGTATTAGAAAGTCATAAAAGTATATTTTATTTTATTTTTTTTCAAGTTTTTTTTGTAAAATCTTTATAATGTTTTTCATTAAATGAGCTAGTATAGGATATTTTGAAATGGTTAAAACATAAAGCTGTAAATTTTTTTAATTTTTTGTTCATATAAATATGTCAGATGTTTCTAATAAAGCTGTGCATCGCATGGGCATAATCTAGTAATTTATACACAAATTATTGTGAAAGACGGTCTTTTCAAATAATAATTAATGTGGCCTTGTTTTGAGTTCAACTCTTAAAAGATAGTCTCTCACAAGAGTACCTGAAATTTAGATTTCAATATTGATCTATAAGGTACAATATCTTATTTAATTCTTGTTAATGCAAATATTAGTAATGTCAAGATTTTTTTTCATAAAGATAAAGAATTACATGTATTATAGCTAAAATTATTATTTTATGCAGGGTTTCTTCTATTTGGAGGTAAAATTGACCGTTTTTTCTCTAGTCCTCCCTATACAGGAAGTACAGGGATGGATTGTTGGTAAACTTTTCTCACCCAAATTCTACTCTCGAGCGGGATATTGGGAATGGTGATGATGAATAGCTAAAATATTTTTAAAAAATGAGATTAATGTTTCATCACTTGTGGGACCCGTTTAACCAAACCATTCAACTAAGTATCAAGTTCAAAGAAAAAGTCCAAAATAAAAAAATAAAAAATTAAAAAAATAAAAAAAAAAACTAAAAAAGAAGCTAACTATCTCACCAATCTCAAAATCATTCTCCAATCTCCTCATCTATAAAATCCACATTTCCGCTTCTCACAAACTCGTTGCCAACATCTAATCTTAGCAACCATACGTTTTTTCTCTTCCCCAAACTTAAAAAAAACATGCTATCTATTTCCTCCTCAACAACCACCACCTCCTCCGTGGGTCCCACCAATCGTACTCGTCAATGTCCAACCTCTCTCTCTCCACCCTCGCTCTTCTCTCTATCTCGTCGCAACACTCGAAAAACCCTTCGTGTTCGATACAATCGTGCTACTAATTCCAACACGGCCGTGTCATATGGCACGGCCGTGTCATATGGCACGGCCGTGTCGGCCCGTGCAAGTAACGAACATATCCTTGATCCTGCTAACGTAAGAGATGTTAAGCTTAAAATTGCAATCATTGGGTTTGGAAACTTTGGTCAATTCTTAGCTAAGACGATTGTTAAGCAAGGACATCGTGTCTTGGCTTACTCACGTTCCGACTACTCCCGTGCTGCTAAGGATATCGGCGTCGAGTATTTCAGCGACGCCGATGACCTTTGCGAGGAGCATCCCGAGGTTAGTTTTTATGCATACAATTTAATATTTCAAATAATTAATCAAAGAAAAATTAACAGGAATAATATAATTTTTTGCTTATTTTTCTACAATAATACTAACTTTTGAATAACCATAAATAATACTCCTCCTATTCTTCTAATTAGTTCTATTTGATTTTTCACCAATTTTTATGTGCGTAAATAGAAATGAGACTAATAGAGTAACTTAACCCTATTTAGAAATGAGACTAATAGGGAGAATAGGAGGGAGTATCAATTTTAGGGAGTGTTTTCCAAGAATATCTCTAATATGTTTATAGGAGATTATATGACAAAAAAATTGGTAAATTAGTTAATAAACTAAATTTTTTTATTATTTTAGGAAAAAATCTTCTGAAGTTAGTGTTATTCATGGTTAATCAAATTGGCATTATTGTAGGAAAATTAATAAAATATTGTATTATTCACGTAATTTTTTCAATAATCAAAATGAACTTACAAAATAAAAGAAACGTAATTGAAGATTTTTTATTAATTATTTCTTTTTAAAATAATTATTTCTTATAAACAATTTCTTTAGAAAATATATTAATATGTAGCTATTAATATTTTTTGAAGTGATGTGGTTGGTGGGTGGGTATATCCGTAATATGTTTGTATTTAATTATTTATATATACTTCTATATGTTTCTTAATAATAATTTAATAAATGATATGCTAGCTTGTGAGTTGTGCGTTTCTTATGTGGGTTTAGTAGGTTGAAATGAATAGAATATGTTCAATTCATGGAGTTCAACTTTGGATGCTTCATGTAATTTTAGATTACATTGTTATATGGACCGTATATATATATATATATATATATATATATATATATATATATATATATATATATATATATATATATATATATATATATATATATATATATATATATATATATATATATTTTAAAGAAAAATAAAAGCTAAATAAAGAAAATTAGCTTATTAGTGAATAAAATTAATATAATATACACACAAATACTTGTAAAATGACGGATAAAGTGAAAAGCAGGAATTATTAATAACCTCATTTTATAACCAAATATTTTTAATAGTGGTAAAAGTAAAGATAAAGGTAAAGGCCATTTTCAATATCCTGCACAAGGCAGGGTCCGAGTGGGTTTTTTTTCCTGAAAGACGCGGACAAATCATACCCGTTCACCTAAGGAGAGAATAAAGAGAGATGCGCGCGGTCAAGAAACCCCCCACTTGATACCTGCGCCCAGTAAAAAAAAGTTATTTCTTTTCCACTTCGCAAAATGTGAATGATAATTTCGCCTTTTGTTCATCCTCATCAAATATTTGTCTTCTTTATCTTTTTTTTCTCCATCAAAATATATAAATAGCTTTAATATTTTTAGTTTAACTTTTATTTTTCCACAAATACTTATCTTGCCATGTACTTATTATTATTCTAGTTGTTTTTAAACTCCCTATAACCCTATTAGCTTTGGCCATACTTTAACCAAGATTCTTTATGTATTATAGCTTATTACTAGATTATGTTATAATTATAACTAATCACTTAATTTAACAAATATTGTATAATTAAGTGGATATTGCTATTATAATTAATAAAGTGAAGACCTAAGGTAATCATTACTTGTTATATATTGTGGAGATTTTAAATTTGAAAAAGACATGGAAATGGCTTTTTTCTCTTTTTCAAAGATGAGTAAAGACTAAAGAGACAACTTGATATCAAGGGCCCAAGACTTACATATTAGATGTACTAACTATGGTTGGTGAAAAGGGTTTTATTTGTGTTAATTTGGACCATTTATTTTTTTATTTGACTATTTTTCCTAAGCAAAAGACAAATTAATTTATAAAAAGTTTAATTTCATTGTTAAACTCAATTTGGTCAATTTTTTCATCATTATTTTTAATTTTCATGCAATATTTTATGTGTCGGCTACTTCTTCATAAGAAATACTAGACTAATGACCATGACCATTTTTTACTTTTCAATTTTTATTTCAGGTGATCCTTCTATGCACTTCGATCTTATCTACTGAAAAGGTCCTTCGCTCGCTGCCCCTCCACCGCCTCCGACGATCCACTCTCTTTGTGGATGTCCTTTCGGTGAAAGAGTTTCCTCGCTCTCTCTTCCTCCAAGTTCTTCCTAAGGATTTTGATATCCTTTGCACCCATCCAATGTTCGGCCCTGATTCGGGCAAAAATGGGTGGGGTGGACTCCCATTTGTTTTCGACAAAGTTCGGGTTGGATCAGATCCTACCCGAACTCATAGAGTCGAGACATTTCTAAACGTATTTAGAGATGCCGGGTGTCGGATGGTTGAGATGACATGTGCCGAGCACGACAAGCACGCGGCGGGGTCCCAATTCATAACCCACATGATGGGCCGGGTTTTGGAGAAGTTGGGCCTAGAAAACACACCAATAAACACAAAAGGGTATGAAAGTTTATTAAATTTGGTGGATAATACAGCAAGGGATAGCTTTGAGCTATTTTATGGGTTATTTTTATACAATAAAAATGCAATGGAACAATTGGATAGAATGGATTGGGCATTTGAGATGGTAAAAAAACAACTTTCTGGGCATTTGCATGATCTTGTTAGAAAACAATTGATGTTAGAGACTAATAATGATCAAATTAATGCTCAAAAAATGGACACATTATTGCTTCCTTCTCCAGATAATGATCTTACTCAGCAGGAATTTCTGGCTGTTAATGGAAGTAGGTTATCTTCATAGTTTTAACAAATTCAACGACAAAACAGAACTATGAGTTCATCTGGCGGTTTAAAGTTTAAGAAATTCGACTACAAACAGAATTATGACTTGATCTGGTGGGTAAAACTTTTCTTTTACAATGTTATATTATAAGTTCGATTTTCACCAAAGATGACTTTGACCTATTGCCCATAAGAGATTGTCTTTACCTCAAAATAATTAAAAAAAAATAACAAAATATAACCAAATTATCTATTATTTAAGGTATTGGGGTCTAAGAATAATTGGTTTTGTTTATTTTTTTGTATCTTTTTCAGTTATTAAAATTAATGTCCATTGTAGAGTGATAATGTGTAGCTATTGTGTAATAGTGATGATGTATTTATGTTTTAGTTAAGTGGTATTATTAGGTAACTAAGCTTGTAAATGACAAAATAAATGTACATGAGCTTTTTTGTACTTAGTAATTAAAAGTTTGTTGAATTAATCTAATTTGATATAAATATTCAAAATCAATTATAAATGTATCCGTTGGTGCTTATTTACTACCCAATATTTGAGTTTGTAGTCAAACTCAATGAAATTTAAAGGTTTAATTATGTGTGTGGATTTGAGTTCATATTAGCTTTTTAAAGGACAAAGCATTAAATGAGGATTTTAAAGAATAGTGCAAGTATAGTGCTCCACCTGCTTAAAATTATTAGACTGAAGTGTATAGACTGAAGTGTATAAAAAAAGTGAAATAAAAAAATCATTGAATAAAGTTGGTAGATGAAGGTAATTAATATTCCCTTAACTTATGCCTTGTGGCATAGGTTAGACAAACCGTTGATGATAATACGTGGGTCAACTATTAACTTAAGTTTTTGGTTGAGATGGTTCCTTAACATGACATCAGAAGTTAACGTAGAGGACACCTATAAAACTAGAAAAATGATTTAAAATTTTTAATAATGGGTTGTAGCCGACTCTACCAGAGAAGACCCACGTTAGTGTTGATAAAGACAATTCCCCAAGGACCAATCAAATATGATATATCATAATCATCATCATCATCATCCAACCCAGTATATCCCGCTCATAGAAAACTATGGGCAGGGTCTAGGAAGGGAAGGACGGCGGCAACTCATACCCGTAAGGAGAGCACGGCCAAAAGAAAGGAGTCCCCCGGCTCCGAGAAGATAGAGAATAAGATTAATATGATATATTATAAGATGAGACATAAAAATCACCTCATTCATCGTTTTCCTAGTATCGTAATTCTAACCGAATATCCTACTATTAAACAAGAACTTATCTTTGAATTGCATCGAACTTCATTTAAGAGTTCGATCATCCCCATTGAATAACTTCATTTTATTCTTGTAAGATGAGAATCTACTATTACCTCTAAGCAAATCCTAAGACAGTGTGTTCAAGCTAAGAGCTGTTGAACATTTAGTGTCTAATAATCCTAAGTTAATAATCACTAAGTACTACTAAAGTAGTGAGGCAATATGTATTGATATACCAAGTCCAAAAGGAGTTCAAAGGATAGGACAAAACGGAAATAAGGAAAACCAAGTCAACACAAAAAGCCGACTCGACTTTCCTTTGTTTGAGACTAAAGCCGACTCGACTTTAGTTTCTGGAAAGTGGGATTTTATCCAGAAGGAAAAGCCGAGTCAGCTTTCCTAGGTAATGGTCAGACCGCCGACTCGGCGGCTGATGCTGTATATTATCGTTGGCTTTTCTTTGATCTTTGAATTGATTGCATTGGATTCCTTTTCTTAATTCACTCTTATTCAGAGGTTACAAAGGATTTAAAAGGTGAATAATGCTCATGAATGTCATGGATTAATGGCATTAATTTGGAAGATCATCAATATGAGATCATTAAGGGCAGGGCCATATCTGGCCTAGGGCGGGTGGGGCAAAGGTCTAGGGCCCCATTTTTCAAAAATTATGTAGCTTTCCAAATCTAAAGTAAAACTTTTGCATTTCCTAATTTCTATGATGGTTTCAAGAAAAAATACAAAAGTTTTCAAATACTCTTTACAATTTGAAGAAAAAAAAGGAAAATTTACATATTTATCTGGATAATAAGGAAATTTAAAAGATATTTCAAAGTAATTAGAAAATTGGGATGAATTGGAGCATTCTAGAGCTTCAAGTTTTTTCTCTTGTTCTTTTCTATTTTCAATCTCGCCCTAGGCCACCGAAAGTTTAGGAACGGGCCTGATTAAGGGTGGTTATTGTGCCATGACCCTTAGGTTGTATTCTTGTACTATAAATAAGGGTCTTTGGTGATGAGTTGAGTACACCAATTTTCTGAAATTTTCAACTCTATTCTCTCATTTAATTTGCTTATACTTGAGAGAGTAATTAACTCTTGTCTAAGACTTTCATTTCTTATAATTCTCAAACACATTGTTGTTAATGTGGAAAGCATAATTTAGTTATTTTGTGTATATTTAGTTTATTACATTACCGTAATTATAGCCCTTAGAATATTTTGTTTCCTTAATTACAATGTAATCTCTTGTATATATTGGGGCATTTACCCATGGAATAATACACAGAAAACATATTCCAAAATCTAATTTCGCAGTATTTTAATCTTCATGGTATCAAAGCCGACGGTGTTTTCCGGGACCGGCAGCACCTCGGTTATCATCACATACCTTTAAACCAACCAAAACAAACCAGAACAGTAACCCACAAAATGGCCGAAAATACAGTGAAAACAAACCAGTCTTACGAAACCCACAAATTGATCTACCCAAAAACGATTTACCCACAACCCGAAAAGGTGGCCGGAAATCGGCTAAATCTCATTTAGACAACCGGAACAATGGAGGATTTGGAATAATGGTTCCAGATGTTGCAAAACCCAAAAACAAAAACTAGCCTTACAGAGGGCTTGATTAAAATCCCAAAATCAGAACCCTTAAGATATCAAAACCATACCGGAATATACACCACCGGCGTTTTTGGTGGTGTCTCATCATCGGAATCGAGTTCCTCAGAGTTTGGAGAATGTGAGCTTCAGGGGCGGCAAGCCGCCACCAGGACACCGGCAAGCCGGACCGGCGGCAAGGCCTACCAAGCCACCGTGAAACCACCATCATCATTATACTATCAGAGGGATGTAGCAAGCCTTGGAAACGAAGGAGAAGGAAGAAATGTTGCTGAAATTACAGTGACAAACAAGGAAGAAAGAGAAACGGCAAACACATCAAATGAGGAGAGAGAGGAAACTTACCCTAACCATACATATATACCCACCAAAACCCTAAACTCTTTTTTTACCTTAACCCATAAAAATTCCAAACCCAATACCTTTCACTCCACCCATGAAAATTCTAAGCCCACGGTTTTTGGCCCAATTTCCAAACCCAATTTTCCCAATTTCCCTAAAAAACCGAATGGGCATCCTTCTAAAGGACCCACGGTTTTTAGCCCAATACCACCAAAAACAAATTTAACCCAAAATATTTCCACTACTCTTTTAAGTCTTAAAAATAAAAATACAACCCAGTGGATATTTGATTGCGGGGCGACTGACACTATGACGTTTGACCCTCGAGATCTCATATCTACGCATTCCACTACCCGAACTCACATCCAAACAGCTAATGGGGCATATGTGCCGGTTGATCGAGCTGGATCTGTCAATATAACACCCTCTTTTCAAATTAAAAATTGTTATTGAATTGTACTGTTCTCTTAACCTCTGATGGGTGTATTGTGCAGGATGCTCGGACGGGGAAGATTGTTGGGTGTGGTACTGAACGTGATGGACTCTACTATGTTGATGAGGCAATTCAAACTGGATGTTCGATGCTTGCTCACGGTACTCCTGCTCACCAATTGTGGACTTGGCACCGTCGTTTGGGTCACCCATCTTTAGGTTATCTAAAACGACTATTTCCTTCTCTTTACAATTGCAATGTGACTTTGGATTGTGAAACTTGTATTCTAGCTAAAAGCCACAAACATTCATATTTTCCTAGCACAACCCAAGCAAATAAACCGTTTGACCTAGTACATTCTGATGTGTGGGGCCCAGCCTCGAATACTACTTCCCATGGTTTTTCATATTTTGTGTCATTTATTGATGATTGTACTCGTATGTGCTGGGTATTCTTTCTGAAACACAAATCTGAAGTCTGTGATGTTTTTATTAAGTTTTATAACATGGTCCTCACTCAATTTCATACCCGCCTTAAGATTCTCAGATCTGACAATGGTGGTGAATACAGATCCCTTGAAATGAAACATTTTTTTACTAATCATGGTCTCATTCATCAAACTACATGTCCTGATACTCCACTACAAAATGGGGGTGGCAGAAAGGAAAAACCGTACCCTTCTTGAGATCACTAGAGCTCTCATGTTTGAAGCTCACATGCAAGCTCATTTTTGGCCCGAAGCCATTGCCACAGCTACATATCTTACCAACCGACTTCCTACCAAGTCTCTAGACTTCAAAACACCTCTTGCTACCCTAAGTTCCTTTCATACCATTCCCTCGTCCCATTCTCTTCCCCCACGCATTTTTGGATGCGTAGTTTATGTTCATCTTCCATCCCGAGCCAGAACCAAACTTGAACCCAGGGCTGTCAAATGTATCTTTGTGGGATATGGGGTATCACAAAAGGGGTATCGTTGTTATGATCCTTTGCAGGAAAAGATATACACCACTATGGATTATGATTTCTTTAAACATTCCTGTTATTATACCCAGCGTCGATCTCAGGGGGAGAGTGTGAGTGAGGATCTCAGCTGGTTAATTTGTCCCTCGGTTGATAGTAGAGAACCAAAAGAGCAAGTTAGTAACACCGCCGAAGTTGCAACTGAAAACATAGTGGATTCATCGCCTCAGACTATCTCTATCCCCGAGCATCCTTCTATTGAGCAAGAAGAGGTAACTATAGATCCTTCTCCTTCTATTGTTGAAGTTTCTAATGATGATATTGTGGCAAGTGTTGATAATGTTCCCAGGATATATGAGTTGCCTCCTAAAAGCACACGAGGCGTGCCTCCCCGGAGGTACGATCCAGAGTTTGAGTCACAAAGATCCCGGTATCCTATTGATAAAGGTGACAATGCACAGCTATCACAAACGACTGTGGCTTTCAAAGCTGCTCTTGATTCTAGTTCCCTTCCGAGAAATACAGAAGAAGCTCTCTGTGACCCGAAATGGAAGAAAGCTGTGGAGGAAGAAATCTCGGCCCCTTCAGAAAAATAAAACATGGGAAAAGTGTGTAGTACCAGGAGATAAGAAAACTGTTGGCTGCAAATGGGTGTTCTCCATTAAGTATCATGCAGATGGGACTATTGAAAGATATAAAGCACGGCTTGTTGCAAAGGGGTACACTCAGACATACGGAGTAGACTACTCAGAAACCTTCTCACCGATGGCGAAGATTGATACTATTCGTGTTTTATTCTCTATAGCAGCAAACAAGGATTGGCCCCTACATCAATTCGATGTTAAAAATGCCTTTCTACATGGGGAAATTGAGGAAGAAGTCTATATGAAACCGCCTCCGGGTTTCTCTGATATATATGGTCCAGGCGAGGGATGTAAACTCAAGAAAGCTCTATATGGTCTAAAACAATCACCAAGAGCATGGTTCGGAAGGTTCACTGCAGCTATGAAGCGATTTGGGTACCGGCAGAGCAACTCAGATCATACACTATTCCTTAAGAAAAGAGGAGAACGAATCACTTGTCTTGTTATATATGTTGATGACATGGTCATTACTGGAGATGATAGAGAAGAAATTGAGGAGCTAAAGAAAGCATTGTTTCGGGAGTTCGAGATGAAAGATCTTGGAAACTTGAAATACTTCCTTGGGATTGAAGTTCTAAGATCGAAAAAGGGGATATTCATCAATCAAAGAAAGTATATCCTAGACCTGTTAGCTGAAACAGGAATGGTTGACTGTAAATCGGCAGATACTCCGATGGTTATGAATCATGGGCTTCAGATTGTTGAAGGAGCAGAAATGGCAGATCAATATCTATATAGGCGAATGGTTGGGAAATTGATCTACTTATCACACACAAGACCCGACATTGCCTATGCAGTAGGAGTGGTCAGTAAATTCATGCATCATCCTCAAGTTGATCATATGGAAGCTGTGGTAAGAATTCTAAGATACTTGAAGGGAACGAGCAACAAGGGAATCCTGTATTCAAAGAACGAGCATCTTGATCTTATATGCTACACTGATGCAGACTGGGCTGGTGACCGGGATGACAGGAAATCAACGTCAGGGTATTTCACCCTTGTTGGAGGGAACCTAGTTACATGGAAAAGTAAGAAGCAGAAGGTCGTAGCCTTGTCTAGTGCTGAGGCCGAGTTCAGAGGGATAGCAAAAGGGGTCACTGAGATTCTTTGGGTTCGAAAGCTCTTAGAAGAGTTGAATTGTCGTCAGGAGCAAGCCAGCACTTTATACTGTGATATTAGAGCAGCCATCAGTATATCAGAAAATCCAGTTCAACACGATAGAACGAAACATGTTGAGATAGATAGACATTTTATCAAAGAGAAGCTGGAGAACGACATTATTCATATTCCACATGTTAAGTCAAAAGAACAACTTGCTGATATTCTCACTAAAGCTGTAGCTTTAGAAGCCTTCAATGATGCCTTATGCAAGTTAGGTGTCGGAGATCCCACGACCTAACTTGAGGGGGAGTGTGGAAAGTATAATTTAGTTATTTTGTGTATATTTAGCTTATTACATTACCGTAATTATAGCCCTTAGAATATTTTGTTTCCTTAATTACAATGTAATCTCTTGTATATATTGGGGCATTTACCCATGGAATAATACACAGAAAACATATTCCAAAACCTAATTCCGCAGTATTTTAATCTTCAGTTAAGTGGTATACTTTAAGTACTAAGAGTATATTGTGTTGTTTGTATCTCGTTGTGAATTTTCATTCATCAACCCAAGTTCCTTTGTGGGGGAAATATCACAAAAGGAAAGTGATCACACGCCTACAACAAGTATCAAGCTTCCGGGTAACAGTTGTCATTACAAACTTATCTTCAAGTTAAATTTAGCATTGTTATTGTAATTTCATTTTGTCATCAACAAAGGGATAATACAAATTCCCAATTGTAATTTGTATTTACATTATAAACTCGTAATAAGAGCCGCAGATAAAACAAGAAAATTTTATCCGCCAAGACTTATTATTTTAATAATTTAACTTTTTAATAATTTAACTTAACAACAAAGAAAAAACAAATATCAACTAACAAGTTAGTCAAAAAGCCAATTATATACTAACAACGACGTAGTTCTCTAAATGTCAAAAATTAAGAGCTTAAAAATAAGTGAATTCGTTGAAGGGTGATGGAAGCAACTTCTGAGAAGGTGTAATGTGAATGTGGAATTGTTATTAATATTATTATTAAGTGTTAAAATGGTGGACCTAATATTGTTAGGTCACATTGATTTAGTAAAACAATAATCATCAAGATGGCTGCTAATTTGGAACTTAGTATTATAATTTACAACAATGTAGACTGTAATTATTTATTTAGTTTTTGGGCTCACGTTATGTATGTGAATTATAGATTTTAAAATGAAATTAGATTGAATTATGATTTATTATGTGAAGTTAGAGTTTACTATCTTTTTAAAGTCCCCTCTTTGACTAAACTAGCTAAACTAGCTATCTCGGTCGAATTTTGTCGAATTTTAGGTTAGTTTATGTTGGCTACAAATTTAATCGAGTGCATATTTTGTTGGATAGTCTCATGACTTGATTTATGTCGGTTTAGTTACGGGTCAAAATTAATTCTAATGTATATCGAGTAATTACCACAATTTTTTTATCTTAGGTTAACTTTGATTCGGATCATTTAGTAATTGATTTACCACCGAAGAAGTTTTTTATTTAACTTCAAGAAAAAAAATGCAGTTACTGTTTTTTTTAGCTATCTTGTAGTGAAGACTAAATCTATGACCCATTATATATGTGAAATATGACGGACCTAAAGTCCACTCAAACCACTTATTTAACATGTGGTCTTTATACTATCTCAAATTTAGAAATAACATCGCGTGAATGGCATACACTACGTCCAACAACAACCTAATTAATGTGGTGTGACATTGAAAATTGTTAGCATTCATATTTGATATATACTTGTTTTAATACATATTTTAGAAAAAAGAAATAAATTATGAGAAATATTTATTACTTTTTTTTTTGAAATTAAACCTGTAAATTATATTAAATCAAGCTCGGCTAACGCCCGAAGGTTAGTCGGAAAAGGTTCCATACATACTTTTTCATTGGCTATCCCCGTATCCCATCTCGCTACCATATGAGCTAGTGTATTCCCACATCTACGAACATGGTTACAATCAAAATTTACAAAAATATCACTAAGAGCATACACAAGATCATATAGTGAGAATATAGGAGAAAAACCAGTAGCTTTCCTCTTGATAGTGTTGATTACTATTTGTGCATCACCCTCCAAAATGATCTTCTCATAGCCCATCCTATGTGCAACCTCTAAGGCGTAACACGCAGCTGCTGTCTCTGTTTCTTCAACACCCAAGTTGGCTCTCAAGACTCTCACAACTGCTACCAAAACCTTCCCTTCATGGTCCCTGAAAACTGCTCCCAACCCTCTCCTGCTGCTGCCATCAATATGCCCATCAAATTAGCTTTTATCCACCCTCTCAATGGGGGATTCCAACTCCTAGATGCTGGAGTAGTAGTGTGCCCAACCCAAACTTTGCTAGCATAGTCTTTATACTCCTGCAGTAGCTTTACAAAAGAAGTCGATAGTTCAGAGAAGTCACAAGATTTATTTTCCATAATAGTTCTGTTCCGCCCAAACCAACAACCCCAAGCAGACGCACATATCATAGTAATCATCTCCTTATCAGCCTTTTCACACAGCCATTCAAAACAATCAGCAAAAGAGCTCCTTGGAGCAGATTGATAACCCAGCAGCTGGGTGGTTTTGCCACATCGAACTGGACTGTTGGCAATCAAACATGGCATGGCACACTGTTTCATTTTCCACATTGCACCTCGAACAAATAGGGGAGGCCGTCATATGCCTATGGAAGCGCACATCATTAATTGGAAGTGAGTTCTTGCACGCCCGCCATAAGAAATGCTTTAATTTAGGCGGGCCATTCGGATTCCACACTCTATTCCACACTTTCCTATTCGAGCCTAAGCTGTTCAAATCGTGCCCCCTGAGAGGATCCCATCATCCCAAGCCAATAACCTGAGCGAACCACGTAGAGACCATGCTTAGTGTGACCCCAAAACAGAATATCCTCGTCGTGCTTGTGGGAGAGAGGAATTGTAAGAATGGCATTAGCTGACGTGAGGTCGAAATATTGCATTATTACATCCACATTCCACGTTTTAGCTTCTTGGTTTATCAAATCGCCTACACTGAAATTCTCGGTATCATCAAGGATAGGTGTTGGGTGGGTGAGCTTCCCATCAATGGTTACCCACTTTTGAGAGCACGCTTGAATAGACCATCCCGCATTTATTACTCGAGAGGAATCATTAAGAATTCAAGACTTTTTATAAGTTTTTATCAAAAGTATTGGTTTTTTACTGAAAAGTATTTCACAATCAGAAAAATTGTCCTCAATAATTTATTCTATTACCCATTACCTATAAATAATCCTTGAAATAGCTTGAGCAAAACTATCTGATCTGAAAAACCGATAATTCGATCCAATATCCAATTCGAATATTAGGATATCTAATTTGAATATTTGAATGTTTGAATATCTGATTTGAAATTGTAATTCAAATAAGATATCTGATTCGAAAATTTGTATATCAAAATTTGAGAATATTCGATAATTCGACATTTGACATTAGACATCAAATATGTCAATTTTTGGATATTTGATCTGAATGCATGTTTTAGATCGTATATCCGATTATGCTCACTCTGACATGGAAGTATATAGAGCTGAGATTTGGATAACTTTATGAGGTGATCAATGTGATGCATGGAGAGTGCCTTGAACAAGGCAAGAAGGTGCATAAGGAGGGTCTTGATTCATGTCTTGAACGAGGCAAGAGGAAGGAAGAAAGGTGCCTTCAACGAGGCAGACCACACAAAGAAGTCTTCAAATGATATGGATATGGTGCTCATCAGAGCATATATAGTACTCGCTCGAGCACAAATGGTGCTTGTTAGAGCATATATGGTGGTCGTCTGAGCATCTTGATTTATGCCAAAATAAGAAAATCTATTTTAAGCTTGCTTGGTAAAGAAGTCTTGGACCTTTGGGCTACTGTTATTCAAACTTGTATATGGGTTATAAAAGGACACTAAATTATATTGGCATGTATGTGAGAACCTAATACATAGAAGCAACTAGGGTGGATTGCTAATGGAGTTTCTTCTTTGTATTAGACCGTATTTTCATTAAACGTGGAACTTTGTGCTTCAAGGTGTGGAAGGTTGTTTTATTAATGTAATGTAATTTTTTTTTTCTTTGCTCTATTTCTTATTGATTTTCACTAAAAAGAAGTCTTTATCTTTTCATTTCAAAGTTCAATTTGCTAAAGTGATTAGTGCAAAAGGAAATATAATAACTAATTTTCAAATATTGACGTTTTCTTAGTATAAGGTAAAGGTAAAGGACCTTCCCGATATCCCGGACAAGGCAAGGTCCAAGTGGGGGTTTTCTTTTTCCTTGAAAGATGAGGACAAATCATACCCGTACCCTCAAGGAGGGAGTAAAGAGAGATGCACGCAGTCAAGAAACACCCAATTGATACCTGCGCCCAGTAGGAGTCGAACCCCAAATCTTCTGCTCTACATGCAAATGCTCTATCCATTGAGCCACAAGCGCTTTTGTTATAAAAACCATTAATTTATCAAATATAAGGTCTTGAACCTAAATAATTGTGGCAAAGACCCAACAATGAAGAAACAAAGCCAATTAGACATTGTAGTGAAAGAACTATAAGGAGACATCACATACGTATTTTAGAGTTTTGATTTATTCCTTTTCGTTTTCCTACACTCACTTTTCTTTCACCCCAACCTTTTTATATTCACTTAATCACTACTCATTTATATTTATGTATGATTTATTTATTCAGTTATTTATTTTAATAGTTCGACTCCAGTTAAGTTTGTGTTGGAAATTGCAAGTAACATATTTTACACATAATTATTATCATTCATTGCTTTCTTTGTAGGGTTTTGTTATTTGGGGTCTCTTCGACCACATTTCTCCTACCTTTTCTTTAGAGGGGTATGAGTATGGATTATTTGCTACTGTTAATCTCAAACACTGCCACTATATGAGAACTGCGTATGAAAATATGATATAGTACGATATAAAAGGAAAATTACTACTGTATTAGAAACTTTAACTCAATTATTAAGTGGAAAATCATTCTAAAACATTTTGAAAATAAATAGTATACTGGATCAGCCCAATAAAAATGGTCTCACCATGAGACCGTCTCATTTAAGAATTAGTGTTCTGAATTTGATTGGGGACTCCCTTCTCATTAACTTTAACTTAAAATTTAAATGACTTGCTGTTGTGAATGGGCTTAGTGTTTAAGAGTAGAAACAAGAACAATAAGATGGCAAAGAAAGAGAACCAAAACAGAGCAACAAAGAAAAGAGCACACAACACAAGATGTATGAGGTATATTAGGATACCTCCCCCTCAAACCAAGTTTCTTATCATTAATATAAACCACAATACATTAATGACTCAACTCTAATGCTTAAGAACACACTCTTAAAGACTAAGTTTGAAGCTCACCTTCAAACTCCCTCAAAATACATAAATAAGATAAAAGACTCCTTTGGTTCACTCAACCTTAGTTTTAATCTTATCTATGCTTCTCTTAATGATTGAAGAGTGTTTAGGGCTCTTATATAGACCCTAGAACATTCTAGAATCCCATAGTACAAGTGTGCTTGGAGCCCAAGCAAAACCGAGCAAAAAACGCACCAAACAAAAATAGTACACTGACGCGATCAGAGAGATTCTGGACCAGGCGCTCGGTCGACCGAGCTTGGTCGACCCGGTCGAGCGGGCCTTTTCACCTTGCTGCCAGCTTCTGGATGGGTCGAGCCACATTGCTCGACTGCTTCCCCATTGCTCGGTTTGCTCGAGCACCCTTTAAGACACTCCCATCTTGACTCTTGGCTTCACCAAGCCACCCCAAGCCTCCTTCATCATCAATTACCTCATGAATTGACCCGAAACGCAAGCTCTCATACCTCCTTTCACTTGCCACCTCGTCCTCAAACGTGCAAGCTAGAGCGTACCCAACTAGATGATCAAAATCACCTCCATCACAATGAGATTTCGGGCTTGACTCAACAATCTCCCCCTCAAGCCCAAATCTCTTACCACCATCAATTGACCCCTCTTTGGATGACTTGTAAACACTCTTGTGGCCTAAACAACCACCATCAACTTGAAGCACATACAAGTTGTTCCTATTCCTTCTCCCCATCGGGCCGGAGCCCCATCGGAGCCCCGGATCCAACCCTTAATTTTAAGGGTTTAAAGTGGAGCGGGTTGTATATGGAGCGGGCTACAAACGGGCCTTATTTAATATACAAGGGGCGGGCTGGATAAGGGTTTAAAGTAAGATTTCTAATATTTGTACCCGCATTTAATATGCTGTCTTTTTGCTGTGATATTATGAAGGTAGTAACAAACCCCAAATAACTCATGTCTCTAAGGTTCTAATAATTAAATGTTGTTCTTTTTATAATCACTTTCTTTGTAAGTTAATTTATTAAATTCATTGGCATCAAAAAAAAAATTTATTAAATTCATCATCAATTAATGGTTGTAAGTTTATGGTGGATATATTATTTAGTTGAATGATAAATTTGATGGTGGAAAAGTGGAGATCATATATATAAAAAATTATTAAAAGAAAGTTAGTGGAAAAAATTTGGAAATTACGACTATTAAATTTTTTTTTTATAAAGTTAGTGGGAAACATGTGAGGCTCATAAGTAATATAAATATACTTCCTCAGTTTCATATTACTTGCACCATTTTCTTTTTCACACTCCCCAATGTACGAATTTAATTTTTAATATCTCTAATCATACTTATCGAAAAATTATAAAAACTCAAAATTAATAAACTTTGAATCGAAACGATTCAAACAAGATCTCATATGACTATAATTTAACTTTTAGATTACCGACAATATAAAAGTCAATTTGCTTGATGAATAGTATTGTAGTCAACAATGTTGCAAGTAAAAAAAACGGAGGAAGTATATTAAAATGAAATTAATATAAATATATATTAAAATGAAATTAATGGAAGATACATGTGAGGCCCGTAAGTAAATTTCATCTTATTTTGTTATAATGTTGTGTACGAGTAGTTTTTTTATTCAATAAAAAAGTACTTATATTCATACCAACAAAAATATGAAGCATAACATAAAAATGATTGAGGTAAAAAAAATCAGTTACATAGCATTTGAGCAAAATATTTATTTCTTATTTTTATTCAAATGTAGCAACATTCGACAGTTTCTTTTGCACAAGTACTTCGAAGAGACAAATATATTAGTAGTATTATTTAATCTCTAGTCAGATACTAATATTTTATTGCTTTTTATTAATAATTGAAGTAAAATAGAAACGGGTCGGGCTGGATCGGATCGGGCCTATTGAGCCCAGCCCGTTTAAGCCCACATTCATTTTTTCATAGCCCGGCCCGGCCCGGCCCGTTTTCAATTGAATCCGGCCCGGCCCTTATCCGCCCCATTGCACAGGCCTACTCCCCTTGATGACTTTCACCAAGCCTCCACTAGCCTTGAAAGTGCATCCCTTTGATTCCAACCTACCAAGTGATATGAGGTTCCTCTCAAGCCTAGGAATATACCTCACATCACCTAATCTCCTCTTGACACCTCCATGTGTCACAACCTCAACTTCTCCCTTACCTTCCACCTTCACCCTCTCATCATTAGGTAAGGTCACAAGGCCTCCATCAAAAAGTCTAAGCCTAGAAAACTTTTTCCTCTCACAACACACATGAAATGAGGCCCCGAAGTCAATCAGCCAATCCTTCGTATGAGCCATTCCCCCATCCACTAGAAGTGCTCCCTCATACTCCTCCTCATCCACAAAACCTAGAGCGGCGCTCCCGCTATTCTCACCATCTCTTCTTCCACCTCTCACCTCATTTGCTCTCTTGAGGTCTTCCTTCATATCCTTGCACATTGATTGAATGTGCCCTTTCCTCTTACAATAGTAACACTCCTTGTTACTAAAGTCATTCCTCACTTGGCCCTTCCCCTTTGCTTGATTCCGATCTCTAGATCTTCCCCTTGAGCTTTCCCCAAATAGAGCTTCACCATAACCCTTCTTCTCATCCCCTTCACCATGCCTCACCATGAACCTATCATTTTCTCTCACCGCCAAGGCTTGATCAAAAGTGATTGTGTCCTTCCCAAGAAGCAAAGCTTGAACTACATTCTTGTAGCTATTTGGAAGAGAAGCTTAGAGTAATAGTGCCTTCTCCATATCCGAAAGCTTCTCATCGGCATTCAACAATTGGCACACCAATTGGTTGAATGTATTGATATGATCTTGCATACTTGTATCCTCCTCCTTCATGAGTTGATACAACTCCCATCTCAAGCACAACTTGTTGGTCAAAGACTTCGAAGCATACACCGCTTGAAGCTTTTCCAACAACACACCGGGGTCGGTCTCATCCAAGTAGACTAGTGGAAAAATCTCTATTTGCTGCGGGCTTTTTATGGATATGGGCTGCGGTTTTGTCTCGCAGCCCTTGGAGTAGCAGCAAATAAGAAAATGTTATTGGCTGCGGACATTAAAACCGCAGCCCTTTAGTCATTTTTTCAAAATAAAAAAAAAAAACCATGGGCTGCGGACATATACAAGAACCGCAGCCCTTTAGTCATATTAAAAAATAAAAAAAAATTCAAAATCTGAAAATGAACAAATATTCAAGATCTAATTAAACGAAAATGAAAAAACAACAATAACACCCAGAATTAAACGAAAATACATCCAGAATCGAAGAAAAATTAAATGAAAATACATCCAGAATCGAAGAAAAATTAAACGAAAATACATCCAGAATTAAACAAAAATACATCTAGAAAATCTTCAATCTAAAATACATCCAGAAAATCTTCAATCTAAATACATCCACGAAAATACATCTAGAATTAAACGAAAAATTACATAAAGAATCTTCAATCTAAAATCTAAAATCTAAAATCTAAAATCTAAAATCTAAAATCTTGACAGAAAAACGAAAATCTTTACCAGAAAAACGAAATAAACCCACGAAAATCTTCAAAATCTTCAAGGGAGGCGCAGATCTTGACAGAAAAATGAGGCGCCATTGATGATGAAGAATGAGCCGCCGTTTGTTAGGGTTTTGAAGATTAGAAAGTTTTTAAGGTTAGAGTTTGTTAGAGTTTGTTAGAAAGTTTTGAAGATTAGAATTTGTTAGGGTTTCGAAGATTAGAAAGTTTTGAAGGTTAGAAAGAGACGGTTTGTTAGGGTTTCGAAGGCGCCATTGATGATGAAGAATGAGGCGCCGTTTATTTGTTAGGGTTTTGAAGGTTAGAAAGATTTGAAAGGTTTTGTTAGGTTTTGTTAGGCGCCGTTTTATGTAAGGTTTATTAGGAATTCGTGGGCTGGGCTTCGCTTTTAAGGGCTGCGGACATACCCATAAACCGCAGCCCCTTGATAATATTTTTTTTCCTTAATTGTCTTATATATTTTAGAATGGTTAAGGGCTGCGGACACATAAAAAACCGCAGCCCTTTCTTTATCATACTTTTTGAAACACATTTGGGCTGCGGTTAAGGGTAAAAACCGCAGCCTTTACTAATTTTTTTTTCCAGATTTTTATTACTCATATTGGCTGCGTGTGCCTAAAAACCGCAGCCAATAAGCAGCAGCCAATAGCTTTTTTTCCACTAGTGTTATACTTAATCTCGGGTGCAATAGCAAGCCTAACGGAACTCACCGCCTTCTTCTTCATTGCCACCCATTTCCCTTCATCCATGGTTGTGGGCTTACTCTTCTCAAGAGCCTCATCAATCCCTTGTTGCACCAACAAATCCATTACGGTGCTCTTCCACACCGAAAAGTTCATCTTCCCATCAAACATGGGTATGTTAAACTTTGTACCATCACCCATCTTGTTTCTCTACCCAAGACTCAAACTTTTACCCACAAAACAACCCACAAATCTTACCTAAAGCTCTGATACCAATGGTTGCGAATGGGCTTAGTGTTTAAGTGTAGAAACAAGAACAATAAGATGGCAAAGAAAGAGAACCAAAACAGAGCAACGTAGAAAAGAGCACACAACACAAGATGTATGAGGTATCTTAGGATACCTCCCCCTCAAACCAAGTTTCTTATCATTAATATAAACCACAATACATTAATGACTCAACTCTAATGCTTTAGAACACACTCCTAAAAACTAAGTTTGAAGCTCACCTTCAAACTCCCTCAAAATACATAAATAAGAGAAAAGTAGTTTTTTATACGAGAAATTGGACCGATGATAATTTAAATTACTTGCAAATTGATTCTTTTCTCAATTAAAATAAATGTAGTTTTTCTTAAATTAACTCTCACTTAGTCTTTCTATTAAACTTAGTGTACCTTGTATCTCAAAATAATAACTTAATGACTTTAATGCTGCTGCACAGTAGTTATTTATGCACTTAGCCCTTTTTAGTTCACATTCTTGCAACCTTTTTGTTTATTCTTGCTTTTTCTTAGCCTAGATTGTTCTAAATATTTTCTAGAGTATAATTGTCTAGAGTTCTACACATTTTCTAGATTATAATTGCCTAGATTTCTCTATATTTATCTAGATTTATTTTTGTAACACTCACCAAAATCTAAATAATATAGTAATTTAAAAAAAAATCTAGTACAAATAATCTTGAGCCAATATTAATGTTTCTGTCATGAACGCTTGTCAATCTCGAAACTTGTCTTTGCTTCCAATGACGCTCTTGTCGCCAACTACACTTGTCTTTTTATATCTTCTGATCTTGTTGTTGGTAGTTAGTACCTTTGATGCCAAATGTTTTTCTCCAATATTTCCTTACAATTTTTCTTATTTTTTCTCTTTAGTTAGTGCTCATGTCTCCAAATTTTTATAATCTTTTTATAAATCTTAATTTCTCAACTTTCTATTTTTTTTAATTTCTTCAAATTCTTTTATTAGTCCCATGTCATTAACAATCTCCATAATTTCTTCTTCTATATCTTTTAATTTTTTTTTGTCATTTATTATATTAATGCTTATGCCATTAATGTCCTCCATTTTCATATTAATGTTAGTGCTCATGTCACTAACTTACTTAATTTATTAAATTTTCTTTTCATCTTTCCATTTTATTTTTTTTCTTAGTATATTCTTCAAAACTATCAAACTACTTACCACACTCTTATCGTGGTTCTTCAATCCTTTCTTTGATTGCTTTATCGTACTTTATTCTCGGCTTCCTGATCTTCTACCTTTGATATCATGATAGAAGTAGTTAGGGGCATCAGAATTTGTAGTTAGACCCAAATAGGTATTGTATTATATTAACTAAATACAAATATTTGATTACATTATAATTTAATTTGTACAAGAAAAATATTTTTGGTGAGTCATTTGTTCCGCACCTATACTGTATTCACTTATATTATTTTTGTGTGAGCTCATATCACACTAATTTTTCTTGTGTACTCACATCCTAATTTTTGTGAGCACTATGAGTACTTTGTATATATTTTCTTTCTATGTATAGAGTATTTATAAGTACTATGTTGATGAATAACACTTTCTTACAACCTTCTAGTATGTTCTTGCTTTTTCTTAGTCTAGATTGTTCTAAACTTTTTGTAGAGTATAATTATCTAGATTTCTCTATGTTTGTCTAGATTTTTTTAGATTATTTTTTTTAACAAAAATCAGTTGTAAATAGTTAAAATCACTTCTAATTTATTAAAACTCAGTACAAATCAATAAAAATTAGCCGTTACAATTAGTAAAAACAGTAAAAGTCAATTTTAATAAGTAAAAATTAGTCGGATCAATAAAAATTCGTCAATATGATAGGGTCTTAGTATAAACAGTTCCATAATAATACTGGAAAGATAAAAAATATGCACAACTTTTCGAGCTATCTATATCTGAGAAGCAAAATATTGAACATATTAATCTTTAGTTAAAAATGAGTTCCAACTTAATGTAATATTAAATGATAAAATAACAATTTAATACTTATAGATGGTAATTTTTAAAATTACATGTTGACATTTGTAATTACATAATAGTTATACCCTCTAACAGAAAAGGTGAAATAGCAAAATGAAATCTTATTACTAGTGGAAAAAATTAGAAATAATATATGAGCCTTTTGTCTCATATATATAGTACAAGCTCCCTTCAAGAACTACAAGGAAATACATCAAGAATTTCATGTGCATATATCAAGAATTACACGTGCCTATCAAGAATTTTTTTACTAACTAAAGGCTAACAAACTAAGACTCTAATACATGCCTTAATTAGTATCCTTGATAGCCCCCCTCAAACTAGGAGGCTGGTGACTGACACCTAGTTTGGACAGCATATATTCGAGGTGAGAAGAGGACAATATTTTGTTTAGGAATTCTGCTAGTTTATGCTATATGGGTAGGTAGGACAATTGAATGAGGTCTTCTAAGACCTTGTCCATAGTAAAGTGACAGTCAATTTCTATGTGTTTTGTTCTTTCTAAAAAACAGGATTCTTTGCAATGTGTATGACTGACTGACTATCACAGTGTAATGTAACAGGCTCTAGGTTGTCAACACCCATATCCTTAAGTAGCCTGATTATCCAAATCACCTCAGATGTAGCATTTACCATGGCTTTTTACTCAGCCTCAGAGCTGGACCTAGACATTGTATGTTGCTTCTTAGACTTCGAACTAATAGGAGACTAATCAAGCAATAATAAGTGTTTTGAAACAGATCTTCTTGTAGTGGGGCATACTCCCCAATCAGAATCAACATAAGCTTGCAAAGTGAGCTTAGCACAACCTTTTGATACAATGTCTTAACTTGATGTGGAGGATATATAATTCAAAATGTGGACTAGTGCATCTCAATGAGGTATCCTAGGTGATTGCATGTATTGACTCATTGTTTTGACTGTGAATGAGATATTAGGTCTGGTGTTTGTATGGAAATTAAGCTTTCCTATAAGGCTTCAATAAAGTTCTCCATCTTGCAACAATACACCATCAGTAGGAGTAAGTTTTAAGTAAAAAAATGTGTGTCGCCCAAAGATACCAACTATGGGCTGCGTGGATGAAAGTGTCGCCCAATGTTCAAGCATGGGCTACATAGATTGGTGTTTGTTGCCCAAGCATGGGCGACGTCGGTAGGGCGACACTTGCCGTGTCACATTTTAAATTTGTTGCCCTTACTTTGGGCGACAACTAGGGTGTCGCCCAAAATGCTTTTTCTTGTAGTGTGAGCTAAAATCATGCCTAATTGGGAGGAATAACTTGCTTCAATCTCAATAAAATAGTGAGACTGCCCCAAGTCTGTGTCGGTGAAAGTACCTCTAGATGTTGCTTTATATGAGTAATGATAGCATTATTTTTTGCCTATAATGACTATGTCATCCACAATCATGAGGGTGATACATTGACCTTGTTTTTATATAAACAATGAATAATCATTTTTAGATTAAGATAAATCCTAGCTTCTTTAATTCAAGCATCAATATTTCATGTCACTGTCTTGAAGCATGTTTCAACCCATATAAGGATTATTTGAGTAAACATACATTGTTATTAGGATTAGGCATCCCTTGTGGCATAGTCATGTCCCTATGTAAAAATGCATTGTTGATATCTCTTCTTGCAAATTTGGTCTACAATCCATTGTTGATATCCATTTGGTGTAACAATCCATTGTTGACTAGCAGCTATTGCAAGAAACTATCTTATTGTGGTAATTTCACTAATGTACTAAAAGTCTCTTCATAATCGATCCGTTGTTTTTGGTTATACCCTTCTGCCCTAAACTTTATTTTGTAAACCCACTTGTTTCCAAGCTTTTGCATCTGGAGAATTCTCCAAAAGCTTCATTCATCAAACGACTCGTATATATTTCTTAGACCATCAAAAGCCGACTAGATTTTTACTTCTGGAAATCAATACATCCCAAAACATTTGATTCATCTACACCCATGACCAAGACTAGATTCGAGTCACTGATCATCAACACAATATACATCTTTTGTGTTAAAGTTCATACTTATAACGTTAAAATGATTAATTTATAATTTTAAAGTAATTTCTTTTTATAGTTTTAGAGTCACTAGTAGAATAAATCTAATTTGTTGCTACTTAAATCTCAAACATAGCAAATAATGTAATTATTGCTACTATTTTGACAATTCACAACATTAAAATATTTTTTGCTACTATTTTTTACATTAACAGGAAATAAAAAAAAATCTAATTTTTGTTTTTCTATTGAGCAATAGCAAAATAAAAGCTATGACACAAGTCACTCACTTCACCCTCTTTTTTTCTCTCAATTGAAAAACCTTACACTGCTATTTACCCTTTTAACTCTGATTCTCTTCGCATCTGAAAATTTTTATTTGTTGTGGTTCTTTAACTAACAGCAAAAAGCTTTTGGTTATTTGCTGCCCCTCCATTTGTCGCAATTTCAAATTGAGCAGCAAATAAGCACATTTGTTTGGTAGGAAATGACGATAATTCTACTAGTGAGTGATTACTTATAACCTTAAAACGATCACTTACAATCTGAGACTAATTAATTAAAATAATGAGCTAATTATATGGGCTCATCTCATATTGAGATGGTCTCATATAAGACGGACTCATTACAAAATAATTTTCAAATAAATAAATCAAAAATTATTGGGTATGATGATTGTGAATAAACTTTAAAAAACTCAAATATAGATTATTATTTATTAAGCGCAAATGAAAATTAATTTATAGTGAACCCAATCAATTTGTCAATTTAATAAACTTGAAATTTACATCAATTATTTGTTAATTTATTATGTGGAGATAAAAAAAATGTGCATTCTCTAGTCATGTTTTGTAATTTTTTCTTTAATGTTTACATATGAAATTACGCGTGGTACATGCAATGATGGACACCTATAATCTCTTTATTACATGGTTAAACAATAAACATCTCTATTTTACATGGTTTAAACTTTAAACACGTAACCATATAATTAAAATATTGTTTAGATGTTAAAATAGGTTAACGTGTTATTAGGAATCAATAAATATTGTTCACAAACATCTCTATTTTACTATCGCAGTTTGTAAGGATAATTTTGAGGTGCAATCGCCTAATGCCCAACTTATTAAAGAACGCAAATTAAATTAGTATTTGTATAAGTAGCTTCTAGTATGAATCGAACCATAAGGTTTTTCAGTGAAGCGCATGAATACTGAACTACATAGTTAGAGGAAAAAATAACCGAAACTTTACTTATATGAGGGTCCTTTTTTAATTTTTCGCCTAGGATGTAAATTTGTCTGCAATGACACTATTCGCGTTTTAAAGTTATTTTCACAAAGAATAGTCATAAAAATTTATAAATATAGATTTTTTTTTTCCTTTTTTGGAAGAAAGAAAAATAGATTCTTTTAGATAGTGAATGTATCATTTTATTGAATAATTAATCAATATAAAGGGAGAAAAGTGAGGATTATAAACATTATAAAATATTAAGTAAAGTTAAGGGGAAAAAATATAGGAATCGTACAATTATCAAAAAAATATTTAAAATAAAGTTATTGGAGAATATGTGGGAACCATAAGCATTAATACTCCCTCCGTTTGCTAATGTTCTTCGGTTTTAAATGTTCTATAATAGCAAACGAGAACAACAAAAGAATGGAGGGAATATAAAAATAAGGATGATCTATGATATAAATACAAAAATTTTACAAATACAAAAATTTTATAAGAGAACAACACTTTAAATGACGTAATAAAGAGGTAAAAGGGAATAATTTTAAGGAACGAATAGAGTAGTAATTATGGTGATTTATTAATTATTGTTCGAAATAGGAAGACAATGTATAATAGGGTTTATTTTTCTTAGTATCGTAACAAGAGCTGAAAAATAAAATATAGTTATTTATACTAAACAACTAGGGTTATGGTATGAAATATTTTAAGTTCTGATAAAAATTTAAATATAGTCTTAACATTAATAAAGCTTATAGCTATCTTTACGCCCAATTAAATATTTTTTTATACTACTTTAAATAGGTTTCAAAACCTATTTTATTTCTCATAAAATGGAAATACTACTCAACCTCATTATTAAATGAACACCCCTAAATTTTAAGTTGATCTCCAATGATTAAGCGTATGAGTTGAATAATTAAATGATGTTAATAGCAGTCCATTGCTAATAATTTTTGGGCCCTAGGCGAAAAATTAAAAAAGGGCCCTTAGTCATGCGCTTAACTAAGAATTTTAATGCTATGAGTTCGATTCATGATAGATGCAACTTATGCAAATACTAATTTAATTATAAGAATTAACTCAATTTGGACCTCTACATGAGTTGGGCCCTAGGCGATTGCACCTCAAAACTACCCTCAGGAACGATCCTGGTTAATATATTGTAGTACCTAAGGTTCTCACCTTTTCCTTTGATTCAAACATCAAAGTCAACCTAATTGATATGTCCTTCACCCTTTGATTCTTAGACTAGCAAGACCAATAATAATCTCCCAATTCGTCAACCATAAGAATTTCTTTTAAAAAAAATTAATGTGAATAATACAGCTTTTTGTTAATTTTTCCATAACAATATTAACTATTGATTAAACATAAATAATATCAACTTAAAGAAGTGTTTTTCTAGAAAATTCCTGACATATTATAAATCAAACAATAGGTGATTATAAGACAAAAAAATTGATAAATTAGTTAATAAAAATTAAACATAGGGGAGCCAGAAGTTTGCATCGGGGAAGAAGTCATTAAAAGTACGACCAAGTACAAGTATTTTGGATCGATCATCCAAAGGGATTGGGAGATCGACAAAGATGTAGATCATCATATCCAGGCGGGTTGGCTCAAATGGTGAGCAGTTACCGCGGTGATATGTGATAGGAAGATCCCAAATAAGTTAAAGAGAATATTTTATCGGGTAGCGGTCAGACCGGCTTTACTATATGGGACAATATGCTGGCCTGTAAAGAAGAGTTTTGAACATAAAATGGAAGTCACAGTGATGCGTATGTTGCGGTGGATGTGCGGGCACACTTTGATAGATCGAATTAGGAACCGAGAGTTTAGAGACAAACTAGGGGTTGCTCCTATTTCGGAAAACATGCGCGAAAGAAGATTGAGGTGGTTTGGACATGTGAAGAGAAAGACTTTCGACGCCCCTATGAGGAGAGTCGAAAGCTTTATAGTAGAGGGTAAGAGGAGCCGAGGAAGACCCAAGAAAACTTAGGAGGAGCAAATAAGGGTAGACTTAGGTGAGTTAAACCTCTCCGAGGACCTGACTAGGGATAGGAGTAGTTGGAAGCGTCTTATCCAGGTTTTAGACTACGGCTTTTCTTCTTAGAGTCGTTAGCGGCATCATGCATTCTTGTTTGCCCTAGTTATTGTGTGTTTTGTTTATTAGTTTGTTTTTAAGTTTTACATTTGGATTTACATACGTATTGGATCTATTATGTGTTTTATTCACCCCACGAGGCAGGTACGTATCTCTATTATCTTGGAGCCGGGGGACTCCTTTTGGTCGTGCTCTCCTTTACGAGTATGAGTTGCCGCCATCCTTTCCTCCCCAGACCCTGCCCATAGTTTCTATGAGCGGGATATACTGGGTAGGATGATGATGATGATGATGAGTTAATAAACTAAAGTTTACATTATTCTAAGAAAATATTTGGTATTATAAATGGCTAATCAATATTTGATATTATTGTAAGAAAACTAATAAGAGGTTGTATTATTTACGGTAATTTTCCAAAAAAAAAAATTATAAAATGAATGTACAAATATTCATGATTCTAGAGAAATCAACATGTAATTGGTGAGGAAGCTAGCTAGTGAAGAAACCATAAACTATGCAATGTATCATTTGGTCGTATTCATTGCGACTTTGATCCAAGTCTTTATAGTACCTACTTTGTCAACAAACCACCTAATACCAAATGAACATACAGCTCATAATGTTGACAATTAAAGACCAAACAAAAAGATTATAAACCCCATTTTAATTAATATTCAAATATTTGTATTTAGTAAAGTTAATAAATTCAATTTAATTAAAATGATTTCAATTTAGTATAAATGACTAGTGTACACGAAAATGTTTCAACGGAAAATATTTTAAGAAAATTTCAAAATTGAATATTGAATTTAATTCGATAATAAAAATCAGTTTAATTTAGAGAAATTTGGTTTAGTTCGTTGAAATTGATAAAAGAGATTTTAATTATAAGGAAAGTGAATTATATATTTATATCATAGATGGAAAATCAAGATCATCAATAAGTTAAAGTTTTGATATATAAGATGTCCATTGTGAAAATTTAAAGGAGAAATATAGAATCAATCATTCAATTTGAAAAACAAATAGAGATTACAACAATTTTCATGTTGTGGATTTTGACACTTCTCCCACACCTACTACCATATACTAGGTCTAAACTCATCATATTAACTACTTAATACTCCCTCCCTTTTTTTTATTGTCGTGGGTTGCAAATTTTAAACCTCAATAACTCTAAATATACATAATAAAAATTTATAAAAGATACATGATAAAAAAAATTATATATTAAGACGAATCTAACAAGATCTCACATGGATATATTTTATTTTCTAAATTTGTGTCGTAAAGATTAATTAAAATTCTCTCTCCTTAAGGTGGAATATTCCAAATGAGAAAACATTAAAGAACAAAAGGAGTAATAAAGATAGTTTTTAATTTTCATTTTAGCAAGTTTTTCTTTTTCCTCTCGCTATTTATTAAAATAATTAATTTTTTCTCCTTTACTTATAAAAGATTTTTTCACCCTATAATTTTAAAAATTTCTTAAGGTAGTGTTTGATACTTAACCAATTTTACATTGTTATTGCAATTATATGGATCGGAATTGACCTTTCAAATTAAAAATTTGTCAAATATAGTATTTGGGTCAATTCAACATTTGAAAATGAATTCTAAGTTGTCAAACATAACATAAACTCGACATATTCAACAATGTATATTATTTTAGAAAACTTGAAAAAACAATCAAAAGAGCACTAGCTATTTATCATGTTTTTTTTTTCATTTTCTACTCATATATAGATGAATATTTTTGTTTTATATTGCAAAAGTATATATATTGGACCAATCAGGAATTTATCACTCCTCAAATTTTTAAATTTAAAAAGTATTTGAAGTACATGTAACTGCATAAGTATACAAAAAAGCCAGGTTATAAATTCATAGGCTATATTTGTTACAATTGCAAATAGGAAATATGGTGAAAAAAATTAACTGATTTTATTATTTTAGCAGTATAAGTAACATTTTACAGTAATATATTACTGCACAGTCCACTCACAACCACAACAAATTAAATTACCATGTATATTTCTCTCTTTGTTTTGTATTATTATTATCTGAATAAAGATTTTGGAAGCCTTATTTATTTTTATTATGTCTTTTAAAATTGAGCCTTTATTATATCAAAAGATAAAAGTGTTTCCGATTTAAGAAAAATAATTCAAGACAAAATGTATTGTAACGCTATATATTACTTTAAATATAAAAAACATTTACAAACTAATCACTAAAAAAGTGTTGCCCATAATCGCGTTTGAATAGCACAATTTAATATTGGGAAATTTTACATAGTAAGGTTTTGGGGCTGAATTTTAACCCTTAGAGATCTGCAAGAAGGTTGTCCAAGATGTGGTATTCGGCTCATTGTTCATCGTTCATTGTTCACTGATCATTGATCCTACATAAATGGAAGTCTCTGAGATCTTTTAATCGATACATCATATATACAAAACCGAATAATGACAAAATACATATGTATATATATGTATATATATGTATATATATGTATATATATATATATATATATATATATATATATATATATATATATATATATATATATATATATATATATATATATATATATATATATATATATATATGTATATATATGTATATATATGTATATATATGTATATATATATATATATATAATATATATATATATATATATATGTATATATATGTATATATATGTATATATGTATATATATGTATATATATGTATATATATATATATATATATATATATATATATATATATATATATATATTATATATATATATATATATATATATATATATATATATATATATATATATATAGCACTATATAAAGAATGCAGACAGTAGCTTAACACATGTATGCAGTACCTATCAAATTATCAATTTGTATAATACTCTTCATATTGGCATTGTCCTTATATAAACTTTGCAAAATTAATACTATACAACCCAAATATTATACTTCATGTCCACTACTGTCTGCTATTTTTGAAGATTTAATATTGACGGTCTTGAAGTGTTATATTATGCTATACCGAAGAAATCTATACTTATAAAAGAAAAATTTTAAGTATATTTATAGTTTGTATAATATTATTGGACGTATTTTAGACTTTAATTAATAATTTAGGATTATATTTATTATCATTTTAGTCTAAAATTCTTTTGTTATCGCAATACAAAGTAAAATTAAATCAAATACGCAAAAATAAGCTTGGACCCGTTTTGGACCCGAACCCGATACTGGATCCGCAGTATCTACGGGTCCGGATCTGGGTCTTGAAAAATTGGACCCGCGGATCCGGGTCCGGATCTGGACCCTGTTCTTGAAAACGGATCTGGATCCGGGTCCACCTAGACCCGGTCCAGATCCGACCTGTTGCCATCCCTAACTATAACTATTCTTGTTTGCCATTCTACCAAATAGCACGCAACTATGGCAAAAACATCTACAGTAACGATAATGGTCAAAAAAACGTTAATGATCTGTTAACTTGTGAAATTACCTAATTGCCCTTGTTTAATTCTAATAAAAGGATGCTCCTCCTTCTTCTTCATTTCACGCATTCCCTTCTATAGCCATTGAAGTCAAGCTTTCATACACTCAGTTTGGCTAACTCAATACAGTGCCCAAGAAAGACACATGAAGGCACAAGGAAAGAAGTGATACCATCACTAATTCACTATTAAGATGATTAAAACCCAAATTCAACACGCACCCATCCCAACTTTGAACTTCCCCAACCTCAAAAAAAAGTAAAAAATGATTAAAACCCTAAACCCAATATTTTCAATGAAATAAATCAACACTCAACTTCTTGAAATTCCCAAAAAAATATCAAAGAACAAATCTTTACAATATTCAACCAAAACCCACATACTAAAATCAAACAAAAATAGCAAAAAGCTGAGAAATTGATGAATGACCCAAACTCGTGACAATGTAGAGCTTCAATCATTCAACCAAAATATACTTTTGGAACATAAAATGATAGACATTAATTTACCTAGTTACGATTAAACTTTAACAGAATGATCTTGGTAGTCGGTACTTATAAGAATGATAAAATGATAGACATTAAAGGTTTTTTTAAAGAGAACAAAAACAAAGGAAGAAGATGATGATGGAGAATTAAATAAGGACAATATGGTAATTTCATCCTTTAACGCCTATTTAAACGTTTTTTAGCCCATATAGTTACGTCAGTTAGTTTCCCTTAACCTGGTGCTTACCACGTAGAAACAAAAACAAGATTAGTTATTACAAGCGTTTCCCTTAACCTGGTGCTTACCATGTAGAATTTCCCTTTAATATTTAAGGCCTCTTATTTTTAGGGGCCTACCCTTAATGCCTTAAGAACCGACCATATTTTTTACACTTTGACGTAACTTAAGAGAATTTTTTTTCAAATAGAAGTATAAAATGGATCGAATAATATTTCCTCTTTCCAAATCACTTGTAACAATAGAAATCATGAGGGTGATGAGGGCGGTGAAGATAATGAGGGCGTAGCGGAAGACCAAATGAATGATGTGATGGATGCTATTGGAGATCATCTCACTCAACAACTTGTATGTTTGCGCATGTGTCAAATGCTACTGAGAGTCCATTGTATGATGGTTGTAGTAAGTATTCTGCGAAGAAATTGATTAACCTACTAGGCTTAGAGTACACCATGATAGATGCATGTCCTAGTGATTGTGTATACTTTATTGAAAAAGGTATGAAAAATTTGACAAATACCCTATAAGTAGATCTAGTTCCGTGCTACAAGTGCAAGGAAAAGAACTCAATTGCTAAGAAATTGAACTCGCCAGCAAAATTTTTATGTTATCTTCCAATTATTCCAATGTTCAAGAGTCTTTCAATTTCAAAGGATGCCAAGAAGTTGGTGTGGCCCATTGAAGAATATGAGTTAGCCTAAGTTATCAAATATTTTCTCTTTCACCCGTTTTATTGGAGATCGATAACTTACTTTGTCATTCTTAATTTGCTACATTTATCGTTTTTATTTTTAGTTGGATGAATTAATATAACAATACTTTTACAATGTGGAAATCTAATAATTTAGATCCACTTCTAATCTAATATAAGGAAAAGTCCATGTGCTCTCTATTTTTAGGATTTTACAACATTTTAGTTCTTACATTATCCAATGCATTATATTAATTGTTAACATCTTTAAGTATACATAATAAAATATTATGAACAATGGATATCAATTAGGAAAAATTGTTGAGAATAATTCCTACTTTTTTACGTTTTTCTGTGAATAATCCCTAGTTTGATTATTCATTAATAATCCGAACTTTTCACGTCATATGCTCATAGCACCCCCATCGAAAATGTGACCGGCTGCAGCAGGTGATAAAGTTGTTTCTAACCTATTCTCTTCCTTCTTATTGCTGCCATCTTCTTCGTCTTTCTCACTCCAAATCTCCATTGTTAAACCCAAATTTAGGGGAGAGAAAATTCAGTTTATCCCTTTACATTCGAAAATTAGCACATTTGGGGATTATATTTGAAAATTAAACGGAAATTTGCGCATTTAAAATAGTAGAAATTCGCACATATAACTAGAATTTCGCAAATTATAATACCTAAACCTCAATGAGAATAGTAGCTTATCATTTTTATGAAGAATAAAAACAACCCGATTCAACCTCCCTTCTTTGAATTTGGGGGTGAAATGATTAACCCTAGAACTGGGGAAATGCAAATTAGGGATTCTAGGATGAACCTTAAAATTTTGTGGGTGAAATGAATTTGGAATGTAATTCAAATTGGCATGGAATTGAATGTTGAAGAAGGTTAATTTGGTGAAGATATTAAACTCAATTTTTCGACCTGCTATAGCCGGTCACAATTTCGGTGGGGAGTGTTGTAAGCAATAAGGTGAAAAATTCGAGTTTTTCATGAATAATCCAAAATAGTGATTATTCATAAAAAAAACGTAAAAAGTAAAGATTATTTTCAATAATTTTTCCTACCAATTATCCTTGCGTAGAGACAAATTACAAAAGAATTCAGCAATTATGTTTTAACTGATAAATAAAAGGAAAAATTATAAGAAACTACCTAATCTAAACACCTTTTTTAATAACTACCTTATATAAATTTTTTTGCAAAAAACTAATTTATATTATACAATTTTTTCCAAAATACTACCTTTTATTGATTCTCGTCAATTGACCGTTAACGTTAACGTTGACCAGCCCAAAAAACTACCTTATATAATACAATACTTTGCAAAACACTACCTTATATAATACAATTCTTTGCAAAACACTACCTTATATAATACAATTCCGGGCAGGTCAACATTAATATTAACAGTCAACTAACGAAAATCAGTTAAAGGTAGTGTTTTGCAAAGAATTGTATTATATAAGGTAGTTTTTTGCAAAAAATTTTATATAAAGTAGTTTTTTTAAAAAATGTATATAGATTAGGTAATTTCTTATAATTTTTCCTAAATAAAAATAATACTATAAATAAAAAACGATTGATGAGCTTTATTAAATGTTTAAGATAGTGTCGGAGTATATTACTTGTGTTATCTAGACGTGCCGAAAGCAAAAATTACGAACCAGAATTAAGTCCATAGATTCTCCCTCTCGTCAACGACGAACATGCTTTTTTTCTCCTCAACAACCACCGCACAACCCTCGCCGTTAAAATCGCCGGCAATTATTCCGGGGAAACCCTATTCAATCAACACCATTGCCGGCAATCTTCCTTTCTTCTCGCTTTTAAATCTCCGAAGAAAATATCTTCATTTTCATGGCGGAAAAACCCTTACAATTCGTTCTATTGACGCAGCTCAACCTTACGATTATGAATCAAAACTTGCGGCCATTAACAACAGACCATCCTCCTCCTCATCATCATTACCTTCTTCGTCTTCGTATACGAAGTTGAAAATTGCAATCGTTGGGTTTGGTAATTACGGACAATTTTTAGCGAAATCGTTTGTAGCTCAAGGACATAAAGTTTTAGCATATTCACGATCAGATTACTCAAAAGTTGCATCCAATCTTGGAGTATCTTTTTTTTCTGATCCTCATGATTTATGTGAAGAACATCCTGAGGTAATTTTATTGTGTACTTCAATTCTATCTACTGAATTGATGTTGAATTCACTGCCATTGCAACGATTAAAAAGATCGACGTTGTTTGTTGATGTTTTATCGGTGAAAGAATTTCCGCGAAATTTATTTATGCAAATTTTACCACCTGATTTTGATATTTTATGTACTCATCCTATGTTTGGACCTGAATCTGGTAAAAATGGTTGGGCAGGATTACCTTTTGTGTATGATAAGGTTAGAATTGGGAATAATGCTAATAGAATTAAGAGGTGCGAAAGTTTTTTGGATATTTTCAGAAGGGAAGGATGTAGAGTTGAGGAGATGACTTGTGCTGAGCATGATAGGTATGCAGCAGGGTCGCAATTTATCACACATTTTCTAGGGAGAGTGCTGGAGAAGTTCGATTTAGAAGATACGCCAATTAATACGAAAGGTTATGAGAGTTTGTTGAATTTGGTGAATAATACCTCAAAAGATAGTTTCGAGTTGTTTTACGGTTTGTTTTTGTACAATCAGAATGCAATGGAGCAATTAGAGAGGTTAGATTGGGCGTTTGAGTTGGTTAAGCAGCAGCTGTTTGGACATTTACATGGTTTGTTAAGGAAACAATTGTTCGGGTGTACTGAGCTTGAAGAACCTAACAATAAGTCTAAGGAGTTGAAGTTGCTTTCAGATTCTGACCCACAGAATGGTTCTGCTTTGGCTCCTAGAGAAAATGAGAATTCGGAAGTTAACTAAATGTTTTTCTTTTGCTGGGTTGTTTGACTTGTTGGTGCTGTAGTTGGACATGGATTTTGTATCGGTTGAATTTACTGGGATGCTATAACTCTGAGGCACCTCAGTCAGGGTTGACATTCAGTATGTTTTGTTGCTTATATGTTGCTGGATTAGCCCCTGGGTACTCAACATTTTGAATGGATAGTGCTTTTGCAAAGCGAGTGGACTGATATGATCTGTCTTTTAGCATGGAAGTTGCAAAAAATTTGACTTTGTTAGTTTTTAGTTTTAGCGGTTGTCTAATTCTGCTTTTTTGTAGTTCTTTAGCACTTTCTTTTTATTTTGAGAAAGAGTTGTACTACACAGGCGTACATTTTCTGCTAGTCTGTATTCTTATGAATAATATATAAGATACTTGGTTGTTCAATCAGCTAATATCTTGCGCAAAATTGAATCTGATGAGGTTATTACTTATAATTTTTGATGATGTTTTGCATTATACAGCCCTTGAGATCAAACTCCATACTTAAGAGCCTAAATTAATCGTCACTGGCAACATACCGAATCTTGGAATTATCAATTGACTATCTTTTCTTCGGACATATAATTGCAAATGAATATGATTGGATGTGCAACGTGCGCTAAGATAATTCTTAGATATTTTTAATATTTTTGACTGATTATACTTTATGGAAGCCCTGAACAGATTCTCTACGTCTTTCATTTTTGTTAGTCATTATAAGTGAGTTCTTAGAAGACAACATAATTTTGAATAATGTAAGTGGCATTTATGTGCTTAATGTATCATTTGTGTTCTATTTCTTGGATGAGGATACCCAAGAATTTTTCCTGGTGTAGTAAGTCTTTTCTGATGATCATGACAACTAAAACTTTTTTATGCATTTCCTCTAGCCTAATTGAGTTAGCTCTCATGGTACAACCTGTTAAGGACGTTAGAACATTGTTAGTCACCAGATATACTTGCTTAATATCTGTTATTGTCAGACAAATATATGCACTCCTTCATAACTAACCAATTATTCAGTTAAATTGTGGTTTATTATTGTTTTACTTGTGAGTTGTGACTGCCTATCTTTAGACGTATTTTGTTTTTCTGGTTGTGATTGTTGTATCAGCTATCTTTTTGATTGGCTGACCATAGATTTTTCTTGCTTTACTTTAGCTGTTAGTAACCACTTTGTTCAAATAATATGGTTTTGTATTGATAAATGTTTAGCATGTCATAGAAATTTTAGCCAAAACTTACGTTGGTGTAGACATCGTTTTTATATTCTTTCATGTTGTGGCCTATAGTTGCTGGGGTAATCCCTTTTTTATGTTGATGTGACTGCTAAATTAGTCAGTCGTTATAAAGTTTGCATTACTTAAAATTGACAGTGCTGAGGTGCTTTATCCTGTGATGCAATTATGGATATAGACTGATAATGTAACTTGTATGATTGTAATTATTTAAATCTTGAATGTTGCTTGTGAGGTTTCATGTTCCACATATTGGTGTAAGAAGCAACTCTTTGAATTCTGGAATCCACCTTATGCTTTAGCATTGATTCTAGATCTGCCATGGGATGCCTATAAAAGTCAAGCAGTATACCCCTATAAGTTATGTAACTTACGATTGGGCTTTTCCCCTTCACTAACAAAAATTACATATCATAAAATAATTTAGTTCTTCCCGGCTAAGCATCGAGCCTTATCTGATCTTCCAGGATAATTCAGACATGGCTTGTTGTACCAATTAAACCTAGTGGGCCTTTTTAGTGGACTTAGCCCATTTAAAATGTGGGCTCATATTTTATGTACAAACACCACGGATTGAGTGATTGATGTGGAGTATAAATATCTTTGCTGACCTTTTTCTAGTAAAAGAAAGTATTAATTGGGTTGTCCATCATGCAGCTTTGTATACACTGATTGGACTGAAACACCAAAAACATCATCATCTCTGATCTAATATGACTTTTAAAGAATAGTGCAACTTTTACTTGATTTGCAAATCATTCTCTGTTTCAGCAAGCAAGCAAATTTGAGTTCTTTATTGTTCCTTATACGTTATTGTGTTAATAAAACTGCTGCACCAGTCTCGTTTTATCTACTACTAACTGAAAGCATACCTGAAAACAATCCTGCATATTGAAAGGCAAGTGGAGTTGATGATGAAGGTAAGAGCTGGAGAGCAGAGAGGTGAGAGGTCAGTTGCAGAAATATTCATCGAAGAAAAATGGTGAAATATATTGCTTTGGTACATTTTCACTATTGATGTAAATTTCTTTCACAGGTTTCTATAATAATCAGAGTGTAGAAGTGAAGGCATAACGTGTCGTGAAGTTTCCAGCTCAATATTTTAACGTCTACACGCTACTCTGCAAGTAAGTCATGTTCTATTTTGCACTGAAGTACAGTTTTGTAGAATGTTATTGTCGTAGATTAAGACTAATCAGAAGAGGGCTTTCTAATAGGCCACTTTTTATGTTTTAGCCCAAACCTATAGACATTTCTGCTATTCCATCCCATTAGCTAGTTCATAAAATGCAGTTTTATATCAATTTATCAAATCAAAGGTTAATTACAAACATATCCATGTTGTGTAGTGCATAAGTGCGTACTTCCCACGTCTTTTCCTTAACTAATAAAGATGGCTAGTGAAACTGGCATTTCTGGTATATCCAAAACCAAGACCATCACCACTAGAGAGGATGAGATAATGATTCCACAACACGATGCTAGAAGAGAAATTTAACTTGTCAAGATAATAATATTCAATCAAAATTTTCTTGAACAATTACATTTTGAAATACATATAGTTGCATTTCATTGGATCTTAGCTTTTACGAGTGCACCTCTAGTACGCCTTGCATTGAGGCTTTTGAAAAATCGCTTTTATTAGTCTATGCTCAGTCATATACATGAGGTGCGCTCTTTGAAGAACGATGTAAAATGAAGGATTTTCTCTTATTTACGAAAACAGAAAAAGAAAAAGAGGCCAAATAAAAATTTGCTTAGATTTTATTTAGAGTTGCTAGTAGAGCTTCTAGCCCTATGGTTGCTTTTTTTACTTAGATGATCACCTGGTGTAAATTTTTGTTTGGTTTTGTTTTGTCTTCTTTGTAGCCCCTTTTGGTGTTTTGGGGGCTTTTTATGGACTGTTGCCTTGCTCTTTCTTTGGTTTTTTGATCTTAATAAAATCTTCTAATTCCCCAAAAGAAAATTGCTAAGATTTTTACAACTTTGTACCTCTCTCCCTAGGCCTCCACATGACTAGGTGCAATCTGATTTTTTATTTCCTTTTCAATCTTCTTTGTTGTGGATTCAATGTCATTTTTTTTCTCTTATGGCTTCTTCTATTTTTGGTATTTTTTAGTTTTTTTATTGAATTTTCTTTTCTTCTGTCTACTTGTTTTTTAATTTTTATTCTCTTATGGTATTCATTTTTCTCTCTTCTTTCTGTAACAACTATACATAGAAGAATTAGAAAAATTACTCTAAAAAGTAGATTAGCAATATGATAATGAATGTTTTAGATCTTTGATTTAATTATAATATTTACATTATATTATTTTAAGTCTCAATAGCTCTGGAAACTGGAATTGTTTATAAGCTTCTGAGACAAAAGGTGCGGCTCCACTAGGAAATCTCCATGCTTTCACGTTGCACCTAGGCTCCATAACCCTTCTGCACCCTGCGCTTTTTAAAACTAAGCATTGATTGTTGAATATGATCGACCCTTTAAGACTTAAAAATAGGTTAATAGAGGATTATTAGCGTTTGGATGACTTGTTCGTTCTTATACGAGATTCGAGTGTTTTCCTGGTTCATGTATTCTTCTATTACAAAAACGTTTCTCGTTGCATAACCATGTCATCACTCTTCACCTTTTTTTTGCAATGAAATTATTTTTATAAAGTCTACTGGTCTAGAACTGAGTAGTTGCTATAACGAGACCAACAGAGTTGAAATCTGGCTTGGAAGTGAATACTGATTAGCTTGATGTCTTCAAAGCTAATAATATAGGAAAAATAATTTTGATCGGGCTCAACTTTGCCTCTTTCCACATCAGTAGTATGAAATTTGCAAACTGCTCTCGGTGGGTTGAACTTTGAGGGTAGTTTCTTTATTAGATATTGTTACTCTTAACCAGAATAGCATGTTAACTCAAGGATCTTACTTGAAAGCATAATGTGATCATTATTCTGATTGTCCATACATATTACTTGAAAGCAGAGAATCCAGACACAATACATAATAACATGATATTGGAGTAACCGGTATCTTAAAGAAATACTAATTATAGCTTCAGAATTGACTTGTGTTGCTCAATACAATAACAATACTGTATTAAACCTGTTAACATAGATTTCAAAGAGATTCAGATGTGAATAGAACATTGTATAGAGACAATCAGAATGATTTAAAATTCATTTCTGCTGTTTAATTTTCATAGCATTGATGGCTCGTTCTGCTGTTGGAGAGTATTGGAGGTACACCCGAACATAATTCTTGACATTCTTGTATAATTGCGGTCTTTCCTGGTCAATCAGCTCGCCTAGTGGCCCTATCTCTTTCTCAGGGTGTGGAGAACAAGCGACTGCCACTGACATCCTTTCTCTGTCCTTATCTATCACTACCTTATGCATTGCACTCTTTAGTATACCGTTGCTCATTATCTGTTTACAATTTACTTCATTAGTTCTTGAGCTCACCGTGTTTCACATATTCAAATCTCTGATAAATTGTAAATTACATGGAAAGAGTTTGTAGCGTTAACCTAGTTTTTGTATTCCCTGTTACTTGGACCTTCATTTCTTCTCAAGTACCCGTATCGGGTAGTCCATACTCAAATGTGTATGGACATGACGCTTAATTTAGAACCCAAAAAAGTTCAGAATTTTTGAAAAACAGCGTAATTGACTCAATGTTTTATAAAGTGCATTGTATTGCTTTTTTCTATAACAGTTAAAAAATGTGATTGAAGCTATGGCTGTTGTCTAAAACAACATATCAACGAAGAAAGTCACGTATTTATATGGAAGGTTTGAAAATTATGAAGACTTGGCCGATGATGTTAGTAATTAATAAAACATGTTGCTATGAATTTACCTCCAGCTGGTCACCAATATTGATGAAAAGGGCATCAGGAATAATGGGAACTTTAAACCACTGGTCATCTTTCTGCACTTGAAGGCCTTCAACCTCATTGTCTTGCAAAAGAATGGTAATGGCTGAAACATCAGAATGTGGTTTAAGGCCAAAAACAAGATCCGGTGATGAACATGGAGGATAATAGTTGAATCTTGCAAGCATATAAATGCCCTGTTCTCCTTCACATTCTCTGTAAAAGGTGGTTTCTTCTAAATTTAATGATTTTGCTATGGCTTTTAGGATAATTTCTAATACTCGCCTCATATTCTTCGCATACTCGTTTAATGTTTCCCTGCTTGTGACAAAAATCAAAAATATAATTAAATGAAAAAAAGGAGTTGCTATGAGTGTATGAAAAAACTGTCACCTAAAATTTTGTACATCTTCCTCAGGCCAGAATTTGAAATTCTTCTGCTCAACAGGATAAACTTTTAGTTGCAGTCTGTCATTCCAGTTATAACTCTGATCTTCAGTAACTGTATCACTTCCATACCCTTCAATCCAATCTAATGTTCTTGAATACTTCTTTTTCACCTCTAGAGGCAGAGCAAAGAATTCTTTATGAACTTCACGTAGTCGATGAAGTAATGAGGATGAGCAACCATGATTTATAAGCTGAAATGTTAAAATTTACAAAATAAATATGCATCTAAGATTGCAAGTATTTCAGAATAAGAAGTTTTAATTTTATTAGAAGTGTCCACACAAACCTGGAAACAACCCCAGGAACTCAGATTATTACGAAGTTTTTCCAATTCTTCGCGTTGCCTTGGTGATGAATTTGAGAGCAGACTGAAATCAATGATGGAACTGTCCATATAATTAATCTCAGGCTGATCAACTGGATTGTTCAAATGCTGTTGAATATATCTTTCAGGAACTTGTTTTCTTTCTGTTTTGATTAGTTCCTGAACTGGTTTTGGTGGTAATTCCAGCTTCTTCAGAGGAACAGATGGTGCAGCCATTGTACAGACTTCAAAAAGTATGGAGAGATTCAGCAAAGATAAATGAATATTGATTTATCTGACTGTGTTTCAGCTTCTGCTTATAAGATTTTGATGAAAGACTTCTGCGAGTATGATTTGAGCTGCAATAAATTGAAAAGAGCTTCAGCTTAAGATGCAACAATCTCAGTATGCTGTATTCCGACAATTCCGAATTGGCCCCTGGTATTAAGCAGTATGTTTATTCTTTTCTTTTTTTAGTAATTACTTTATCTATGTAATGATTTAGAATAGATTTTAGTCTGCATATCTTTAATAAGAATATATATATAAATCAAGGTAAGATTCCAATGGTGTTATCTTTCTATATTCTCTTTTGGTGGGAGCATTTTTCCTTTTACTATTTTGAATTGACATTCTCATGAGCAATGTCGAATTTCTGATGCAGCTCTATGCTGGTTTCCAAGACAAAGCCATATATTCCATGATATACCTAAAGAGTACCAAACTACATATTATAAAATGGACCCATACCTGGTAACTCAACTCAAGTCCTTGATACATGCAAGAAATTACATGAACTGCATCAAAATTGATCGAACCTCGCTTGAACATGGAGTTGAGCAAACTTTATTTTGTAGATGATAAAAGGCTACAAACTAAATATGACCCTACCTGAAATGAAACAAATGACTCACCACCCAGAAATGACCTGAGCTGAAAAATGATTCAGATGACCCATTGATGTCTAATGAGTTCTAGATTTGCAACTTAAATTCTGCATTGTAAAATTTTAACCAATGTGATCACTCTTTTGGTCGTTTGAGAGTATTGGAGGTATGTACTATGTACTAACGTAGTGTTTGTTCTGTTTGTATGGTTGTAGTCTCTTCTTGTCAATTAGCATACTTAGTGGCCCTATTTCTTAGGATGTGAAAACATACTGCAGCCACAGACATCATCTGCATGTGTTCAATTTTAGTGCAATCAATTTGTGTGGGTTTTTTTTTTTTTACATGAACACTTCTGTGTCAATCATTTATTGCATTACAACTGCCAAAAGATAGAAGTTTATACTTAACAAATAATGAGAAATACCAGTACTCCACCTTAATTTTCTTTTTCAAAATCTGTTATTCCTTCATATGACCTACAATGTATTCGTCGAATTCTAAAATGGGCATGGAGTGACATGGACATTTGAGATTTCGTTTTAGACCAAAAGTATGGATTATTTTATACAATTTTGACACACCGTTAATATTAAAATCCGAGTACAGTTACATAGGTCAAATTAGTAGGTTATCTGAATTTTGTGGTTAGAGGCTTAGAGCTTATAAGATTTTGATCATTATTTGCAGAAAATGATTCAGATGACCCGTTGATGACTTCTGCATGTGCAACTGAGACTCTGCATTGCAATTTTTATTTATCCTTGTGATCACTCTTTCTCCCGTTGGAGAGTATTGAAGGTATGTACTACATAAATCTTGATCTTCTTGTATAACTGTAGTCTCTTGTCAATTAGCACACCTAGTGATAGGATGTGCAAAACATACTTACAGCCACATGCACCCTCTTTAGTCTCTTCCATTATATATTATTGCATGTGTCTAATTTTAGTACAATCAATTTGTGTGGTTCACTTTTTTTCATAAATACTTTTCAGTAAATCATTAGTTTCATTGCTTATAAACTGCCAAAAGAAAAAAGTTTGTACGTCGATGAGTGATGAAAAAGACCAGTACAATACAATTCATGTTTTTTCTTTTAAAATCGATGTACTCGAACCCTTCACATAAACAGAAGTGTATGTCTAAAGTGGACAAGGACATGGAGTGACCTAGACGCCTGTGATTTCATTTTAGACCATAAATATGGATTTTTTTTGTATAAATAAATACTTCGATAGACCGTCAAAAAATTAAAAATCCGAGTAGAAATAACATATAGGTAAAATTAGTTGGTACTTGGTTAGTTATTGAAATTATGTGGTTAGAGCTTATTAGATTTGCTCGTTGTTCACATAATGACAGAAATTGCTTATTGATATTCTCCCATTGTTAGATTGCCACAATTGATTCAAGAAGCTCTAACCTAAAAAAGTCAATCCTAGCAACAAAGGAGTACATCATCTAAATGAGAGCACTCAGTTTTTTCATATAAGAGCTTTTAGATAGAAGTGTTGCAAAATCAAGGAAAATAGAGGAACTTACACAGAGATGGACACATCAAAATAATTGAGGTATTTCTTTATTATTTAACTCATAATAGCCAAATTTTATTTCGTTGTCCTCCACCAGCACCACCACCTTGTGCACAACACTCAAACAATTTTGAACTATTAAGCAAAAAGAACGAGCTTGCACTCATGGAGAAAAACTCTACATATTTTACCAATATTTATTAAAGATGTATGACGGATCGAAAAGTGTTCTTTTGAGATAACGAGAATTACATTAATTTTAACTTCATATTTCTGGAAAGGACACTAATCACAATATATTTTTTTCAGTTAACTTTATATTATTTGTTTTTTGATTTTTATGGTCTAATTTAATGATTTCAAACCTTAATATCTACTTTATAATTATTACTATGTCTGGATAGATAGGAATAGAGGGAAAGGAAGGTAATATAGAAGGATGAAGAATTCCTTGTTTGAAACTAAACGGGAGGGGAGAGATTTGGGTGGGAGGTCTTTGAAGGAAAAACATAGACATCTTGAAGTGAATTGATTTGGAGGGAGAATCCTCATTTTTCTTTCTTTTCCCTTCCATTTGCTTCGAAACAAACACGTCATATTCTTCCTTCTTATACTACATCTCCCCTTTCTTTCTGGTCCTTCCTTTCCTCTTCTTTTCCTTTCTTTTCTTTTCTGATTTCTTATCCAAACATAGTGTATATGTTTAAAGGTAATACTCCTTCCAATTCACTACTAATTTCCTATTTGCTTTATATAATCTATCTAATGCATTTATTCAATCCTTAATATTTCTAATTGTACATAATTAAAAACTAGAGAAAGTTAATATAAATAATCCTTGCATTGAGACGAATTAAACAAGATCCCACTTGACTATGTTTTAACATATAGATTAATAATAAAATTCAAATTAAGAGAACGAGATGAATAGTGTTCAAAAATTAAATTGGACATTAGTAGTGAACTAGGTACATACCCGTGCTAAGCACGGAATCATAAGAATTTTTGGAAAAACATATGAGAAAAACATGAGACAAAATCAAATATGAGTTAAAGTAATTATGCAAATCAATGGAATAAAAGTAAATTTTAAAAACTACCTAAAATAACTTAAGTAAAATTAGGCGGGAAAATAACTCTTAAAATTGTGACACTTGTTACATTATTCTATTGCCTTAGTAGAATTTATGATTATGATGATATGATATATGATTGGAGGGAGTATTTATAAAAATGTATTTGAGATAAAATGATTCCTAGCACTCTACTCAAATTCAAACAATTCAAGGTATTAATTCATAAATTTTACAATATAAGATTAACAAAATCAAAGTGCACGCAAAAACAAAAGAATATTAATGAAAACTATATAAGTGACATTGACTTAAACTTTCACATCGTCGATCGGTCTCTTCCCTGATTGATACAATTTGAAAAAAGTATTGGCATAATCCTTGAGTGAAATGCTCTTATAACGCTGAGGATAATTAGCAGTAACAAGTTCATCGAAAGGTTCAATTTCTTTATCTCTGTCACTATCCCAAAACGCAGCTATTGAGACTCTTTCTTTTTCTGAATTTGTCACCGCTCTATGCACTGCACTCTTGTAAATGCCATTGCTCATTATCTTCTTAGACATGTTACAGAACATATAAACACATTCGATTAGGGTTAACATTTAACAATCTCTGGCATGACACAAGAAGACAATCGAAACAAACATAACACAAATATGAAGTATACAATTGGATCGGTTGATTTAGGTCAATGTTCCCGATTAATTATGTTTGTTTCTTTTCACTTTTTGAGTAGAACTTATGAATGATGCTAATTCAGAGACATCGAACTTCATTTCCATGTTAATCAGATAAATAGTACCAAATTTAACATGGTAAATTGTGCAAGATGATGGTGCTGCTTGACAATACTGTTTTTGTTGGCTGTTTAGTTAACTTTTTTATCAGCCAATAATATTGACTTTTTTGTTAGCTTTAAGTCTCATGTTAGTGGAGATGTTTGTTAAATTAGTTAATGGTTGTTAGCTGTTTATTTACTGGAGAAACATTATGCCAACAAGCTAACAAGGTGATGAAAAACCCGACCATAGTGGCTTTCTTTGGTTCGAAAATCAGCTTTTCAATTGGTTTACGACACGTATCATTTACCAACCAAGTTTTTTGGTTACTTGACCAATTAATCCGAAAAGCCAATGAAGAAGCTTGCCAAATAGAATTTACCTCAATTGGATCTCCAAGGTTGAGAAATAAAGCATGAGGAATGGCTGGAACCATGAACCATTGTTCATCTTTCAGGACTTGAAGTCCTTCTTCATCTTGCAACAGTAATGTCAATGCTGAAAAGTCTGCATGTGGTTTCAAACCTAAAACTTGTTTAAGGCCAGGAAATCTTGGGTAGAAGTTAAATCTCACATTAATTTCTTTGTTTTTCCCGTATTTATTTGCAACTCTCTCTTCATCTACATTCAATGATCGAACCACCAGCCCGAACAAGACATCGAAAATGGCTGTTAACTTCGTAGTGTATTCATCTAACACTTCCCTAATGCAATTTTCATGTAATATGTCAGGATTAATATCATAATTGCATCCTATACTATTGTTCCGAGTAATGTAAAATGTACAAATTCTAATGACTTGCAGGTTAAGGTGTCAATCTCTTCAAAGTTAAAAAGATTTACGGGAAAAACTATCTCTTTTCCTTTTTTTTTTTCCCTTTTTCCCTTCCCCTTCCCCTTCCCCTTCCCCTTTCCCTTCCCCTTGTTTATTTTCTCTTCAAATTTGTTATTCAAACAGTGTCTGAGTGTGTTTGGATAAGAAAAGAAAGGGAGGGGAAGGGAAGGAATTTAGAAAAATAAAAGATGTCATGTTTGAATAACAAAATAGAAGGGAAGGAATTTAGAGGGACTACATAAATAATTTTTAATTAAAGTCTCAATCCAAAGTTGGAAATTAATTTGGACGGAAATCTCTTATCACCTTTCTTTTTTTCGCTTTTCTTCTAAACAAATAAGATTTATTTTCATAAAATTTCTCTTTCTTTTCTTTCCTTACCTTTCTTCCCCTTTCTTTCTTTTAGTTTCTCTTCAAATTCATTATTCAAACATTGTGTCAAGTTGTTTTAGCCATTTTTACTTGTACACATTGACAAACATTAATCCCATTTTGTAATCCTATTATCCTACTCCTAAATATACAAAGTAAAGAATGTATGATAGATTGATGTAAATTAGGGAAGTGAGCAAATAAATAATTACTTGAAATTCAGGGGTATTTCAGGCCAAAAGTTGTATTGTCGTCGATGATCTGGAAAAACTGTGAGACTAAGGCCCTCACTCCAATCATGAACTTGAATGGTATTGGTACTAATATAACTCTTGGCTGTGCCCAACTGGAAGCCATTTGTACCTTGTGGTACAATTTCATATTTCTGCTTCTCTTCTATGGAAAGACCAAAAAATTGCCTTGAGACTTGCCTTACATCATCCAACAATGACATTGGTATGCCATGGTTTATGAGCTGATAAATAAATGCACCACACAATCATATGTAAAGTATTACTTTGGTTTATCATATTCAAGAATGTCTTTGGTGCAACAGCAGGATAAATTTAGACTCTAATTATTTGAGTAAAAATTTATCTTTCGAATGATTTATAGTGTAAGATTTTATTAAATATTTTATGTCATTCCCATGTGTAATAAAACTTGATTATTGTTAGAGTATAATATATTTGGTTGAGTCCCCAAAATATGTTATACTCTAACACGCCCCATCACACGAGAGCCCTTTGGGCTAGAAGTGTGGATGCAACACATGCTCTCCTCATACTTGGTGCTAAATATTCCACTTAAATGAGGGGCGGTTGAGATTCGAACCCGTAACTTCTTGTCACGTTGGCTTCTGATACCATGTTAAGAACCAACTCAACCATAGCCCTAGAATATGTTATACTCTACCAATTATAAAAAGTTTTTTTAAAAATATTCAATCATCATTTGAAAGATAATTAATTACCAAATTAGATTAAAAATTTTTAAAATAAAAAAGTAATAAAATAAAAACCTGGAAACAACCCCATGAAGTAAGAGCTGATTTGAACTTTTGAAGCTCTTGTGTTGATTGGTGAGAAGAAGAAATGAGCAGAGAATAATCAATGAAAAGAGGATCCATATACCCATTTATATTTTTTTCATCAACTGTTTCATAATTGTTACCATATTTTCTTGTGTATTTATTTTCTTCCATTTTTAGTTTCTTCCCTTTAATTTCTTTAATTAAATAGCCGTTGAAGCTACTCGATTATACAATTAGGAAGGAAAAAAGTTATGGTTCTCCACATACTTGTAATTTGCGTATTCGTATGTATTTTTTCTAAATGGATTCATTTGGATTGTAGCTTACGTGTGTAAGTAATGGCCATACATATTACAAACAGGGCCGACCCTGAGATTTATTTTAAAAGGTCCGGAAGTGAAATATTACCTCTATTTCAAACTACATGTAGCATTTGTCTTTTTCACGCAGTTCAATGTACTAATTCAATCTTTAATATCTATAATTATGTGTAATATAAAATTATACAAATTTGATATTTATAATCTTTACGTCGAGACGAATCAAACGAGATCTCACTTGACTATGTTTTTACTTATAAATTACTTATTAATCACAAATTAAGGGAGATAAGTGAATAGTGCTTACTTTTCGTATGTTGCGACTACATTGGAACGGAGGAAGTGTTTATTATGGGTTTCTTATTGTTAAATATACTATCGTACCCAAGGCTGTTCCTGGGGTAGTTTTTATGCAACCGTCTAGGGCCCAGCTCATGAAGGGTCCATATTAAGTTAATCCTTATTATTAAAAAACTGTTCTTTAGTTATAGTTTTGTATCTTATCATTATATCATCTTAAGTTCATATATTTGTTTGACATTGATGCGATGGAATAAAGAGAAATTATATAATGAATAGTTGAAGAAAAACAATTAAAACTTTACTTCTACAAAGTCTTTTCTTAGTTTTCACTTAGGATCCAAAAATTGTCAGAAACGACATTAACCATACCCTCTTAACTAAATATTAAAATATTATTTTTCTAACTTCTTAAATGGTTTCGGGACACAGACCAACTTGATCTCTTATAAGGCCTACCCTGATCACAAATTATTGCATATCCATAATTCGATTAGTATGCTTTTTATACTGGTTTCTAGAAGAGAGGAGAAAGGGGGTTGCTTAGGTGGTTGTGGGGGAATGAGGTCCTTTTTTAATTTCATTGTTTGATGAATTATAATTAATTAAAATCTAACTTAAAATCAGTTAAAAATTGATTTGAAATAATATTTAAAGTTCAATAAAAAGTTTTATAACCAATTTTAATTTGTGAGATTATCTCTTAGTGTGACTACCTCAAATAAAGAGCTCATATTTTCATAAAATATATTAAATGGACTATTCAACCTGTATATGAGTCGCTTCTCAGTCTCATATAACGAATATATAGGTATTAGAACTTGTCAGTGCTATATCTTAATAATGATCTCCAGGCATTAGAATTGAGTGAAGTTGCTAAAGTTAGTATTAAACAAGTGATGCTAGGTGTTTTCAGTACTTATGTAAGTAGCCCTACAAATAGAAGTAAATATTTAATTCATCATCATACCCATCATACCCAATATCCCGCACAGAGCAGAATTTGGGTGAAGTAAGTTGACAAACAATCCATACTCGTACTCCCTTTAAAGGACTAGAGGGAAAGTGAATTTTTAAATACATGTTAAATTGGAGAGATGAAAAACCCATTAAAACGTTTATTAGATTTACAACTTCTTAAGTGAGAGTTTGGGATCATAGTTTTATTTCATAAAGCTAATTTGGTATCAACAACAAATTAACAATAAGCATTATGGTATACAAAAGTTAAGAGAAATTAACTCCAAATGCAATGATCAATAATAATAAATGATATGAATATTTGCTTAGTTGCACAAAATTAGACCCTTAAACAACAATTTCACGGTCTATGAGGGTCCTAATGAGCTTAACTAAGTAAAAGAAGCAATAAAAGTTTGTTAGAAAATGCACAAAAATGCACCTTGTATCATTAGTGCTAACTTCATTGGACTTTTCTCTTGTTTCTACTCTCCGATTCGCATATCTTTCTCCAACATCTAACAATTATGAGGAACGGTATCAATCCCCAAGGGGAATTCGCTCCAATGTAGTACGCGTAGTAGTACAATGGACTTGCCGAGAAATGATCCCCTTCCAAAACCGCGGTTATGTAATATATAACTAAACCATAGAATTGGCCGAGAGATATGATCAACTGAAGAACATACCTATACGACTTGTGTGCAGCTATAGCATACCTGCATGCATAATATGAAAAAATAGTCATATTCAGTGGCAATTGCCAGCAAATGTCATAAACTATGTTCCTCAGACTTTTCATTTTACCAGAAGTACCCCGTCCCTGTGTCAAATCCAACATGGGTGTTGGCAGTTTGACACTTATTTTGAACCAGACACGAGTACCCAAGTTTAGAAAACATAGATACTAAACAGACCAGTGTCACATGATTCGCTAATCTTCTAGCGAATTTCATCGCGAAAGGTGATTTGTGTTGGTATTTGGCTATTTTTGGGCCGTTTTCAGCGAATCGCGAATCCAAAGAGCAAATTAACTAGCGAATTATGTGACACTGAATTAAACTAGATAGTAGGCAGAATGATAGATGTTGATCGTTCTAAGGACTTACGCTGCTAAAAGGCAGGCAGGGCCCCACGCAACGGCTGTTACCATTTCAACAGCAACTATAGCAGAGTCAAAAGAGGCATATCTGGAATCACCTTTGCTGTACTCTTTCCCTGCGCAAGCGAAACATCAAACTAGTTGCGATGAGAAGAAATATCCCATCTCTAATAGGCCTAGGGAAAATTAAAATCATAAGGTGGTTGATGAACGTGAGCATTACAAATTTCTGCCAAGTAAAATCCATTCTTGTCCTTGATGAAATCGGGTGTGAAGGCAAAGTATCCCTCAACGATCAGATGTATCAAGCCGGTGAAAGTAAACCAACATATGAGCAACTTTTCGAGTCGTGTAGTCTTTGAAAATAAACCTGTGTGACAGAACCCAATCGTTCAAATGGTGATTATAATTGCGAAAACAGTAGAGCATGGAAGCAAATTCTACTGTTAGAGCATGCTCACAAGTCAGAAGTAAACATAAACAGCAGTAAAAAAAACAAGTGCCTTGATCTGACCAACTTGATGTTCATGACAACAACAATGTTCCTTAAATCCCGAAAGACGTCAAACTACGTCTCTTTGTTTCATTTAAGATACTTAAGAATGATGTCTCTTTGTTGCAAATAGGAAAATCACATTTGAAGCATAGCAACAATGTAAAGTACTAGCACCATCTACTTCTCCGGGATCTTTGTTATGTGGTGGTTATGTTAATCGGATCCTCCAAACTCTAGCATACTTGCTACTTAGACTCTTCACTTCCTTTCACCTCAAGTATGCCAGTCAATACTCCAAAATGGGCAAATCGACACTTTAAAATGTCATTTAGTCCAAAATCAAAATTTATAATCAGTAAGTAGTCGAGTTGCATACTTGGACTTATACCTGAACGTAGGTAACAGAGTCGAGTTGCATCAATACCAATTATGAACGACAGACGTAGGAGCAAAGTGCACCCTAACAGTCTGCCTCATAACAGGAGGCTAAACTCCAAAGAAACTTCAGAGTATTTCAAACTTAATGTTGCTACTTGCAAATTAGCACCTCCTCTCAGTGATTGCACTATTTTCTTAAATCTAAACACAGAAAAAAAAATTTTAAGTTTGTCGTGAAAGAGTGACAATTCTAGTGACACGTTTGGTAGTCAGTATCAAATGGTGCGGATTATAATGGAAAATTAGTCTAATTTTAGTAAGAAAATCTCTTGAAAAGTTAAATGTTTATGTTTGATCAACTTCAAATCTTCAATCATCTCATTTTTTACACATCAATTCATTCCTATGTATTACCAATTAGAGATGTAATATTAGATTCTAATGAAGAATTGTGAGCCAAAAAAAACTTGAGAACAAACTATTCCCATTATCACGGTTTACTACAAATACATTCAAAAGAGCCATAAAGGATGGCTAAAGTGTGCCTGACAAGTGACCATGGAAAAAGGGATTCTTAAATATGGAGAAAAAATCTCCTTCCTATTTTAATTTCATCATCTTTGTACCGGTGTATTCGGCTCATAAAATCTATAATCAGGCTTTGGAGAGGAAATGACAACTCATACTCATAGACCATAGAGGAGAATACGACCAAAGAGTCCACCGGCTCGAGAATAACATGCATGGTTTTCAACTAGTATACCAAAATCAACATGATTGAAACATGAACACAAATTATTTGATCCAATAACAGGCTCAATTACTAACTCTAACCACAAGAAATGATTGAGCATTTGAGCTCTCACACAAATTTATATGAACTTTTCATAATTCAACAAATCAACACCAACCATAATTGCAAATAATTGCTACTAAAAATTGCAAATAAAAGTTGTAAAAGGCTACCAAATGATTGAAATGTACAATAAAGAAATCCTACTTCATTTAAAAAGTATATAAATAAATGATGAAAATAGGAAAGAAATATACCGGCAAAAACCCAAGAGACGGACAAAACAATGAAAGAAGCGGCAGCAAAAACACCCAAAATTGATAAAGCAGACATAGAATTAGGGACGAAACCAGGCAAAATTAGATCTTTAGGAGAATAAGGATGAGCCTCCATTTTTAAATCTCTGTTTTAGATCTTGGGTCTTCCTGATTCATAAAAACCAAATGAAGAATTTCATATCAGAAAAATGCAACTAATAAATAGGAGTAAATTCATAGAAATCAATTTTGCCCATAATTTAATTTAGATTTTAAAGAAATTGAATGCATTCTTAGAGTTGAGAGTTGACCTGTGAAGAGATATGGGAGAGAAACGGAGATGACTTTAAAGGAGCCAAGATTGGAGAAAAGGAAGTTAGTTGGTGCATGTCTAGTGCCTAGTGGGGTGGATAAAAAGATGTGATGGATGACATTATTACCTTGCAAATACAAAAAGTTACTAACTAGTAGAGAAAGGGCAAGGTGAAAGGATGGGGTATAAAATAAATAAATAAATAAATAAATAAATAAATAAATAAATAAAAGAGAAAGGATGGGGTAAATAATTATAATTTTTTATTGAAACGGTCTTACAATGAGATAACTTAAAGTGAGTTTAGCTTAAACTCTTTTAACTAATGGACTACTTATACGGGCTCATCTCACGCTAGAACGGTCTTATATAAGACTTATTATAATAATAAGTACCATTAGACAAAAGAGGGGGAAATGAAGTGATTAATAAAATGAATAAAGAGTGTTGACATTTCATCACCTCATAACACAACTTACAAAAAAGTTGTCAAAAAAAACTTAAAAAAAAAGGTGTAATGACAATACTTCTCAAGATCAAAATCGTATCAAACGACAACATTGCATTACTCTAAACTAATTTTTTTTATTGGTATCAAACGACAACATTGCATTACCCTAATGCCACTAAAATCGTCACTGCCTAGAAGAGACATAAATAAAACAAGTGATCAATTCAAAAATCACAGCAATTAATTCCAGTCAAAGATGAAACCTTTACAACCCCATCAATTGTATTCTTGTAAGATGCAAAGCAATGCACTTGACAGAAATCAAAGAACTTTAGCTTTCTCTAAGAAAAAGAACACTACTATTCATCTCTCCCAATGCCACAAAACACAATCTTACCAATAGGACAAGAGGACAATTAGGTTGGCGGTGCCCATAATAGGTCATGACCAATGTCACATGATTCACTAATCGCCTTACCAATTGCGAGTCAATAAAAGCAAATTTTGGGCTATTTTCGGGTCATTGAGCGAATCGCAAATTCAAAGATGCGAATTAACTGACAATGTGTTACACTGGTCATGACCCGAATTATTTGATTAAAAATTCAATTAATGATGAAGTGTTTAACACACAAGAATAGCAGCCGAGTTGGTTCAACCCACATGCTGAGACGAGTGTTCGACCACACCCTATACTATTGTTCTAGATTCCCCACTATTAGGGTAAGGGAAATGGTATCTCAAACGGGCCAAAAATACGAGAAAAGCTTATAAGATTGCACAAAAATTTAAAGATATCTGGGTTTCAAACATCAAATTGCGCTCAAAATCTAGAACCCATTATTCTTTAATACATTTTAACGAATCCCATAAGAACAAATTAATCAAATTACTAAATTTTATGATAAAAACAATTAAACAAACATTTTACAATCAAACCCAAATAACAAGCAATAAAAAAAACAGAAATTTCAATTAAAAGAACAATCAGATTAATGCAGAGATGAAACAAGATAAATAGTGAAGTACTTACAAGAAATTGAAGTGATAAATCAATGTTTATGCAATAATAAATGATTTGTAGGTATTAAAGATTTGGGATTTTAGATCTGAATAAGAACGAAAGGTTATCTAACTTGGAGCTTTAAACGACAGTGGATAGATGCAGACCCTCAAACTCAAACCTTAATCCAAGCATCAGTTCTCTCCTACTTTCCAATTTTATTTTATTTTTTAGAAAATTTTACAATGTTTTCTGGTGTTAATGTGATTTTTATTTTAAATGGGAAAATTGTTAAAAAAAAAAAAAAAAAAAAAAAAAAAAAAAAAAACTTACATATGCTCAAAAATAAAAATTCAAATATTATTATTTATTCTTAATTGATTGACTTACAAAGAAGTTGAAATTGGTAATAAAAAACATGTAACGTCAACTTGCTTTTAGCGTATCAAGTAATTATTGTTTTACTAGTATAATGCGCGTGTAATGTATGGGATTTTAAAAGTTTCATTTATAAGTAGTAATTTAACTGTTTTGATAATTTTTTTTTGTTTGCATAATTATTAATTATTCAGATAAAAAATAATTAATAATCATAGAAAAAATTTTACATACTCAATCAAAGTAGATATTATATATATAATGTAAGTTATTGACAATTTTCATCTTAATGCAACAATAGAAAATTTAAAATTAAATATTATAAAGACATTAAATTTTATAAGAAATCCACTTTTTTTTTTTTTTTTGAAGAAGTCCACTTTAAAGTAGATATTTTATATATAATGTAAGTTATTGACAATTTTCATCTTATAATAATGTAAGTTATTGACAATTTTCATCTTAATGCAACAATGGAAAATTCAATGGCGGATGAGAATTTCCAAAATGAAATATAATGTTTATCGAAGGTACTACTGACGAACACTAATGGTTTTTTGTTGCAAAGCTTCTTGAATTCTAGGTTTTTTTTTGGTCAATTACTTTTAATTCTCTTTAATTGAAGGCTGTAATTTGCACAGCTTCGTTTATTCTGGTTTTTATTTTTTTTGATAAATAGACCTCTTATGTTTTGTTTATTCTAATAAAAATTACTTAAATTGATCAATTGGCTATTTAATTAGTACCTTTTTTTTTGTATTTCAGTTCATGGAGATGGAGATGATGCGAACGACCTTAACAATGCTATATGCCTCTACGAAGGTGTGTTTGGGAATTTAAAGGTTTATGTTTGGGCTTCTAATAACGTGTGTTTGATGCTAACTGTATATGTTATGGACTAAATGTCATGTTTATGTATGGTTCTATAATAATGCCTCTGTTTTGGGTGTTTAATGATATATGTTTGGAGCTTTAATGATATTTGTTCTGTGCTATGATAATGTTTTGTTTTTATGTTTGGGGGTATAAGGCCTCTGTTTGGGGTTATAATACCTCTGTTTTGGGTGTTTGATGGTATATGTTTGGGGCTTTAATGGTATTTGTTCTGTGCTATGATAATGTTTTGTTTTTATGTTTGGGGGTATAAGACCTCTGTTTGGGGTTATAATACCTCTGTTTGGGGTTATAATACCTCTGATTTGGGTGTTTAATTGTATATGTTTGGGGCTTTAATGGTATTTGTTCTATGCTATGATAATGTTTTGTTTTTATGTTTGGGGGTATAAGACCTCTGTTTGGGGTTATAATACCTCTGTTTGAGGTTATAATACCTCTGATTTGGGTGTTTAATTGTATATGTTTGGGGTTTTAATGGTATTTGTTATGTACTATAATAATCTGTTTGGGAATGTTTGCGGCTATATGGCGGTGTAATGGTATATTTTTGGGGGTTTAATGGAATATGTTTGGAATTAGAATGCCTTTGATTTTGGTGTTTAATGGTATATGTTTGGTGTTATAATGAATTGTTTGGTAATTTTTTTATTTAAATATTTGCATAGGTGATTATACTGAAGTAATTAAGGCTTCCAAAGCAAATGAGCAGAAATGTGCTTCTGATTTATCAAACGTAGACATATTTAGTTCACTTGAAGGAATTACTGCCAAAACAATAGAAGAACTAGAGCAGCTTTACACATCACATGCACGAGTAACGGGCTTCGGAATTAAAAAGTATACCCAAAGAACAACAAAAGATGTAGTTGTAGAGAGGTATTACGTGTGTTCTTGTCAAGGCAAAAAAAAGAGGTCCGTTCAAATGAAACCCCAGCGGATCAACAAAAATCGAAAAAGATGAAACTCATGCCTACGACGAGATATGATTGTAAAGCGGATCAAGGGCGAAAAAAGAGGATCAAGGGCCATTTTTAAAAAAGAAAGAGCTCGACCCAAAAGGACTTCGGCACTGCAACACCTAAAAAACATATAATATAAATAATGTAGTTGATGTATTATATTTGGTTCATTTTGACGTTTAATAGTATGGATTTATACATTACTCCAGTTCATTGGTATTTTAAAACTAGGTATAACTCCAAAACTTGATGATTACTATGTTATTATCTCTTCATTGGTATTATATTTGGTTCATTTTGACGTTTTATAGTATAAAGTACTTCCTATTTTGAATTTAAACTTGAAATTACAATTTATACATATAAAACGTTTTATATGTTCGTTACAACTTTATAGTGTTTAACTGTTTGAATTAAAACTTGAAATTTAAATTCAAACAGTTAAACACTATAAAGTAGACATTATACGCTTAAACTTAGTTTAGACATTATAGTGTATAAAATGAGACATTATAATGCCCAAACGGTACCATTATAACCCCAAAACTTAGGCATTATATCTACAAAATGTATGCATTAGTGTTCTAAAAACTTTGACATTTTAAATTAAAATTTAAGCCATTATAAATCCAAAAGTTAGACATTATTAGTCCAAAAATAATTCATTATAATAACAACAAATTAATTCCTGAAAGATTTTGAGCTCGTTCATTATATCTCCAAAAATTACATACTATGATTCCAAAACCTTGAAATTATGCCTCCAAAACTTATGTAATATAGGTCCAATAAAAATAGGATAAAAAGGCATTAAAGCTCCAAAAATAGGATAAAAATGCATTAAAACTCCAAAATTAGTTCATTAACATTAAAGTTTCGTTACAACAGCAAGTTGGAATCAAATGAAGTCATTAAAGCTCCAAAAATTAAGTATTAACAACTTGTCTTCTTACTTTGCCTTGTCTCCAAGTACAAAATCAGCAAACTGGAATCAAGAATTAGCCTAAAAACCAGTCAAATTTACAAGTTCACAAATCTTCCTTTCAACAAAAAAATTCCAAATCATATTGTCTTCTTCCTTGGGGCATTTTTCCTCTGCCTTTTAACAGTTATTTGGGGCGAATTTTGTTGTGCTCTTGTGCGCTTCTTAGGAGTAACAACCTTTAGAGGATCGGGAGTCCTAACTGCCAAAATTTCCGGTAGTCTTTTAGGTTTTTCTTTGGCAAACTGCTTGGACAAATCGAAATTCCACCCAAAAAAAACAAATAAACAAAAACCATTAGAAATAACCAATGGAATAACCATTAGAAATAAACCAAGAACAATAAAACCATCTCAATGAATCAAGAACAATGCTAAAAAACAAATACCGACATTCCACCCAAATCGAAATTCCACCCAAAAAAAACAAATCGACATTCCACCCAAAAAAAACAAATAAAACCATTAGAAATAACCATTAAAATTCGAAGGTCAAGAACAATAAACAAAAACAAAAACATTAAATAAAAATACCGACATTCGACATTCAAGACAGATAAACAGAACAATGAATCAAATAAATCAAAAAAAATCCAGAAAAACTTAAAATTTAAAACAATGGAATATAAACCATTAAAAAACCCAAAAACTGTATTCAAAAAAAAAAAACCCAAAATCAAAAATAAAATATACCCATTAAAAAGAGAGAACAAAATATACCCATTAAAAAGAGAAAACAAAATAAACCAAAATATACCCATTAAAAAGAGAGAACATAAAATCAAATATAAAACCCAAAATCAAACATAAAGAGAACGAAATTTCAGAAATTTAAAAAACTAGAAAACCAGAAATTCCAAAAACTAGAAAACCCAAAATCAAACATAAAACCCAAAATCAAACATAAAATCAAATAAACCAAAATATACCCATCAAAAAGAGAGAACAAAATCAAACATGCAAAAAAAATGTCGAAATTCATACCATTAAAAATCCATTTAAATTTTGAAATAACCATTAAAAATGTCGAAATTCTTACCTAGAATTGAAGATCTGGAACAATTGAAGAAACTGAAACCAAACAGTAGAAAGAAACCGAAAATCGAAAGCCCTTCTTCCTTGAAAATCTCTGAAAACCAAATGAACTCTCACAAATGGAAACCAAACGTAATTCAGTGGAAATGCAAGTGGAAATCACACGAAAATGAAAAGGAAACCAAATCGTTAATGTCTTGGAAATATCAGAGTATTTTTTTGAAGATCAATATCAGAGTATTGAATGAAGAAGGAGAAGTTGAAAGAAGTAAGAATGTAATTTGGGAAACGGGAATAATTTGGGAAACGGTTCCCAAGGAAGTTTATTGTTTTCAATTTTTTTTTATTAGAATAATCCTGATTTCCTAAATATAGATGCTGGGCCAGCCCATTTGTTCCGTCTATCCTATAGACGGATTTTCTTGAGATTTTGTGGTTCTTTAATTATAGTTTTGTATCTTATCATTGTATCATCTTAAGTTCGTCTATTTGTTTGACATTGATGCGACGGAATAAAGAGAAAAGAAAAACATTTAAAACTTTACTTCTACAAGGGTCTTTTCTTAGTTTTCGCTTAGGACCCAATAATTGTCAGGAACGATACTAACCATACCCTCTTAACTAAATATTAAAATATTATTTTTCTAACTTCTTAAATGGTTTCGGCACACAGACCAACTTGATCTCTTATAGGGCCTACCCTGATCACAAATTATTGCACATCCATAAATCGATTAGTATGCTTTTTATACTGGTTTCTAGAAAGAGAGGAGAAAGGGGGTTGCTTAGGTGGTTGTGGGGGAATGAGGTCCTTTTTTAATTTAATTGTATTTCAAATTTAAAGTTTGATAAAAAGTTTTACTAATCAATTTTAATTTGTCAAATAAAGAGGTCATATTTTCATAAAATATATTAGATGGACTATTCAACCTATATATGAGACGCTTCTCACAGTCTCATAATTGAGTGAAGTTGCTAAAGTTGGTATCAAACTAGTGATGCTAGGTATTTCTAGTACTTGATGCAAGTAGCCCTACAAATAAAAGTAAATTTTTTAATTCACTATCATAACCAATATCCCATTAAGAGCAGGGTCTGGGTGAAATAAGTTGACAAACAATCCATACTCATACTCCCTTTAAGGAAGGACTAGAGGAAAAGTAAATTTTTAATTACATGTTAAATTGGAGAGATGAAAAAACCATTTAAAACGTTTATTAGATTTACAACTTCTTATGTGAGAGTTTGGGATCATAGTTTTATTTCATATAAAGCTAATTTGGTATCAACAACAAATTAACAATAAGCATTATGGTATACAAAAGTTAAGAGAAATTAACTCCAAATGCAACGATCAATAATAATAAATGATATGAATATTTGCTTAGTTGCACAAAATTAGACCCTTAAACAACAATTTCACGGTCTATGAGGGTCCTAATGAGCTTAAACTAAGTAAAAGAAGCAATAAAAGTTTGTTAGAAAATGCACAAAAATGCACCTTGTATCATTAGTGCTAACTTCATTGGACTTTTCTCTTGTTTCTACTCTCCGATTCGCATATCTTTCTCCAACATCTAACAATTATGAGGAACGGTATCAATCCCCAAGGGGAATTCGCTCCAATGTAGTACGCGTAGTAGTACAATGGACTTGCCGAGAAATGATCCCCTTCCAAAACCGCGGTTATGTAATATATAACTAAACCATAGAATTGGCCGAGAGATATGATCAATTGAAGAACATACCTATACGACTTGTGTGCAGCTATAGCATACCTGCATGCATAACATGAAAAAATAGTCATATTCAGTGGCAATTGCCTGCAAATGTCATAAACTATGCTCCTCAGACTTTTCATTTTACCAGAAGTACCCCGTCCCTGTGTCAAATCCAACATGGGTGTTGGCAGTTTGACACTTATTTTGAACCAGACACGAGTACCCAAGTTTAGAAAACATAGATACTAAACAGACCAGTGTCACATGATTCGCTAATCTTCTAGCGAATTTCATCGCGAAAGGTGATTTGTGTTGGTATTTGGCTATTTTTGGGTCGTTTTCAGCGAATCGCGAATCCAAAGAGCAAATTAACTAGCGAATTATGTGACACTGAATTAAACTAGATAGTAGGCAGAATGATAGATGTTGATCGTTCTAAGGACTTACGCTGCTAAAAGGCAGGCAGGGCCCCACGCAACGGCTGTTACCATTTCAACAGCAACTATAGCAGAGTCAAAAGAGGCATATCTGGAATCACCTTTGCTGTACTCTTTCCCTGCGCAAGCGAAACATCAAACTAGTTGCGATGAGAAGAAATATCCCATCTCTAATAGGCCTAGGGAAAATTAAAAGTATCATAAGGTGATTGATGAACAAGAGCATTACAAATTTCTGCCAAGTAAAATCCGTTCTTGTCCTTGATGAAATCGGGTGTGAAGGCAAAGTATCCCTCAACGATCAGATGTATCAAGCCGGTGAAAGTAAACCAACATATGAGCGACTTTTCGAGTCGTGTAGTCTTTGAAAATAAACCTGTGTGACAGAACCCAATTTGTTTGAAAATAAACCTAATAAACGTTGACTTCAACAATTGCATTATACCTTCATTGTACTTAGACACCACAAATGCCCTTATTGTAACTACTTTGAGGTAAGATTTTTCACTATCAGCCAGATCTGTCGTCTCATTATTTCTTACTCCATATTTCAGTCACCTTATTGAATCATTGACTTAAACATTACATGAGATTTTCGTTTCCAAATGGCACTCTAAGTCAAGTAACTTTGACTAGTCATTTGCAGGTCGGAGAAAGGAAGTTTGAGTCATCTCATTCTTATTATTCGAACCTAAGTGACAAACAAAGGAAATAATACCTTGACTTACTCTTCCCCTCTTTTAAAATTCAACTTTAGTTTCTAGACAAAATCAAAGTCTGATGAAGTCTATAGTCATCAATAAATCTAAAACTAATCATTCTTACTCAATTTTTCAATATTAAGGTTTAACTAATTCCAAAGTGGAAATTTAAGTCAAATCTATGATTATAACGGGTCAAAATAAATTCAAAATAACTCTATAATTAATCACAGGTTGAGGTCTTAGGTCATGGTTTAGGGCGAGTCTATTTCTAAAGCGGATTGAAAAGAGTCTAAGTAGATTTGTCATAAATGTTAAACTTAGATCCAAACAAGTCTATATCAAATCAATGAATCATCAGCTACTTTTGTGAGAAACCATCTCTTAAAGAGACAACCTCAAAACTAGAGGTGTTCATGGGCGGGCTTGGGCGGGTAGCGGACCGGTATTTGCTACAAAACCTACCCGCGGGCAAAAACATTCAAATGCCCGCTCGCGTTTGCGGGCGTATTTTTTTGTCGCTACCCACCCATTTTTAAAGCGGGCGGGACCCGCGGGTAGGCAGGTATTTCTTACATAAATATCAAAAATATAATACAAAAATAAAGTTAAGTTTTGATAATAATTTTTTTAAAAAAAAAAGTTTTGATAATAATTAAATTACAATACATTGTCTAAAATTTCAAACAATATTTCTAATTTTCAATCTTGCTTTGAGAAATGAGTAGTATGATGGACTGCTCAAGCAAAGTAATGAAGTACTCTAGCCTCCTAGTTAGGAAGTTTCTTTGTATAGTAAGTCTCATGAGAGACGGTCTATTCTATAGACGGAATACATAAAGCCCAGCCAAAAATATAACATAGTATATTTGGGGTTATAATAAATTATTTGGGGTTATAATAACTTATATTTGGGGTTATAGAATAGTATATTCGAGGTTATAATACCTTACATTTAGGATTATAACATAATATAATTGATATTATAATTAAAAAAAATCTGTTAAGAGAAATGGGCTGGTCCAATTTTGTGGTCTATCCTATAGACTGTCTCTTGTGAGATTTTGTGTTCTTTATATGGGTAATACCAATACTAATAAATTTGGGCCCAAAGACAAAAGTCCAAATTTCAAACACAAGAATTTAGACTACTAATTAGCATTACTTAATATAATTAATTATTAAAAGATTAATATATTAAACTAGGCGGGCGGGCGGGTATACCCGCGGGTATTCTTTTAGTGTCGCTACCCGCCCATTTATCTTGGCGAGCGGGTATTACCCGTCCAAATTTTATTTTTTTTTAAAAACGCTGTCTATGATCGACCGTTTTTCAAGTCGGGCGGGCCGGGCTTGGCGGGTAGCCCGCCCATGAACAGCTCTACTCAAAACAAGAAGCTCACATTCTTAGTTCTCAATTTGTATAAAACAAAATCTCACAAGAGACGGTCTATAGGATAGACCAAAAAATTGGGCCAGCCCATTTCCCTTAACTGATTTTATTTATTATCATATCAATTATATTATGTTATAATCATAAATGTAAGGTATTATAACCTCGAATATAATATTCTATAACCCCAAATATAAGTTATTATAACCTCAAATAATTTATTATAACCCCAAATATACTATGTTATATTTTGGGCTGGGCTTCATGGATTCCGTCTATGGAATAGACCGTCTTCCATGAGACTTACTATTTGTATAATTAGACTATTTAACCCATATATTTAATACGTCTCTCGGAAAAACCGTCTCTCAATAATTTGTGATGCTAAAATCACCTTGTAAATTAGCTTGTAAATTCCATTTATTTTGTACAATATCACCAAAATACCCTCAGAAGTTGGTTTCATTATCGAAAGTAACCTCTTCTCTTCGTTCTACCAATTAATGTTCCAGCCTTTCTAATCTCATTAGCTTTTCTGCTAATTTTTCTTCATTCTCATCGTCTCCAAGTTTCCTTCCTCTGCACATTATCTCTTCAGGTAATCATCTTCTCTTTCCCTTTTTTTGGATCATTACTCTATTAAACATGATGATTTGTCAATACCTAAAATTTATTTTCTCACTTTTATGCCAAATTGCATGTTTGTTTGATTGATTATCGTGTTTGTTGTTGATCTCCGATTGAAAATTATTTATAATCATTTCATGACTCTTTTAGATTTTATGATTTTATTGTTTAAGATCTCATCATTTTTGATAAACTTTTTTGTTAGATCTTTTAGACCCACCTCAGATCTCATCTAGGTTTATCATGAGAAGTTTTAGTTTTTCCTCTGATTGATTGTTTGTTTCGTTTTTAAAGTGAATTTTCACTGATTTATTTAGGTTAATTTCAAGAACTATTTTTGTTGGTGAAATTCTTCTGGATTTGTGAACTGGGAAAACAATTTTCTGTGTTGAGGAAGAATCAAAATGCCTGCACAGAAGATAGAAACTGGGCATAATAATGTGGTTCATGATGTTCAAATGGATTATTATGGTAAACGTCTTGCCACTGCATCATCTGATGCTACCATTAAAATAATTGGTGTGAGCAATTCGGCTTCACAACCCCTTGCTACATTGACTGGCCACAAAGGCCCTGTTTGGCAGGTTTCATGGGCACACCCGAAATTTGGGTCAATTCTTGCATCATGTTCTTATGATGGTAGGGTGATTATATGGAAGGAGGGTAATCAGAATGAGTGGGCACAAGCTCATGTGTTTCATGAGCACAAATCTTCGGTTAATTCCATCTCTTGGGCACCACATGAACTAGGGCTTTGTTTAGCTTGTGGATCATCCGATGGGAGTATCTCGATTCACACTGTTCGTGCTGATGGTGGTTGGGATACCAATAGGATTGATCAGGCACATCCGGTTGGGGTAACATCACTGTCATGGGGTCCAGCAACTGCACCAGGAGCCCTTGTAGGATCGGATTTGCTAGAACCCATTCATAAACTGGCTTCGGGAGGTGCTGATAACACTGTGAAAGTGTGGAAGCTTTCGAATGGAGCATGGAAGATGGATTGCTTCCCAGCTCTTCAAATGCACTCAGATTGGGTCAGGGATGTAGCTTGGGCTCCTAATCTTGGGCTTCCAAAGTCGACAATCGCTAGCGCTTCACAGGACGGAACTGTGGTTATATGGACTGTGGGCAAAGAAGGTGAACAATGGGAAGGCAAAGTTTTGAAGGACTTCAAAACTCCAGTTTGGAGGGTATCATGGTCTTTGACTGGGAACTTGTTAGCCGTAGCAGATGGGAACAACGATGTCACATTGTGGAAAGAAGCAGTTGATGGAGAGTGGCAGCAGGTTTCTACAGTTGAGCCATAGCTTTTGTCTCCGGTAGTATTCTCTTACTAAAATGTCATCTTTCATGGACTTGAATGAACTTGGTTTTTGTAACGTGGTCGATATTGTAGATTATATTTTTGTTGAGAATTGAGATAGAGAAAAAGACTAGTTGATTCCTTCTGCTGTCGATTTATACACAACCTGTATCTTCTTATTGCCCGTTGTTTGAAGTTTTGAGTTGTAATGCTTTTGTACTGTTCTAGTTATTGTATCAAGTTGCAGACTTTAACAATTGTGGTTAGAGGTGGAGTTTACTGGTTCTGAAACGGCTGGTGTTATATAAACAGTCCCGATACAATCAATTGTGGTCGTACTGTTGTCGTAGGTATTTTAGCTAGCATGTTCAGAGTTATCTCCTGACTTGTTTGCTGATAACTTTTGCTGTCATCCCATTTCCCGAGTTTGATTCACAAATTCAGTTGACAGTAATCGAGAGATCGATTCGATGTTGTTGAAGGATTCTGTTAGACCCGACTAAGGCTCACTGCCAGCCGTTGTGGTTGAAATATCGGCAGAGAACATGTGCGGGTAAAGTTTACTGGCTCATTGTTTACGTTGCTGCTCTAGAAAGCTTGTTCTTCATGATGGTTTTTTGATTCGGTTGGATTGGAAATAAATTTAGGCCATGTTTGTATTGGCTGTAAATATTTAAGGGGTAAAAAAGTCAAGTAGGTTTTTAAATTATACAAATAGATAGATGTTTTTTAATTTATTTAAGGAGGTGTTTTAGCAAATCAATAAGTTTTAACAAAAGTAAAAATTTTTTGTTCATCTTTTCATTATCATCTTGGTCATCCTACAACTATGTTCATCGGTTATAGGAAATTTTATTTTAACCGTAAGCGCACGGTGTATGTGTAACTATACGGGTCAAACATAGGAATGTGAGTTAATGAATTTGTTTGATTTATAATTGCGGGATATGAAATGCAAGTATATTTGATATTGATTCGATTCTAATACTATCAATAATCAAAGACAATAATAGAAGGATTTAATTGTGATAAGAAATAAATTAAAATCAACAACTAGTGGTTGAATTAATAAATAATAGACTTAAGGATTTCACGAATCAATTAAGCTCTCATATGAACACAACCAATAAAGCATCTATACAAGTTGGGATTATTATAAAAAAAATTGGGATTATAATATAACATAGTATAACATAGTATATTTGGGGTTATAATAAATTACTTGGGGTTATAATAACTTATATTTAAGGTTATAGAATAGTATATTCGAGGTTATAATACCTTACATTTAGGATTATAACATAATATAATTGATATTATATTAAAAAAATCAGTTAAGGGAAATGGGCTGGCCCAATTTTGTGGTCTATCCTATAGACCGTCTCTTGTGAGATTTTGTGTTTAGATAATTATAAGTGATCTTATTAATCTCAAGTGTCTTGCTAATTTGATCAACTATTGGATTTAGTCCATATTAATTCAAATCTCAGGCTCGTTCTTTCTACTGATTTAATAAGAATTTAACTAAAATTTACCCTAAAACAAAGTTAATTTTAATCTTACACGCTCATTTTATTGATTAATATAACAAAGCATATTTACTTAAAGGTTATTAACGCAGTTAATCATCAAACCTTAATTATATAGACACTTTTAATAGTATAAATTCATACTTCGAAATTAAGATAAAACCCTAATCCTAGAAAAAGAAAATTACTCACAAGGCATAGTAACTAACATGAAATTAACTATAAGAAAAACCCTAATTATGATGATAAACATAATGGAAATAAATAATAAAAGATAATTAAATAAGTAGCCATTGAAAACATTAACAATCGAGTTTAATATACTAAGAACTCAAAACTAGAACATTAGGGCATAAAAAAAATCTGAAATTAACTAAGCCTATTTAAATTGTAACGTTTCTTGGGGAACAATCTCCAAACAACTAAATTAGCCTAATAAACTTAATTAAATAAAGATAAATAAATTAATATAATATTAGAGTAACAAAAAAATGCGTGTTTTGGCTCCAGTGAACCGTCGACTTGCCGTAGCTCTAGAGGGGCGTCTTATGTAATAGGAGGTTGTGTGAGTATGTCATGTGCCGAGCACATGACTTATTCGGTGCTAATTGTTAGATAATCAGTTAGTTAGTTACAAATAGTAAGTCTTTGGCGGGAAAGTTAGTTTAGCTAGCTTATATATACCCCCTTAGTCTCCATTTGGGACATGGAATGTATAACACTTTTTTCTTGAATTCAACTTACTGTCTTTCTATCATCTCTGCCCTCCTTCTCTTATTCTTCTGTTTTCTGCTTTCTGCCTCCCCTTCCCTCTCCCCTATCTGCTCTCCTTTCCCATGATTCTTGCTATCAAGAACATTAACAGTAGACTCATAATTAACCACTGTTACATTGGTATCATAGCCAAATTTTGCTGTGCTTCTTTTCTGACGAGCAATACCTGGAACATTACACATCATTGCTGGAATTAAGATCTTTTCTTGTTCTTGGATTCTTCACCATTCTGGCTAAGTCTAAGATCACTACTGCAAAACGCATGAACAACATGGAAGACACTGTGAAGAATTTGGAGGCCAAATATGACCAACTCTTGGATATGATGAAACGCATGGAAGAACAACATTCTTCCAAGGTTCATGGTGAGGTAAGTGTTCTTGGGCCACCACCCAACCAAGGTAAGCATCAAAGGGCCCTGGGCTATTTCCCTAAACTCGAATTTCCTGTTTTTGACGGTTCTCACACTAGGGCATGGATTAAAAAAGCTAAAAAATATTTTCAATTGTGCAAGATAAATGAAGATAAAAAAATGGACTTTGTTTCAATGTACATGAGTGGTAAGGCTGAATCTTGGTTTGATTCTTACACTTCTGTGACGGATAAAATTGATTGGGGTACTTTTTGCTTAGATCTTAATGCAAGATTTAAAGATGACCTTTGTAGGAATGTGGTAGAGGAGTTTAATAAGTTGACCCAAGTGGGAACTCTTGAGGATTATCTTGATAAATTTGAAGACCTACAATCCCTCATGATTCAAAAGAATCCCAAAATCCCTGATTCTTACTTTCTTGATAGTTTCATTGGTGGTCTTAAGCCTACTGTTAAGCATTTTGTGCGTGCATTTAATCCCTCCACCCTTTATTCAGCAGCTGAATATGCTAGAAATAAAGAACAAAATGATGAGGCTATGAGGGTTTTCAATAAGCCTTCACCATACCCCCAAGGGTCCAGAAAACCCATGGTTGATTACAAGACTACCCCACCGGCCAGTAGCTAGTACCTTGATTCAGTCCTCAAATTCTTCATTGTCTAGTAAAGAACATTCCCTTCCTAATGGACCAAGAAGCTATAGCACTACTAATAAGCGAGACATCCAATTGACCCCAGCTGAAAGAACACGAAAACAAGACCAAGGTCTTTGTTTTTTCTGTGATAAACCATATGCAAGAGGTCATGTGTGTCAACTTAAGCAATCCCAAGTTTTCACTATAGAGAGTCCTGGTTTAGATGACATTGAGGAGAGTGCTTGTGATCATATTGAGGAGGAAAACTTAGATGATATACAAGAGGAAGAACCTTGCACTTCTCTAAATGCATTGACAGGTAATAATGGCTTTCAAACCATGAGAGTGATAGGTTATGTAGGCAAAAAACCTATTCACATACTAATCGATTCAGAAAGCACTCACAATTTTCTTGATGACGCTTTAGCTAGTAAACTTCACCTCTCAAAAGAATTATTTGTTCCTCAATATGTGACTATAGCTGATGGCAATCATCTTAAATGCCACTCTATTTGTAGAGACTTTGAGTGGCGACTACAAGGTGCTACTTTTAAGTCTGATGTTTTGGTTATTCCCTGAGGAGGGTGTGACATGGTCTTAGGAGTCCAATGGCTTAAAGGGTTAGGAGTGGTTAAATGGGATTTTTCTAAACTAATAATGGAATTTGATTTAGGGTCCAATCACCATGTTCTGACAGGGTTGAACACTCAAAAGATTAAGACTATCACAACACCCTTAAATAACAAACTTATAGACTCTTCACAATTATTCATGCTGCAAGTGATTGACTATAATGACCCAGCCCCCATTGATTTCATGGAATTTATGAAGATAGAGGAAAATTCTGAACTCTTACATGACTGCATTACTCTCCTATTGGATCAATATACCCATGTGTTTGAGGAACCTAAGTCCTTACCTCCCTCCAGAGGGCACCTTGATCACAAGATACCGTTGTAATTTGGCACCAACCCTATTAGTGTTAGACCATATAGATATCCTATCAAACAAAGAGATATCATTGAAAAAATCATTTCTGAAATGTTAGATAAGGGACTTATCCAAGAAAGCTCAAGTCCATTTGCTTCTCCAGTAGTTTTGGTGAGAAAGAAGGATGACTCTTGGAGACTATGGGTTGATTATAGGGCTTTGAACAACGTTACTATCAAGGACAAATTCCCTATTCCTGTGGTTGATGAATTGATTGATGAATTATCTGGTAGTTGGGTTTTCAGTAAAATTGATCTTAGGGCTGGATATCACCAATTAAGAGTTGCTTCGGAAGATGTGTTCAAAACTGCATTTAAGACTCACAATGGTCACTATGAATTTTTTGTCATGCCTTTTGGCTTGACCAATGCTCCTGCATCATTCCAATCCTGGATGAATCACACCTTCAAACCTTTGTTAAGGAAGTGTGTACTTGTGTTTTTTGATGACATACTTGTATATAGCCCTAACCTTGCATCTCATTGCCAACATCTATCACAAGTTTTCCAATTAATGAGCATTAATTCTTTGTTTGCAAAGCAAATTAAGTGTTTCTTTGCTACTAGTAAAGTTGAATATTTAGGTCATTTCATATAAGGGAAAGGTGTTAAAACTAATCCAATGAAAATTAAAGCTATTGTTGATTGGCCTGTTCCCTTGACTATTAAACAGTTAAGGATTTTTCTTGGCTTAGCAGGGTATTACAGGAAATTTATTAGGCATTATGCATGGCTTAGTAAACCATTGACCCACCTCCTAAAAAAGGGGAACTTTGCATGGTCATCTGCTGCACAAGAGTCCTTTGTTCACTTAAAGAATGCCCTTAGTACAACACCTGTTCTTGCTTTGCCTGATTTTTCTAAAACCTTTGTTATTGAGACTGATTCCTCTCAAACAGGCATTGGAGCTATTTTGATGCAGCAAGATCATCCCTTGGCTTATCTTAGTAAAGCCTTAGGACCTAGGTGGCAAAAGTTATCTGTGTATGAAAAGGAATTATTAGCTGTCGTGCAAGCTGTTTAGAAATGGGAACAATACCTATATGGACAACAATTTATCATTAAAACTGATCAAAAGAGCCTTAAATGACTCCATCAACAAAAGATTTCTACCCCCTTCAAACACTTTTAACTATCTAAACTGATGGGTTTTAATTATGAAATTCATTACAAATCGGGTACTGAAAATAAGGTTGTTGATGCCCTTTCTAGAGTGACTAAAACTGAGTTACTCTTGATGGCTATCTCAGTCCTACATTCGGATATGGAAAATAAGCTCATTGCAAGTTATGCCCTTGACTTAAATCTTACTCACATGGTCAGAGCATTACACCAAGGACTTACTGTACCCAATTTTTCTTTGCATAATGGTTTATTAAAGAGGAAAGCTAAGTTGGTGGTGGGGCCTGATGACACTCTTAAGACTTCCATCCTACAGTGGATGCACAACTGTAACACCCCTGAGTTTCCGACCCCTTATATTCGGAAATTCAGGGGTGTTACAACAACTCTGCACAAGGTGGGCATTCTGGTAGAGATGCCACTTTACAAAGGGTGAAACATCTCTTCTATTGGCGGGGTATGGCAAAATTTTTCACCCAATTTGTTAGGCACTGCATTGTGTGCCAAGCCAGCAAGCATGAAACCACTTCTTACCCTAGCTTATTGCAACCCCTTCCTATACCTGAGGAAGTGTGGGTGGATATATCCATGGATTTCATTACAGGTTTACCACCATCTTTTGGTAAGGATGTTATTTTTGTAGTAGTTGATAGATTGAGCAAGTATGCTCATTTCATGACCTTAAGGCACCCTTATACAGCTAAGGAGGTGGCAGGTCTATCTAGATCATGTTTTTAAACTACACGGTTGGCCTAAGTCAATTGTGTCAGATAGAGATTCTATCTTCATTAGTGACTTTTGGCAAGCTTTGTTTACATTGCAGGGTACTACCTTTCAGCTTTCTTCAGCTTATCATCCACAATCAGATGGCCAAACAGAGGTGGTCAACAAGTGCCTTGAGACCTATTTAAGATGTGTGACTAGAGATTGCGCAAAGGAGTGGAGCTTTTGGTTACCAGTAGCTGAGTGGTGGTATAACACCAATTTTCACACTTCAGCTTAGCTCACACCATACAAGGTGGTATATAACCAACCACCACCTCATCATTTACCATATTTACCAAAGGAAAGCCCTAATCCGAGTGTAGACAGAACCATGAGCAGAAGGGAGGAGATGATTAAACTTCTGAAGTTCCATTTGCAAAGGGCACAAAATAGGATGAAGGTGCAATCTGATAAGCACAGGACGGAAAGAGAACTTGCAATTGGTTCATGGGTATGGCTCAAGTTGCAACCCTACAGACAACACTCAATTAAGATTCATCATCATCATGACAAACTCTCCCCTAAGTTCTATAGACCCTTCCAAATTGAAGCTCAGATTGGAACAGTGGCATACAAAATCAAGCTTCCTGCTACTACTCAAATTCACTCAGTCTTTCATGTATCTCAGCTAAAGCCATTCAAAGGGCAATTGCCTACTGCCCCACATATTCCAGAATGGCTCCATGGTCAGGACACATCTATACCTATTCCCCCTGAAGCAATTCTGGACAAGAGGGCTATTAAGCATCAAAATGCACCCCTTATACAGTATCTTATCCAATGGCAAGGATTGAGCAGCAAGGAGGCCACTTGGGAGAATGCTGTGGATTTTGAACAACACTTCCCACATTTTGATTGTCGCCATATATGACTTGAGGGCAAGTCAATTGTTAAGGGGGATGGATTATAATAGGAGGTTGTGTGAGTATGTCATGTGCTGAGCACATGACTTATTAGGTGTTAATTGTTAAATAATCAGTTAGTTAGTTACAAATTGTAAGTCTTTGGCGGGAAAGTTAGTTTAGCTAGCTTATATATACCCCCTTAGTCTCCATTTGGGACATGGAATGTATAACACTTTTTTCTTGAATTCAACTTACTGTCTTTCTATCATCTCTGCCCTCCTTCTCTTATTCTTCTGTTTTCTGCTTTCTGCCTCCTCTTCCCTATCTGCTCTCCTTTCCCATGATTCTTGTTATCAAGAACATTAACAGTAATCATAATTAACCACTGTTACATCTTATAGCATACATTTTGTCTGCAAAAATCGAGTTCAAATTTAAAGTGGCGAATTGTAGCTTTTAGGCGACAAGTCATCGCTTTACAACTGACTGGCGAATTTTAAACAACCGCCATTTCTTGCTCGATTGTTTGGATTGTACATATGATATAATGCCGTTAACCTTGCATCAATATGATCTTCCAATCAAAAGTCATGATCAAAAGAGTAAGCATATATTCAATTTCACTTTTAAACTTTTGCGTTATAAACACTTTTCTACTCTTTTGGTGATTTTCTATATAAATCATCTCCCACCGAGCTAAAGTCCACTTAGTAAGCTCCGTCATCATTAAACTGTAAGAATTATGCTTAAACACTCAAAATTTCTATTAAAATCAACATAAATAACCAAAATAGGCAACAGTAGCATAAATCTTCAAAATAAGAACGCAATTACCAAGAACTACCATCACTAAGGAGTAAGGAGTACAAAATTATATAAATAAGTGCCAAAAATAATCCAATCTATATTAGCTAAGAATTTCAAATTTCTATACTAATTAAAGTCAACCAAACAATCTAGAGTAGACTAGAAGTATAGTTATTCTTGTCTTGGACTTGAGACAATTAATTAATGAGCTTATACAGGAATAACTCTTTGGATTTTAGCTTCAAGAAGATGATGTTGGTTGTTTGAAGGTTTGTCTTAGCTACAGGCTAATATTGCAATAAAGTCACCTTGAATGCCGATGAGTTTTATACAAATAACACGGGTTAAAAGGGCCCGAAATGTGATTTTGGGGACCTTCTCCGATGCTTAAGTCAGTAAATGTCGCAAGAGGTTGCCTGATTAATCCTTGCCCAAGTCCATTGTGACTTTTAGCTTGGAGAATTGATATCATCACTTATTTGGCGTGAGGCCTAAATTCTTAAATTAGAATTACTCGTATAGAATAGATGTTATTGATTTTATCGAATGTTCTTGTAATTAATTTACTCTTAATAATTATTGTTGCATTTCAATAAATTGAGAGTAAAAAAATTTGCATTATTGAAGATTCGATACCTCGTATATGAAGCTTGACTTCCTATTTATATTCAGAAGTTCTTCTCTTTTCTTTCTTTGAAATCCTCTTTTTGCTCTTATAATAGTACTGTTATTTGATATTGGACATTCCCTTAGGTTTTCGTGTAAAAAGGACCACAAGTTTCCACATGGCTCCCTTTCGTTGGTTCAGTCCCATGCATTAAACCCAAGCTTTGCCTTTCTTAGAAAAGGTGGGACCTTTCTAATTCTATACGACTACGTATGTTAGAAAGGTGAAAATTATAGAAGTTTCATCCCCAATTACTGTGCTGCCTCTAATTTTCATTAAATGCACAAATCTTGCAAATCTTTTCACATCTTTGGATCAATTAATTACGCCAAACCATTTAGTTCCCATTTCCACTTCCAGAATACTAGCTTTTTCTCTCCAAACACTCTCTACCCATGTCACTAGCAATCTGGGTAATTCCTCCTAAGTGGATGTTTGCTCTCAGTAGTAAGATTTTCGGCCTTTACCCATACAATTTGCCCCCCCCAAACCCTTGAGTCTGATGTCCTAGGGGACTCTACAATATGGCTAGTTCACTTTGCTTTTAAGGCGATTGCGAATCCCTAGGAGACTTAATATGTCTAGGGGATTTTATTCCTCACATCTCTTTGTTGGTTAGTTATTTCATGAATCTGTCTAGACTGGTAACATTTTCTACCAAAATTAGCCCTTTCCCTAGAATATGGTACTTTTCTTGTACAATAAGTATTTCTCTCACCCATTTGTTGATCCAGATGATGTCCTATCGCCCAGAAGGTTGCGTTGCAACTTGCCGACACCCCTAGCGGTGACTCACTCACCCTATGTTTTTCTCATATCATAACTCGTTTTACGTGCCTGAAAACATCGTCATTTTGTCTTTGCTTTTTTTTTCAAATTCAAATTAAACTTAAACTAGTTGTTGTGTCACACCTTTGGATTTAGGTATTCTTATGTTTCATTTACCTTGTCTATCCATACGCTCCTTTCGATTCTCACTTTTCTTTTTAATGGTTTTATTAACCTCTCTCAACTTTCCTAAATTTCCTTATGTTTTCTTGTGAGTTTTCAACTTCCTTTGAATCCTTTCACTTTCTCAACTTAGCAATAATGGTCCCTGTTAACTTTGATTTGACCCTCTTAACTCGTGGTTTTCAAGAAGGTAAGACTGAGACCCGAACTATTAATTTTTTGTTCTTCAACGTTTATGCTGATCAGGAGATAACTCCCAGCTGGGAAAACCACTAAGGTTGTTGATTTGCCCAATCTTCTATGGTTAGATGATTTTCGCAAACCTTTTTTGAATGGTCTGGTAGAACGCTATCTCATCCCCATGGTTACGACTGAGTTGGATCAGGTAAGTGTCACTTTAGATATCATTACTCTTTTGTTTCATGACTTGAACGCTATACTTAAAACGAGCGTAGTTCGTGATTAAGGACTACTGTGTCCCCATGAACAAATTTTAGTGGTATAGGGTGAGGGAAGTGGAGATGCAGGCCAACGAATATATCGATTAAAATGGTTGAAGTGATTAAAATAAGTAAAGATTTGTTAAAAAGTATTCGAGTATAAGGTAAGAGTTGATGTAGAGATTTAGTAAGTTAGTTTGACGAGAAAACAAATTTGATTTTGAAAATAAATTTATCTGTTTCTTTTCGGAGGAAAACTTTATCAAGTTTTTCGTAGATTGTCAAAACATCTTTGTTTAAAAGTTTAAAATGTTGCTAATAATGTCTGAAGTTCTGATTATCAATTTGCGATTTTATATGTGCACTTGTATATGTGCAAATGTGTTTGCATCATTAGTTTTGTGCATTTGAAAATTATTATGGGTCGTGATTGAATCATAAACATTGTTTTCAAACTTGAATGGTTGCCGAATGTCGGAGTTGTGGTTTTCAGTTAAGTATCAGATGTCGAACTATTTAAGGTTTATCCTTAAGTTGGGGAGAATATGAGTTTATGCAATCTGAAGAATAAAGTAATTTTGAGGACGAAATTATTTAAGTTGGGGAGAATGAGACAACCCCTATTTTAGCAGCTTAATTAATAGTAATTAATTAAGTTAATTTGGGTCATTAAATTTTAAGTATGTTATTTTATTGGGACTCAGAATAATATTTTATTATTTGAGAACATCAGTTGTATTAGATTTGGAACAAAGTAAGTTATATGATGAAAATTTGGGATTGAATGGGTGTATATAAAAATCTATACACTCGTGAAATCACATTATCTAAAGATATGTAAATGGTAAAGTAAATAAAATTGTAACACGAGACGAATAACCGCACCACGTGGCATGTGTGGAGGTGCCACACGTGTGGCGTGCATGATAGATTGCCACCACATAGTTTTATGTGGCATGAAAATGTATTGAGATCATATATAGTAGACCTATATTATTATAGCTATATGACTCATTGCCATATATAAAAACGGGGACGACACCTTTACTTTTTTTTTTTTTTTGAATATCACCTGCTGCATTATTATTGCAAATTGAGAGCCACCAAGGTGTGAAGATTTGGTGGGAAGGGGGCCATACAAATTTTCTCTCCAGCATCGCCGGTGTCCCATTGGGCAATCATATGAGCTACAGTGTTTCCATGCCTACGAACAAAGCTACATCTAAAATTTACAAAATGGGAGCTAATTTCTAAAATACGATCAATCAAAGCATCAGAATACGAAGATCCCAGCTCCTTGCACTGAATAGCATGTAGCACTGTGAGAGAATCACCTTCTAGGTGTATATTGTCATACCCCAATCTAGCAGCAGTCTCCAAGCCAAAGAGGGCAGCAGCAGCCTCCGATATGAGAGGGCTCTAGTTAGCCTTTGAACGTCGGGTTCTGGTAAGCAGAGGCGTACCCACAACATCACGCAAGATAAAACCCATACCTCTGAGCATATGTGGACTGACATGAGCATCGAAATTCACTTTTACCCAACCATCTTCAGGGGGTTCCCATTTTTGAAAGGACCGAACTTTGGGCGCTTGTGAAAACCCAATCTTCAAGTTATAAAGTTGGTAATCACTGATCATCTTGGCCAGAGCACTCGAAATCTGTATCAAATTGCTGTTCTTTTGTTCCATCACCATCACGTTCCGACAAATCCAGCAGGCCCAAAGACAAGGACCAATAGAGTTGAGTTCTTTGGATGATGCATGGGAGAACAGCCACTTCAGAGCATCAGGGAAGCTGGTTCGAGGAGCGACTTGGAGCAAATTAAGGCTGGGATGTGAGGACCACAAATCTCGATTAATATCACAATCTAAGAGCGCATGACAAATTGATTCATCCCCTCCATCACACCGTGTGCAAGCAGGGCTCGCAGCTATATGTCGATGATGACGAACCGCATTAACCGGGAGTGAATTCTTACAAGCTCGCCAAAGAAAATGTTTGAGCTTAGGGGGCCAATTCAGCTTCCAAATCTTCTTCCATATATCGCCAAGCTGTGTTGGGCCATTCACAGTTTGAAAGGAGCTCATACCCAACCAATAGCCAGTTCTCACACTATACGTCCCATGTTTTGTTCAAGTCCAGATCAGCTGGTCTTCGACCTCATGTGGAGGGAGAAGAATAGCTAAGATACGATCTACGATAGGCCCATCAAAAACAGCTTGTAGTGCTTCCAAATTCCATGCTCTAGACTCATGATCAATATAATGCCAAACAAGATAGCCCTCATGATGTGTATCCAGACAAGTTGGAGCCACAAAATTCCCATTATCCATAATCCACCTCTCACTCAGAATATGAACTTTATCACTCCTACCAATCAGCCACCCCATACCCTTCAATGAGCAAAGATTTAGCCCCCCAAATACTCCTCCAAGGTAGGCTCGGATCATGACCTCTATTTGCATTAAGAGGGTCACAATGCTTGTAGTATCGGGCCTTAAAAACAGATGATAAGAGGAGTTTACCTCATTATGAAGCCTTTACATTTGCTTAGCTAGGAGGGCTTGGTTGAAACATTTGAGATCTCGAAAGCCCATACCCCCACAACCTTTAGGACGGCATAAATCGGACCAATTATGCCAATGTATCTTCCTCGCATCTCTCGACGAACCCCACCAAAAACTAGCCATCATGGAGTGGATGTCCTCAAGTAAACCATCTGGAAGTTTAAACACACTCATCATATAGGAGGGAATAGCCTGGATCACAGATTTAAGCAACACCTCTTTTTCCGCTCGGGACATAAGTCTCTCTTTCCAGCCTTGTATATCTTTCTCAAAATGCGCTCCTTGAGCCACGAGAACACAACTTTCTTTGATCGCCCAATAATAGTCGGTAGGCCAAGGTACTTGGAGTGGCGCTCAACTTCCCGAACTTGTAAAAGATCACCAATCTCCACTCGCCTTGCTAACGGAACCCCTTTGCTAAAAGAAATCTCTGTTTTTTCAAAATTCACTTTCTGGCCCGATGCTCTATCATACAAGCTAATTATATTAGCTAACTCCGAACATTCACTAACAGAGGCTCTTGCAAACAGGATGCTGTCATCTGCAAAGAAAAGGTGAGATAATGAGGGTGCAACCCTACATATTTGGACCCCATGAATAGATCTCCTGTGAACTGCTTGTGTGATCAAAGAGGAGAAGACATCAGCACATAGAATAAAGAGGTAGGGTGATATGGGATCCCCCTGTCTAAGCCCCCTTGTTGGAACCACATTACCATGTATCATCCCATTAATCTTGAAGCAAAAGGACACATTGGTAACACAACTCATAATACGCCGCACCCACCCATCACTAAAGCCCAACTTAATCATAACTCTATCCAACAAACCCCATTCAATACGGTTATAGGCTTTACTCATGTCAAGTTTTAAAGCCAGCGACTCATTCCTCCCATTCTGCCTACGCTTTATCGAGTGAAAAGCCTCAAAAGCCAAGAGTGCATTGTCTGTAATAAGCCTAAGCGGAATGAAAACACTCTGATTGATGGAAACAATCTTATCAAGTAAACCTTTGAGCCTATTTGCCATCATTTTAGACACTACTTTGTATATGACATTACAGCAGCTAATGGGTCTAAAATCGGTTAAGTGTTTCGGCTCGTTGCATTTAGGTATAAGGGAGATACAAGTTTTATTTATACCTTTAAGATCAAACAACCCCCTCCACCATTTAACAACCATAAAAACAACATCACCACCAATAATATCCCAAAACTTCTGAAAAAATAAAGCATGGAAACCATCGGTACCTGGGGCTTTAGTCGGGTGCATTTGGAAAATCGCCGTGCGAATCTCGTCAGCATGTGGTTCTTTGTCCAGCTCCGCATTCATTTCATTAGTTAGAACATTACCCAATCCCTCCAAAGCATCAGAAAAGCCAGTAGGTGAACTAGTGGCAAAGAGTTTGTCGTAGTACGCAGTAATGAGCCGCTCCAAGTTCACTTTGTTCGTTAACCATCTCCCCTCCTCATCATACAGACCCTTGATAGTGTTTCTTCTTTTGCGCGAGCTCTCTTTGTGATGGAAATACTTGGAATTTTTGTCCCCGTCTCTAAGCTCATTAGCCCTGGATCGAATATGCCAATAGGATTCCTCCAAATGGTAGAGGCTATCAAGGTGTTCAGCAAGAGACTTACAGGTATTCAGCATGCGGGCATCTGGCTTACTTCTTTGGGCAGCTTTAAGCTTCCTCTCTATATCACGTATCTTCTTCCTAAGAGCCCCGAAAGTTTGTTCCGCCCAGTCAGCAAGTTTCGAAGCACAATTTTCAATGCGAAAATCGATCTGTTCCCCAAGAATCTCATTCGAAGCTTCAGTAACCACCCTCTTACAATCCTCATTTGATAACCACAAGGACTCAAAACCCTGAACAATTTTTGATTCCCATGATCATCAAACGGCCTATGGGTACTCAGAATAATTGGAGCATTATCCGACCTGTAGATAGGAAAATGTCGGACATCGAAAGAAGAAAAGATATTTTGCCACTCCACATTTGCCACGAATCGATCCAAACGTTCTCGAATAACAGCAGTTGGATGAGAACCCCTACTAAAAGTGAAAGCACTCCCCCTGTAACCCAAATTCGCTAGTCCACAATCATCAAGACACCTACGAAAAGCATACATGTCGCCGTTAGGTCTAGAGTTTCCCCCTTCTTTCTCACTATCCCACATGATTTCATTAAAATCACCAAAGAAAATAATCGGTCCATGAGCTTCAGTGATTATACTCCTCATGAGATCCCAAGTTCTGTGCTTATTTTGTCTTTCCGGCCATCCGTAGATGCCGCAAGCGAACCACACCCTACCATCACCCCAATCTTCCTTGACCTCCACAAAGATATGATGCTCAGAAAAAGACATAACCCTAATAGTAAGGTCCTTCCACCATAAACCCAAATCCCCAGAATTTCCATTACTATCAAGACACACCCCATCAGTAAAACCACATCTGTTTCTAACCCTAACAGTAAGGACGACACCTTTACTTAAGGAGGGGAAATAAATTACTAAGGAGGCTAATAAAAAAAGGGTGTTCGTGGGATATTCGATATCTCAAAAAATATTATTTTACATCATAAAGGTAATCCTACAAACACTATTATCTTTCAAATTTAATTTAAGTATTTAAAATGTCATGTTATGTTTTATAATATTTGGTATTACTGCTATTTATATTTAAGCAAAATCGTATAATTTTTGGTGTTTGAAACTTTGGAATTTGACTTGGTTTGACCTTGCTTTTAATCCCTAATCAAAATTATGTTTTGTATGTTCATAGCTTTATAAATATGAGCTTTAAAATATTGTACTATGAAAATGAGTTATGATTATTGATTTTAAAGAAAATAAAGTGATTTATTGATTCGTTTTATATTGAAATGTTCGACATTGAAAAATATCCGTTTTTGGGAATTGGCAACGGATATTTATATCCGGATTATTATGAAATCCTATAGCTTGATAATAGATAATGGTTATTTGGATCGGTCTCGAGCCCCCGGTCCCGTTTTGTTCTTGCAAGAATCATATTTCGGTGATGACGATCACCCGTATTCTCAGGATTTAGATCAAGCCTACTTCCTGACGGTCCATATATTCCCACGTTTTAAAGTGCTATTGTATTATTGTTTTCATATGAGTTTTGAACAATTACGTTTGGTATATAAAGTTTTGTTTGTTTTGCAAATGAATTCATATGTTCCATTTGTCGTATTTTGACTGTTGCTATTTACTTGTAAAGTAATAGTCGTATTTTGATATCGCTTTTAACTTGTAAAGTTATAGCCGTGTTTTGATTCGCTTTGAACTAAAGGTTCTTAGCCGTATTTATGTCGAAACCAAACGATCTTTTAAAAGAGTTAGGGTTTGATAAATTAATGTTTTATAAGGAGTTACTAAGTGAACAAAAGATTAAATTGAATATATTTGTTAATGAGATGCATATAAATGTAATAGTTTGTTGAATTACTCAACAATTCAATTTTGACAATCTTTGATGGGGCCTATACCTTACGGGGGTAGATCCATTTTCAGGTTAACTCTGCTGTGGAGATGATGCCTTCTTGTGTAATGGGTTAAGTGCACAGCGAGAACTTCTTTTTGAAAATCATAATGTAAATTAGATATTTAAAAATAAATTGTAATATTTTATAACGTTTTGTAAATAGTATTCACTTATTTAATGTAAAAAGTTTTAAATACTCTGATATTAGTTTGTTGTGGCTATCAAGCCACATGTTGGATTCAGCCCAGACTTTTATAAGTCTTCCGCTGTGCTTTGTAAACAGTATTATAATATTGTTTACGGCGGTTTGGGCTGTTTCAGCTATTAAGAAAATTATTTCTTTTATTTTTATTCTAAATAGATTCTCGTCCATTTACAGTTCATTAATTATTTAATTTAAAAAATAATTAATCTTATATATATGTAAGTATGTTATTATATAGTAGAGAGAGAAATTCTAGTGAGAGAGGCTCTCTTAGGGGTTGGTTTTCCTCCCCTTGGCGGGCCTCTCGAGTGCACAACGGTCGGCGGATGGTGGTTTTGGGGTGTTCTGGGTGGCGAGCTTTCTTGGGCTGCTGTCTTTAGACGGTTTTTGGGAGTTTTTCGGGTTCCTTTTTGCATTTTTCTTTTCTGTCCTTCAGTTGCTTTTACGTTTCTTTAAGTTTCTCTTTTAGTTATGGCGTCTATGGGCTGGTGGTTGTCGATGTCTTTTGGGTTTTGATGGCAGGTGTCTAGAGTTGCTAGAGTCCATGGTTGTTTATTCTAAATCTGGTGTTTATGAGGTCTTGTCGATGTCCTGTAGGTTTTTTGACGTCGGTTTGAGGGTGTTTTGCTGAAGTTCAAGGGTCTTTAATCTGAAGATGGTGTTTATGGAGTTTATGGAGTCTTTATTTTGAAGATGGAGTTTCACGGCGTTTTTTGATGGAGTTCTGTTGGAGTTCATGGTATTTATGGTTTTTATGGGGTCTTTATTTTAGAAATGAAGTTTTGATGGAGTTATGGAGTTTTGGGCAGATGTCCTTGTGGTTTTGTTGACGGCGGGTTGCCGGAATTGCTGGTGTTTCTTGGGCATCCAATCCCGGCTTGGTGTTGGTCAGTTTTATGGAGTTTAGGGAGTTTTATTCTGAAGATGGAGTTTCACGGCTGTTTGATGGAGGTCTGCTGGAGTTCATGGAATTTATGGAGTTTATGGGGTCTTTATTCTGAAGATGGAGTTTTGATGGAGTTATGGAGTTTTGGGCTGATGTCCTTTGGGATTTTTGACGGCGGGTTGCCGGAGTTGCTGGTGTTTCAGGGGCTTCCAGTCCCGACTTGGTGTTTGTCAGATTTCAGATATGTATGGTGAGTGTGGGTTGCGTCCCTTTGGAGTTGGCGGAGCTTTTCGAGTGGTTTATTTTCCAGATGTGAAGTTTTGGTCTGTTCGAAAATATGGAGTTTTGTTTTTTCTGGTAATTCAGTGTGCATCCAACTTCTCAGGTGTTTTTTAGACGGCTGCGTGTATGTTCAAAAATTTGGAGGTGGTTTTGAAGGCTGAGCAAGGCGGCGTGTTAACGACTGCATGGTTCTGGTCTTAGCGACGGGTTATACTCCCTTTGGTTTTTTCATGGTATTTTTTAAATTCTCGAAGAGGTTTTGCTGGTTTGGGTTTCGAAGAGTTGCCTTGGAATTTGAACCCTACTCACTGCTCTCGTTATGAGCTGGTTTGGGTTTTACGAAGAGTTTCTGGTTTTCGTTGGGTTTTACGAAGAATTTGAATCCTACTTTGGGATTTTGTTATTCTTATGCAGGGTTTTAGGGTTACAGCCGTTTTAGAGATGGTGGCATAGGGTGATGTAAAGGGCTTCATTTTTGGGTGTTGTTTCGGTTGGGTAAGGAGTTTGAAGGCTGTCAATTTGGGTTGTACGAGTCATTTTGGGCTTGTTCTTCAAGTGATGGCGGGTTCTCAGTGGTAGTGGACATACAAAAAGCCGGGTTAAGTCAGGTGATTCGTATGGCGAGCCTTTGGTTGAGGTGTTGGGGTTTCGTCCCTTTTAGTGGACTTCGTTTTGATTGGTTTTATTTCTCTGTGGTTGGGCGATACTTGTTGGTGGATGCTTCCAGCTGTTCAATGGTGTTCTTGATGGTTCGCAGGTCGTGGTGGTTGGTGATTAGGCATCGTTTTTTGTCTACTTGGTGTTTAGTATAGAATTTCTTGGTGTGTAAGGTGCTCGGATAAACATTTATTGGTGTTTCGAAAATGTTATTGCATAACCCACCCCTATGCTGTTTAGGGTGGCCTGTTTATTGATCTCCCCCTTCCAATGTCTTTTTTCCCTACGGGGTTTTTTTATTCCGGCGAATTGGGGATCACAAGTTACAGTGTGGTGTTATTTCCTCCTTTTTATAATATTTCCAAACTTTAAAAAAATGTATGTTATTATATAATTTTTAAATTATTGTTTTATAGCAATATTATAATTTCGGTAATAAAAAAATAAAAAAAAAACTGATAAATAGATAAAATATATAATATAATCATCAATAAAACTTAATTTGTTAATAAAAGTTTTTCATTTGCACCTTAAATCAAATCAAGAAAAAAAACTGTTTAGTCATGGAGTCTTCTGCATCACCTTCCAAAGAAAAACAAAAGCAAAAACAAGAGGAACAAGATGACAATATTAAAAAATGGGGGTGCGGTACGTGTGGTAAACGAGCCAAGAATATGAGCCAATTGGCTTAACATATACAACGTTAGCATTCTCTAAAAGAGAAGAACAAAGACTGAAGGATTACTAGGTTAGGAATCTTGATGTTTAGTATATAGTTCTTTAGTCATGGGATCTATCATTTATATACAATAAACTCTTGATGTTTTTTTTTTAAAAAATTTTTTTTGTTGATCTCAAAGAATTCAAATAAAAATAAAAAAAATAATAAAAAAAATTGTTAATAAAATTATTTGATTTTGCCAGTATTCCCATCACCATTCACGTATGAATATTCAATTTAAAATTAAAATTAACTAAAATAATTTAAACAAATGAGTTGGGATAGAAAACGTTTCTTGCAGCAAAGCTTTGTTTTATAGTTATGGATTTATCCAAATTGTTTATTACTTTAGTATATAATATAATTACTCATCTGTTCGATGACCCGAACACTATGCTTGAAACGAGAGTCCAGTTTGTGATCGAGGACTACTGTCATGTCTACGTAAATAAAGTTTATTGGTATAAGTTGAAGAATGTGGAAATACAGGCCAACGAGTATATCATTTCGCATTCAAATTGTAAGGACATATTTATGTTATTATCATATATTTCCCAACCAATTACAATCTCATGCTATCAATTTAATAATTCTTTTATTTTCTTACAAGATAGAAATTTTTTTTAATGTTATATATGTAATGATAAAATATATAATATAATCATCAACAAAAATTAATTGGTTAGAAAAATTATTTGACCATTATTAGTGTATGAATATTCAATTTAAAATAAAAAAACTAAAATATCCTAAATAATAGAATTGAGATAGAAAATTTTTCTTGCAGTGGTATGTGTTCAATTATTTTATTACTTTAATTTATATTATGAACGTATAAGTATATGACTCTTAAATTATTATTTTATAGTAATGGTATGATGCTCGGTAATATAAAAAACAAAAAGTAATTAAATATTATAATCAAAATAAATAGAAAATAAATAATAAAATTATCATTAACAAAAATATTTGATCTTGCAAGTGTTCTTATCGCTTTTAACGTGTAAATATATAATCTAAAATTAAAATTAATTAAAATAATCTAAGGAGTAGATTTGAGGGAGAACACTTCCTTTGTTGACGTGTTTAAATCTTCTATTACTTTAGTATATAATATGATGTGAATATATACATTTGTTTATGACTTTTTCTCTTTTTTTGCGCTATTCAAGCTAGACAAGCCTTATGACTCAAAACTTTTGTGGACTTTCGTTTTTGTAGATTAGACTATCGTAATCTTCCATGATCGAAATGATCTAATACATGAAAGAAAATAATTTTGGTGAGCGTACCCAAAGTCTCAAGTCACCTCTGTATATTGCCTCCGGTCTACTGTCGTAAAACCAACTTCAGGCCCTTTCTCCTTGGAAGAGGTGGGTCGACTTTCGAAAAGGAAGAAGCATGCCTTCGTCTACATCTTAAGGATTGGGGTGTCAACACTCCCTTCTGATTGACTTTCTTATGCCTCTGTTTTGAGGCAGAACCTTTGCTTGGTTCATTGTTGAGATATTTCTCCTTTGTTAACATAATCATCTTTTTTTTGATAGGATTTTTGTTTCACATCTAATGCATATACTTGTTGTTCTTTAAAAAGGTTGGCCAAAAGGTTGATTAGAAGTGGTTGGGCATTCACCTTCTCGTCGCCATTGGCGTGCTCTCCTCACTAGTCCAGCTGCAGATGCATTTGGGCCTTATGCCCTTATGTAAATGGCAACCAACGTTAAGTCTTCTCCCAGTTGTTTGTTTGTTGGAGGCCTTCTCTAGTGCTCCTCTTCCTTGTGAAACTGATAGACATTCGCCCTGTTTTCCCTCAAAGGATGTAATTAGTGAAATTCTAGAGTCTTGATACGTCCGGAGCCTTCTTCTACGTGGTCTCCTGCTATCTTTCCAATCAACATTTCTATCCTTAACGTTTTTATGATTTTTCTTCATCTGGTCTCTGTAAAATCCCGCAACAATACTTTTGAAATCCTTCACATCAATATGAGAGTGGGCATACTCCCTTACTTCAACCTTGGTTTTCTGCTAAGACCACTGGTTGCTAAACTTTAGAGCTTCATTCTCTGGCCGTTTTGTGCTAAGCCCTTGCCTAAAGGAATAGGTCAGAATTTTCTCCTTATAGTTCAACCCCTAGAGGCTTTATTTATCGAATGTTGACACATAGTTTTTGAGTGTTTCATCCTTTCCTTGTCTGATTTTCATCATTTTTAATGATTGTTTTGTTCTAGCAGTTTTGGAGGAAAAATGATTGTTTAATCTCAGCTAGATCATCAAATCCTATTGATCCTTCTGGCAAACTCTAGACCCACTTTTGTGCTGTTCCAATCAAGGTGAGAATGAAATTCTTAAACCAACTAACATCTGTGTGATTGTCCTTGTCCATCTCATTGTTGAAAGCGAAGAGGTGGGCCAATAGACAAGTTTCACCCTTGTAAGACAGGTGAGTCGAGAACTTCACTCTCTTGGCTGGAGATCCCTCTATCTCTAGGACAATGGGTGTCCTTTCAAATAACCGAATTCTTGAATAGGCTGGGATCCTAGGTGGAAGTCCCTCCCTTCAGGTACCTTCTTCTCTGTGGTGAACTAGAAGTTTCTCTTTGGTTGGAAATGTTCAGATTCTCCAGCCCCTTCCTCTATCTTTTTCATGGTCGACTCTTCAGATTGTGGGAAAATTCTGCTCCAAATCCCTTCGCGGGTGTCTAATTTTTTGCCGAGTCTACTCAAAACTGGAGCCTTTTTATTCTTCAGACTTTCTTGACTCCCTTGTCAGTGCTTAAGAGTTCGTCTGGTAGTATACCGCTTCTATCCGCCCTTTCTGGAGATGAGTTCCCTCAGTTGTTGAGGTCGCTTGTTTGGTAGGAGTCTTGTATCTACAATAATCCTCACCCTGTATCCTCTACATGCTATCCTTCTGCTGAAGTGGTAAGACTCTCGCCTGCTTCTCAGAAATCTTTGTGGGTGAAATCCTTGAGAGCCTCCTGGTCTTTCCTTCGTCTTTGTGTTCTTTAGATGATAGGATTCTTCCTCCCCCTCTTTAGAAATCCTTAAAAGGGGATTGGTTCTTTCTAGCACAGGTCATTAGCCCTCCCAAATTAGTTGTCTTGATGGGAATTGATTTCCTACGCTCTGTTCCATCCTAGAATAGAAGAGAGAAGTCTCCTCATTTTGTAGGTTTTCATCCATCTTTTGGCTTTGTGTTTAGCAATGTTGAGGTCCACTGACTGCCTTCGAGATCTAGAGCCTTGACTGCCTCCAGAGTGACTAGCTCTTTGTTCTGGCTTTTAGATTGGTTAGGCATTCTTAGTGGTGACGTTAAAGAGATTTTTGGCTAAGAAATAAAAACATAATACCCTCCTTCTAGCGCCAAATTGTTCATGTCTAGGTTTGTAAACAATTAATTGATGAGCTAATACAAGATTAACTCTTTGGGTTTTATCTTCAGAAAGATGACGTTGGTTGTTTCAAGGTTTGTCTTTGTTATCAGGCTAATCTTGTAAAAAAGAAACTTTAATGCTGATGAGTCCTTCACATATAGCACGGGTTAGAAGTGCCCGAAATGTGATTTCGGGGACCTTCTCCTATGCTTAGGTCAGTAAATGTTCTAAGAGGTTGCTTGATTAACCTTGTCAAGTGCACTATGATTTTTAGCTTGGACAATTAATATTAGGACTTGTTTGTGGCCTGAGGCATAAATTCTTAAAGTAGAAATTTGTCTTACAGAATAAATGATATTGACTCTATGGAATGTTCTTGTAATTAATTTACTCTCAATAAATATTGTTGAAGTTCAATAAATTGAGATTGAAAATACTTGCACTATGGAAAATTAGATACCTCGTATGTAGAGGTGTTCATTCGGGTGATCGGGTCGGTTTCGACAGGTGTCAGTCGGTTCGATTGTATTTCGGATTGGTTATTTTTTCGGTTGCGTGCTACTGCGGGTAACACTCGAGTCGGGTCGATTATTCACGGTCTGGTTGATGATTGGTTATTTGAGCTATTGATTTAGCATTGATTCGATGTCAGTTGAAGTTCGTCTCGAGTGTCAATCGGTCTCGATTGTCATCGGTTAATAATTGGTTTGGTTTTGCCCGGTACAGATCAGGTTCGGGTTATTTTTTAACAAAATTCGGATACATATTACTTATTACTATCGATCAAGTCAATATAAGATTAAGTTGTTAGTCATTTAATTGTTGACAAGATTCCCTTTACTTAAAGCAAAATAATTAAAATGTAAATCGATCAGTGATCATTATTACTTTGTTACTTTTACTTGTTTGACCGAAAATTAAAGTTATAAAGTTCTATCAATTTTCATCTAATTCGATTACAAGTAGTTCAATAACCATAGTTCATTGATTATTAACTCTAAATTTATGAAATCATGTATTTGTAAAATTTAATTTATTAAAATATCTAACACTTTATTAGATTAAGTAATAAGATGATTGAATATGAGTCTATCATTATATTAAAAATTGGTTCAAGTTTACACCAGTACGATCTAATATTCGTTTGGATTAAGTCGGTTTTAGTCGAATCGAGTTCGGTTTCGAGCATGATTCGGGTCGGATATGACTTGGGTCGGTCATTATTAGGTTCGGGTAATCTCGGTTAACGGTTACGTGTCGGTTACAAAAGTCGGTTACAGCTCGGGTTCGACTTTCCGATTTTCGGTCATCAACTGATTTGGGTACTATCGGTTCGATAAACCCAAAAAAGAAACACATTTTCAGTTCGGTTTACTTTCGGTTTCAGTTTGGATTTTCGTGTTGGGTTATTTTGGAACAGCTATACGCGTATGTAAAGCTTGACTTACTTTTTATATTCAGAAGTTCTTCTCTATTTCTTCCTTGGAAATCCTCTTTTTGTCCTTGGGATAATACCGTTAAACGATATTGGACATTTCCTTAGGTTTTCGTGTAAAAAGGACCACAAGTTTCCACGTGGCCTCCTTTCGTTGGTTTAGTCTCGTAAAAAACGGCGGGACATTTTCAATTCTCTATGACCGCATATGTCAGAAAGGTGAAATTTATAAAAGGTTCATCCCCAATTTACTGCGACTTCTATGTTTTTCATTAAATGCACAAATCCCTGTAAATATTTTCAAATCTTTTTAACTTTTAATTAAGCCAAACGATTCAGTTGCCATTTTTGCTTCCAAAATACTAGCTCCTTCCCACCAAACACTCTCTACCCAAGTCACTGACATTGTGGGTAGATCCTCTCAGGTGGGCTTTTGCTCTAGGTAGTAAGGTTTTTGGTCTTTACTCATACACTATTGGAACCGAGAAAGTGTAGTTCAATTATTATCAAATAAAATTTAATAAATGAAATGGGGCGAGTGGGGCAAGGAGTGGTAGAGGCAAATATGTGCCTATGGGTCATTTGATCCCACTTGATTCTTCCAACTCTTAAAAAATTACGTATGTTACTATGTATATTAAAGAAAAATCATAAAATAACATATTGCATTGAATCTACTTAACATATAAATAACTTGAAAAGAAATCTATGCTGTTTAATTAGAGGTGTCCATTTGAGTATTTAAGCGCATCTTGGATATAATAACTTATTTTGGGTCAATTTATTTGTTATTCTTAAGTTTAACTTTGTTGATGACTTTAACTATCTTGATGATTTAATCTGATTTTTACCATGCATGCTATTTCAAATCAAATCATACTCAATTTTGATTAATCATATAAATTTTTAACCTACTTTAGGTAATATGTATAGTACTTTTAACGTTTACCAATTAATTTGAATGAGTATAAAAAATGATGAACTCTGAACTAAATGTTTCAAATACACTATGCTTATTAGTAGACAAAATATAAATTACTATAAATCAACAGATAAAATTTTGAAAAACTTGCCAAGAATAATCCCAACTATCACCCGTTGGCCAGAAATAATCTCAACTATTGATTATTTTTTTAATAATCCTAACTATTGATGAAGTTTGCTGAAAACAGTCTCACTCTATTCTTAAGCGGTTGTAGTAGGTTTTTTTGATTAATTTTTTTTACCTTTTTTTTAACTCTCCTTTATGAAATTAGTATAACCTACCCTTTCATCTTCAAGAAACTGATTTACCCTTTCATCTTCAAAAACCCATTAAACTCCTTCCTCCATTGATGAGCAATCCTTAAACCCTAGAATACCTGTTCGTAGGAGAGTAAAGGTTTTGAAGGTCAGCAAGTCCATTCGGAATTCACTACTGTTGAATTCGCTTCTTCTACATCATGGTAATGTCTAATTTAGCATACTTTTGTAATTTAATTTTTTTTTTTTGTAAATTGTTGGTTGTAGATGATAGTAGTTGTTGATTTTTCCCTTTTTTTCATTTTAGGCTGGTTTATTTGACAAATTTACTGCAAAATTTTGTTTGGGGGTAAATTTATATGGAAAAACAATGGTTTAGATTATGTTGTTAGTGAAGGATTTACTATTGAAATTGATGTTGACCTAATTTCGCGGTTTGATTTAGATGATCAAGTAGTGAGTAAGAATGTAAGATTGGGATTGATTATGAACATTCTTTATTTTTCATGAACCCAACTTGTCTTCAATTTCAAGAGGGTTGAAAAGAGTTAATAGTGATGAAAGTGTAATGGAAATGACAAAGCTAGGTGTTAAATTTAGGGCAGTAGCTGTTTAGATACTCAAGGTAGGTGATGATGTAGAGTTGGAAAGGGAATTGACTAAAAGGGTACCAAAGTTAAGTGTGAAACGGTCAAGTAAAAGCAAGGTGGAATATAAAAAGCAAAATAGTTCAAGTGGTCCCCTGCCATGTGAAGAATAAGATTCCTTTGTCACACAGGACCCCATACCTTTGTCTACATTTATCCCAAACCCTACTATTCATTGTCCTCAACCAAACCCTACTCAAGACTTTCTTAGGGTGTAAGAAAGTGTAAGAAAGTGTTGTGAATTGATAGGTGTTTCATCAAGACTTTCTTAGGGGGTATGCTATTATCAGCTATAGGACGGGACCCAAATGAACAGATGTTTCCTGTAGCATGGGCTGTAGTAGAGGGGGAGAAAAATGAATCTTGGGAATGGTTTTTATCAGAGTTCAAGAAGGGTTTACCCCCAACCAATGGAGAAGGCTGGACTATTATTTCTGATGAGCATCAGGTAAATAAATTTTCCTTCTAATTTATAATTGCATTTGACTAGGTGCATTAATTTTGTTTTATTTTCAGAGCATACTAAGAGCAGTTAATCTTGAGCTTCCCAAGGCCGAGCATAGGCACTGTGCAAGGCATATTTAAGCCAATTGGAACAAGCAATTCAAGGGACTTAAGCTAAAGATGCTATTTTAGAGATATGCGAAGGCGTACAATCAACCTGACTTTTATGATGCAATCAAAGACATGGATGAGGTTTGTCATGAAGCTATGGATGCACTCAAAAAAGCTAATCCAAATGTATTTTGTAGAGCATATGTGAAAAGGGATAGCATGTGTGATGTAATCGTTAGCAATATGGTTGAAACATTCAACAATTACATCATGAATGCTAGGTCCAAACATCTTATAAACATGTTAGAGGAAATTAGGACATTGATGATGAAAAGATTAGTGACAAAGAAGGAACAAGTTGCTAAGTGGGATGGTATACTATGTCCTAAAGTTCAAGAGTTACTAGATGAAGAGAAAGAGGAAGCAACTAAGTGTTCGGTGATGCATGCGTCTACTACTAGATTCCAAGTATCTAGTTATTCTGATACCTTGGAAGTTGACATTGAAAAGAGAGAGTGCACATGTGGGAAATAGCTAAAGGGATACCCGGTAGCCATGTTATGGCTGCGTTGTTTTACTTGCACAAGGAAGTTGAGTGTTATTTGGATAAATGCTACATTGTTGAGTCTGATTTGCTTGCGTACGCTGGTAGCATTAGTCCTTTAGCTGGAAAAAGACACTGGCCTCGGATGAACATTCCAATCGAACCCCCACTAATTAAAATAGGCCCAGGTAGACCTAAAAAATCTAGGTTTAAATCACCTCATGAAGACCCCAAACAACCTGGCAGGCTCACTAAACATGGGGTGCAGATGACTTGTAGCTTATGCAAAAGAAAAACGCACAACAAGAGGAAATGCCCAGAGAAGGATAAGGTGCAAGAACAGCCTCCACAGCCCAAAAAAGCAAGAGGAAGACCTAAGAGAAATAATTCTACTCCCTTAGAAACACCAATCACTAGTGGAAAAAAGCTTATTGGCTGCGGCTTATTGGCTGCGGTTATAGTGTATACGCAGCCAATATGTAAAATAAAAAAAAAATTAGAATAGGCTGCGGACATAATGAAAAACCGCAGCCAAAAATTAAAATAAATCATGGGTTGCGGTTTTTCATTATGTCCGCAGCCCAATAAGAGCCAAACCCTAAAATTGGAGCGCCATTTTAGTTAATTAGTTCAGCGCCGTTTATTTGCATAAAGAAAATCATCATCTTCTCTCTCTTCAGCCCTTCTAAAATTCAGCCTTCTCTCTCTTCATTAGAAAAACCTAGAACCCAACCCTTCAAAATCAGATCTGAATGGCGCCTCATATATATTCTCAAAACTTCAAAATCATCATCTTCTTCAAACATAAAGAAAATCAGATCTTCAAACAAAGAAAATCAGATCTGAGATTTCGAATGGAATAAACGTTAGTCTTCAAACGTATTTTTTCGTTGAAGATTCAAGATAATTTCTGAGATTTCGAATCAGATTGAAGATTGAAGATAATTTCGAATGGAATAAAGAAAATCATCATCTTCTTCAAACAAAGAAAATTAGATCTGAGATTTCGAATCAGATTGAAGATTGAAGATAATTTCTGAGATTGAAGAAAATCAGATCTGAATGTAACTTTCGATTTTTTTCATTGTAATTTTGTTGTAATTTTCGATTTTGTTGTAATTTTCGTTTTTCTTCGTTTTTTTTTTGTTCTTCATTTTTGTTCTTAATTTTTAGGTCTTGATTATTGTAAGATATAGGTTTTTGATTATTGTAAGATCTGGGTTTTTTATGTAAATTTTTGATTATTGTAAATTTTTGATTTAAATTTTTGATTATTGTAATATCTGGGTTTTTTATGATTCTCTTCATGTTCTTAATTTTTAGATCTTAATTTTTGATTATTGAAGATGTAAATTTCAAACGATTTCATTCCTTTGTTTGATGTTCTTAATTTTTACATTTATTGTTCTTAATAAAAAAACGAAATTTTAAAAAAAAATTTTGAAAATGGGGTAAGGGCTGCGGGCATTATGTCCGCAACCAATAAGTTTATCTTATTTGCTGCTACTCCAAGGGCTGCGAGACAAAACCGCAGCCCATACCCATAAAAAGCCCGCAGCAAATAGAGATTTTTCCACTAGTGAATAGAGCAACATTCACATCAAATGGTGTCTGCCCTGCTAGAATAATAAATATTCTCAAAGAATATTTTGCATATATTGTTTATTTAGTGTATCTTTATATGTTAGAATATAATATTAGGAATATATTGTAATTATTTAGTTTCCTAAAAACCATAGATTAATCTTGTATATATTCTTATGATGATAATGAGAAGGCATCGAATCATTCTCCCAATTATCTCTTTTATGGTATCAGTTGCTTAGGTTCATTCCTTGGTTTTTTCTTCCACCACCTTACTCTCCCTTTTCTTCACCTTTTCTCATGGCTTCCTTTTCTCACTCTCATCCGCAAAATTTGAAATTTTCAGAAAATTTTGAGCCCCGGCATTTTAATATTTCTCCGGATGCGGAATATTATATGGACACTGGTGCTACATCTCATATGACTCACTCTAAAGGTACTCTCTTGAATTATTCTCCTTTAAAGTCATCTAATTCTAATTCTATTATTGTTGGTAATGGTGCTATGCTTCCCGTAAAAGGTCATGGTCATGTATCTATCCCTTCTCCATCCCAACCTTTAGTCTTAAAAAATGTTCTCCATTCTCCCACACTCATTAAAAATCTTATTTCTGTTCGAAAGTGTACTCGCGATAATAATGTTTCCATTGAGTTTGATCCTTCCGGTTTTTCCGTGAAGGAATTGGACACAAAGAATATAATCCTGCGGTCTAATAGCACTGGCGATCTCTATCCTCTTCACTTGACACATGGAACCACCTCTTCCTCTTCCTATGCTTTTTCGGCTTTATCCTCTAGTACTTGGCATTCTCGTTTGGGTCCTCCGGGAAACACTATCTTAGATTTTTTGTCCTCTTTTAAGTCTATTGAATGTAATAAAAATCCCTCTTTTTTTTGTCAATCATGCCCTTTAGGCAAACATGTTAGTCTCCCTTTCTATAAATCTACATCTTTATGTACCCGTCCTTTTGAAATAATACATAGTAATTTATGGACATCTCCTGTTGCAAGTCCATCCGGGTACAAATATTATGTGTTGTTTCTTGATCATTTCACCAATTATTTGTGGACATTTCCTTTATTTCGCAAATCTCAAGTATATGATATATTTGTTAATTTCCATTCTTATGTTCGCACACAAGTTGAGCTAAATATAAAATCTTTCCAATGCGATCACGGGGGTGAATTTGACAATAAAAATTTTCACCAATTTTGTGCGAGTCGGGGTATTATTCTTCGTTTTTCATGTCCACAAACATCCTCCCAAAATGGAAAATCCGAAAGAAAAATTCGTTCCATCAATAATATTATCCGGACTTTATTATGTCATGCTTCTCTTCCCCCATATTTTTGGCCTCACGCCTTAAATACCGCCACATATCTTCTCAATATTCTTCCATCCAAATTACTCGGCCATCTTACTCCCACTCATTTACTTTATCATAAAGCTCCTACATATGATCATCTTAGGATTTTTGGGTGTTTATGTTTTCCCCTCATTCCTTCTACCAAAATTCATAAATTACAACCCCGTTCCTCTCCATGTGTCTTCTTGGGATACCCGTCATCACATCGAGGTTATAAGTGCTATGACTTTGCATCAAATAAAATTCTCATTTCCCGTCATGTCATTTTTGATGAATCCTCTTTTCCTTTTCACGACCGTACCAAACATACTCCTCATGAGTATGAATTTTTAGAGCCAAATACTACCATTTTACATCATATTAGCCTAGAAATTCAGCCCAATAATGATTTCCACATACAGCCGCCAGCCCCCCCTCTCATTGGGCCTGGCCCAGATCAGTCCCCTATACCCATCCAACCTCCATTACTCCAACTTCCCCCTACTGGCCCAGACCCAGCGTCCAAATCTGCTTCCTCAACCCAGCCGCCAGCTTTCCCTCTTCTTGGGCCTGGCCCAGCACTTTCTAACAGCTCCCAGACTCCCATTTCTCCTTTACCATCCCATTCTGATAATGGGCCAGCTCCTACCACCGAAGCCCACACTACTCCCCCTACTTCCTTTGAGGCTCCTCATGTCTCTACTGGGCCTGCCTCACGCAGCCCAATCATTTCCCATCCTATATCTTCCACTTCCACTATCTCTACACCTCCTCCACCTAAAATCATCACCCGAAGTCAAAATGGCATATTCAAGCCTAACCCCAAATATTCCTCTCATGCTTTATCCGTCTCCTTTTCTCCCATTCCCAAAAATCCCATAGATGCATTACGTGACCCAAATTGGAAGCAAGCCATGCAAGAGGAATTTGATGCTTTAATTGAAAATAATACTTGGGAACTAGTACCTAGACCGTCTCATGCTAATATTATTCGTTCATTGTGGATTTTTCGCTTGAAAACTAAGTCGGATGGGTCTTTTGAGCGCTATAAGGCGCGTCTAGTTGGCGATGGTAAGACTCAACGTGCGGGCATTGATTGTGATGAGACTTTTAGTCCTGTTGTCAAACCTACTACTATTCGTATTGTTTTGAGTATTGCTGTTTCCAGGTCTTGGTCTATTCATCAGTTAGATGTTAAAAATGCATTTCTTCATGGTAATTTGAATGAGACTGTTTATATGCATCAGCCCATGGGCTTTCGTGATCCTCGGTATCCTGACCATGTTTGTCTTCTTCGCAAGTCTCTCTATGGCCTGAAGCAAGCTCCTAGGGCTTGGTATCAACGTTTTGCAGATTTTGTTACTTCTATTGGTTTTCGTAATAGCAATTCTGATCAGTCCTTATTTATTTACTGTCATGGGTCCGAAATTGCTTATCTTCTTTTGTATGTTGATGATATTATTCTTACTGCTTCCTCTGATCGTCTCCGACAGTCTATTATGGCTAAGTTGAGTTCTGAATTTGCCATGAAGGACTTAGGTCCTCTGAGTTATTTCTTGGGTATTGCTGTCACTCGTAATTCTAAAGGTTTATTTCTTTCTCAACAAAAGTATGCTACTGAGATTCTTGAGAAAGCCGGCATGTCTCAATGCAACCCCGTCTCTACTCCGGTTTCTACTACCAGCAAACTTCGTGCTGATGCTGGTTCATCTTGTTCTGATCCCACTTTGTATCGTAGTTTGGCTGGTGCTTTACAGTATCTCACCTTCACTCGGCCTGATATTTCTTATGCCGTTCAGCAGATATGTCTCTTTATGCATGATCCTCGGGTTGAACATATGGCTGCTCTTCATCGCATTCTTCGTTACATCAAGGGTACACTTTCTCATGGTTTGCAATTGTATAAATCCTCTATCTCTTCTCTTATTTCTTATACTGATGCTGATTGGGGCGGTTGTCCTGATACTCGCCGCTCTACTTCTGGTTATTGTGTTTTCTTGGGTGATAATCTTGTCTCTTGGTCTGCTAAGCGCCAACCCACTGTTTCTAAATCCAGTGCCGAAGCAGAATATCATGGTGTTGCTAATGTGGTTTCTGAAACATGCTGGATTCGTAATTTACTTCTTGAGCTCCGTTGTGCTATTACTACTGCTACTCTTGTTTATTGTGATAATGTTAGTGCTGTTTATTTATCGGGTAACCCAGTTCATCATCAGCGCACTAAACATATTGAGATGGACATTCATTTTGTTCGTGAACGAGTCAAACGGGGTGATATTCGTGTTCTTCATGTTCCCTCCCGTTTTCAGATAGCTGATATTTTTACCAAAGGTCTTCCGCAAATTCTTTTTGAAGATTTTCGATCCAGTCTCAGCGTTCGTCAACCTCCCGATTCGACTGCGGGGGTGTGCTAGAATAATAAATATTCTCAAAGAATATTTTGCATATATTGTTTATTTAGTGTATCTTTATATGTTAGAATATAATATTAGGAATATATTGTAATTATGTAGTTTCCTAAAAACCATAGATTAATCTTGTATATATTCTTATGATGATAATGAGAAGGCATCGAATCATTCTCCCAATTATCTCTTTTATGCCCAACCTTCGACAATTGGTAGAGGTGGAAGAACAATAAGGTCGGGTCAAGGAGTTAGGAGTGCTCTGAGGGGTGCAGCTGTTCGTATGAGTTAAAGACGTGCAAGTTCATCTGCAACAACAATCCAAGTAGTTCGCTATGTGGGAATGACGTGGCACTTTCAATTTCAGTTTTTTTTTTTTTGGGGCGACCAACAGAGTGGTCACAAACTGGTCGGTAATTTGGTCGAAATTTTTTATTTTAATTTTTTTTGTCATTTTAGGTTGAATTCTTAAAAAGTGCTTGGCGACTATTCCGACTATATGGGTAGTCGGAAATTTCCGACCAAAATGGGTAGTCGGAAATTAGTCGGAAATTCCTGACTATTTTCCTACTAAAATGATTTACCAACCAATCTGAGCCGACTAACCCCAAAAAGTCGGAATTTAGTCGGTATAGCTCTATACCGACCAAACTCCGACTATTTCGGGTAGTCGGAAATTTGCATTTTTTTTGTAGTGATAATTGGGATTGTTTCTGGCCAACGGGTGATAGTTGGGATTATTCTTGGCAAATTTTCCTAAAATTTTTGCCGAAAGTCAAAACTCAAACTTAACAAAAATTATTTGACATTTTATCATAAATTGACAAATCAAATCATGGGCAATACTACTCACAAAAATTTCGCTTATTAGCCTTATTTGACATTGACTTTAATATTAATTTTGACTCGAACTCTGATTATTATAATTCACTTAATATAATATCTGAATTTGCCAGAGAGGTGGGGAAAGATAGTATAACTGTATAGGTAAATCACAATTGTTTAGAAGAACGACAAATCACAACAATGTGGCTTATCTTTTAAGGGAGCTTTTGGTGTTTTGTTTTTATCGTTTTCTTGTTTTATATATCTTATTACTATGTCTTTTGTTTTTTTAGTGATTTGTAAATCACGATTATCAAATAGGATTTTCTTGGATAGGGGTAGGGTATGTCAAATCTTCAATACAATATACTAATGAAGGAATAATTAGTACACATGTCGACTTTACAATAAAATTTTTTCTGTTTTTGTCATGTTTCTATTAGGCAAATATTTTTTAGCATATCATGTAATATCTTTTTGATTAGATTTGTTTAATTGATTGGTTACAAAAGATATTAAAATACACATTATTTACTAATCATTTACCATATAAAATGAATTAAGTTATGTAGTATCTTTTAATTACAATGGATGATTATCAAATAAGATATTAATAATCTATTATATGTAAAAAATTAACTTTCATTAAAATAATTTTGTAATAAACTAAGAAAAGATAATAATTTTAAAATAGTTTTTCATAGATAATTCTATATATTACTTACATTGCTATAATAAAATATTGTTCAAATTAAATAGATTACACATTAATTATTTAAGGGGAAATTCCACAGGGTAACATCCAGTTTTAATGAAATGTTAGTTGTAGCACCTTTTAAAGAAAATTCCACATGGTAGCATCCGGTTTATGCACTATCTAGTTGTCGTAGCATTTTTCGTTAAGTTCTTGTTAAATTTCGTTCAATTCATCATTTTGTAAGTTTTTTCCATATGGTAGCATTCATTTTTTGTTTAATTCACCATTTTAAAGTTTAATTCACCGTTTAATTCGTTAACTCTCATAAATGTTTAATAATTTTGTGAAAAAGTTATAAATGTAGAATAAATTTATGGAAAAATAATTTTAACGTTAACGCTTAATTCACCATTTTAAAATTTAATTCACCGGTCGAAACAAGTACTCTTTCAAATAAGTACTTGTTTCGATCGAATTTTCGAAATAGTTATGCCATAAGAAAATCACGACGTCCGTTTTTTCAAAAAAAATCGCCATGATGGGTAAAATGACGTCAAATGTCTTTTTCGGTTGATGTATCGGAAAATAGGCAAATAAATACTTGTTTAGACCGAATTTTCAAAAGAATTACCCCATAAGGATAATTTTAATGTCCATTTTTTGAAAAAAATTGTTATAATAGGTAAAAAAAGACGTCAAGTATGTTTTATTTTTATTTTGTTAATTTATGTGTTTTAATTTTAAGTATTTAAAAATACGATGACTCATCCGATACTGCCACATAGACAACTTTACCTCTCAAATTGGTCAAATCCTCAAATTTAACGATCCACTGAATTTTTCCATGAAGTAGTAGTCATTTGCAGAGAAATATATCAGATTTGGTAGTTTTTGCAAAAAAAAAAAAAACAAAATACATAAGATAGTATTTTGCTACTAGACTTATATATTAGATAGTTTCTTATAATTTTTCCAAAAAATTATTAAATATTTGTGGGCGTTAATGAATTAAACGGTGAATTAAACATTAAAATGGTGAATTAAACAAAAAACTTGATGCTACCGTGCGGGAAAAACTTACAAAATGATGAATTAAATGGAATTTAACAAAAACTTAACGAAAAATGCTACAACAATTAGAAAGTGCATAAACTGGATGCTACCATGTAGAATTTTCTTAAAAAAGTTCTACCACTGACATTTCATTAAGACTAGATGTTACCATGTGGAATTTCCCTTATTTAAGAAAATAATTAGAATAAGATATCTGTGAAGTAAATTTCAAATATGATTTTTTTGAGATAATTCAAAATAATGATTTTATCACCTATATTTCACAAATTTATAACATATAAATAAATAATAAAGTTATATGTTAATTATTATAGAAAAATGTGTTATTCGAACTGAAAACTTATTTTAAGGTTTTACAAAGATATTGAACATAAATTAAAATTTCTATTATTTTTATGTGTTGAATTTTTCTATTATTTTATGTAATTACTTATAATCTATATTCTTTAGTGCATAATATTATAATTAGATTTATATAATACTGCCTCCGTTCTTAAATGATTGTGAAATATGAGTTTTTCACGCAAATTAAGAAAACTTGAATATTTGTATTTGTTGTGTATTATTTTAATTAATAGTAGTGTAAACTAATGCTTGGCACGAGAATCTATCGAGTAGATTGCTAACGCGCTACAACACTCTAATTGCTTGTTTGGTTAGTGATACTATATGGTGGTAATGAGAATGATTAATAATGTAAATTTTCAAAAAATAATGTAAATTTTCATGCAATGTAAGTTTGATCAAAAAATGTTAATGTTTTTTTTTTTTTTTGTATCTTCAAAAAAAAAATGTTTTTTTGTTCATACTTTTTCCTTCTCACCTAATTCCATATGTTTGAGTGATAATAAATTTAAATGAATTTTAGGAAGAGAATAAGCTTGTTGAAGGAGAATAAGTATAGTCATTACATTTAGCGAGTGATATTCTTACCAAAATTACGCTAACATTCCGCCCGTTTGAACACCTCTGTCCTCTGGTGTACATTCGACATGCCCAAAACCTAACATTTCTTCACCAAAATACCCTTTGAAGTTAGTGTCATTTTCCAAAGTAACCTCTTCTCCTCATTCGACCAATTAATGTTCGAGCACTTCTAATCTCTGTAGTATTTCTGCAAATTCTTCCCCATTTTTCACCGTCTTGAAGTTCCCTTCCTTTGCACATTCTCTCATCAGGTAATAATCTCCCATTGCCCCCTATTTATTTCGATCTTTATTAAACATTATAATTTGTAATTACCTAAACTTAATTTCTCACTTTATATCAAATTGCATGCTTGTTGTTGATCTCCCATTCAAAATTTTTTAATATCATTTCATGGGTGTTTTTAAATTTTATGATTTTAATGTCAAGATCTGATTTTTATCTACAAACCTTATTGTTGGATCTTTGAGACCCACCTCAGATCTCTCCGGGTTTATCAAAAAAGTATTAATTTTGATTTCAATTCATTGTTACATTTTTAGAGTGAATCTTCATTGATTGATTTAGGTTAATTTCAAGAGATATTTTTGTTATTTTTACTCATTTGCTTGACTTTACATATTGGTGAAGTTCTGCTTAATTGGAAAATAATTTTCTGGGTTGAGGAAGAACCAAAATGCCTGCACAGAAGATAGAAACTGGTCACAATGATGTGGTTCATGATGTTCAAATGGATTATTATGGTAAACGACTTGCCACTGCATCATCTGATGCTACCATTAAAATAATTGGTGTGAGCAATTCGGCTTCACAACCCCTTGCTACATTGACCGGCCACAAAGGCCCTGTTTGGCAGGTTTCGTGGGCACACCCGAAATTTGGGTCAATTCTTGCATCATGTTCTTATGATGGTAGGGTGATTATATGGAAGGAGGGTAATCAGAATGAGTGGGCACAAGCTCATGTGTTTCATGAGCACAAATCTTCGGTTAATTCCATCTCTTGGGCACCACATGAACTAGGGCTTTGTTTAGCTTGTGGATCATCCGATGGGAGTATCTCGATTCACACTGTTCGTGCTGATGGTGGTTGGGATACCAATAGGATTGATCAGGCACATCCGGTTGGGGTAACATCAGTGTCATGGGCTCCAGCAACCGCACCAGGGGCTCTTGTCGGATCGGATTTGCTCGAACCCGTTCATAAACTGGCTTCAGGGGGTGCTGATAACACTGTTAAAGTGTGGAAGCTTTCGAATGGGACATGGAAGATGGATTGCTTCCCAGCTCTTCAAATGCACTCAGATTGGGTCAGGGATGTAGCTTGGGCTCCTAATCTTGGGCTTCCAAAGTCGACAATCGCCAGCGCTTCACAGGACAGAACTGTGGTTATATGGACTGTGGGCAAAGAAGGTGAACAATGGGAAGGCAAAGTTTTGAAGGACTTCAAAACTCCTGTTTGGAGGGTATCATGGTCTTTGACTGGGAACTTGTTAGCCGTAGCGGATGGGAACAACGATGTCACATTATGGAAAGAAGCAGTTGATGGAGAGTGGCAGCAGGTTTCTACAGTTGAGCCATAGGTTTTTCTTTACTACATTGTCATATTTCATGGACTTGAATGAACTAGGTCTTTAGTCTTTTGCTTGCTGCAGTATTTGAAATGTGGTCAATATTGTTGATTGTATTTTCTAGTATGATATGGTTCTCCATATTTTTGTTGAGATAGACCAAAAAAGAACTAGTTGATTCCTTTTGCTGTCAATTTGTACAAACATGTATCTTCTTATTGCCCTTTGTTTGAAGTTTTGAGTTCTGATTTTGTTGGTGTACTCTTCAACCTCTTTGTTAGTTTTATTATTAATGAGGGTAAGATTGCGTACATTCGACTCTCCCAAACCCATCCTATCTTCGACCTGGATGCATATGGGCACTATGGGGTTCGTGCCTTAGGCCAATTAAAAAA